>VZRR01001187.1:6130-49728 GCA_013398015.1 Oreocharis arfaki | reverse complement strand
GTGCAGGGGGACAGAGAGTGCTGGTTACAGTCAGTTCATCAAACATTGTCTTTACTGCTCCTTCCTCCACAGGGGAAAGACTCCTCTCATTTTTCTCCTGCTCCAGCATAAGATCCCTCCCACAGGAGACAGTCCTCCATGAACTTCTCCAGTGTGAATCCCTTCCATGGACTGTAGCTCTTTATGCACTGTTCCAGCATGGGTCCCCTATGGGGCTCACAATTTCTGTCAGCAGACTGGATCCAGTGTAGCCTTGTCTCTCCATGGGCCCACTGTTCCTGTCAGGAACCTGCTCCAGGATGAGCTTCCGACAGGGTCACAGCCTTCTTTGGGCATCCACCTGCTTTGGCTTGGGGTCTTTCACGGGCTGCAGGTGGATCTCTGGTCCACTGTGGAGCTCCATGGGCTGCAAGGAGCACAGCTGCCTCACCATGGGCTCCACTGTGGAGCTCTATGAGCTGCAGGGGAATCTCAGCTCCAGCGCCTGACATGCCTCTTCCCACACCTTCTGCACCAACATTGGTGTCTGCGGAGGTTTTTCTCACATATTCTCATCCTCTTTCCTGCCTGCAGTTGCTCTTGTGCAGCAACATTTTCTCCTTCTCAAATACATTATCCCAAACGTGCTACCACTGTCATTGAGAGCCCAGCCTTGTCCAGTGGTGGGTCCATCTGGGAGCTAGCTGGCATCGCCTCTCTTGCACATAGGGGAAGCTTCTGGACACTTTTTACAGAAGCAATCCCCGTAGCCTTCCCCCTCTACCTGAGCCCTGCCTCACAAACCCAATACATTAGCAAACTGCCCTTTAGGTCCAGTGAGGCTGAGGAAGGCTACTGCACAACTTTCAAATTTGGTTGGTATCAGTGAAAAGAATGTAGGCTGTGGTAAAAGAGCATAGAAAAGCAGCCCCAACATGATGACAAGAATGGGGAAGGAGAAATTCCCACCAGGAGCATGATTTTCTGCCTGTGAAAGCCTCAGCGTGCTGGTGAAACCTGGGAACTGGCCCCCTACCTCCCATTCTGCTAACTGAAGACAGAAACTACCAGCTATAGGGCTCTGGGAATAGGGAGGATCTAACAGTACATCCAAGGTATAGAAACTTGGAAGCCTTTTGGTAACATTTTAGCTATTTTATTAATGAGTCCTCTAGATTTTAATTAAACAATTTATACTATTCTATTACTAAGATACTAACTGGAGTAAGAAACTTTCGGCTCCCTCTATATGGTGTGTTTCCTTTTGCCCACTATAAGATTTTGAGCACAAAAACTACTGTCATCCTTAAAGGGCTACTTTTCCAAAGGCTGAAAATCCTAGAGGTATTTAGTATAGGTTGAATAGGGAGCAGTGTTTAAGAAACGAGAAAAGAGATTTCCTTACACGCTTGTAGGTTTGAGTTCTTCAAGTAGTGCAGTGTGCAGAGAGAGATGTGGGTTAGATCATCTGAAGGAAATTTAGAAAGAATTCTTTTTTTAGGAGTAGTGTTTCCATACCACTGAGAACATGGGTTTTAATTCTGCCAGTGCGTAACGGCTTACAGAAGCCTCAAAGAAACCACTCCATTCTTTGAATCCTGTCCCCATAGGCAGTCATGTAATGTAGATGCAGCAGGATGCTCAGAAATAATTTCACAAAACACTCCCAATAAAGAGATTGAAGACCCTCAGTAAAGAAATCTGAAACGCTTCAGCGTACACAGAAGACAGCAGAAACACAAAGCACTCAGCACGTCCTGTTTGTTACCAGCATAAAATGGGTGTCCTATGCAATTGCGTTTGTTGAGTTGCCTGGGTGTTCAGATCTTATTTCTACCATAAAGCATGGATTCATCCAAAAAGAGGTTATTTTGACATTCTTAAAGACCTCAGTCTTGTTTATGATGAAATCAGAATACATACTTCAAAGAAACGGTTATGTTTTCCTTTTCAGTCTAGACATGACAACATAATCCCCTGAGTGGCTTTAAGCCACTGCTTTGTCTGGGTTTTGCATGCGAACAGCATAGGAAGAACAGTTACCTTCTGTCAAAATGCTGTGGGAGGCAAGTTCTTATCAGTGTTTGTCATACCTATGTCTACTAAACTAAAATTTTTGTGTATCTTCTACGTAAAGCCAAGAATTTGCTGTGAATATAACCAAAATCTTGGCATTCCAAGTCAGAAAAAGATATCTTTCTAGATCTAAGTATAAAAAAATAATTTCTGTATAGGAAAAAAACCCCAAACCCTACAGAATGCTACTAATAAAATTAAGGTTATAATATTCACCCTTCTTGGTTTCCACCCTTTCTCTTGATCTTACTCTTCCACAACTTCTTTTGAGATGGGCAGTTTCAGGCTTAATCGGGTTTTAAGGCTTATTTTGTAGGTTTAAGATAATTGGGTACTACCACAAGTTATAGCCTCTGGAATTGTTTTGGGAAAATATAACATTCAGAATCCATAGGCTGCTTTCTTCATTTTTCTGCAGCTCCGTATTACATATGAATTTACTATATATGGTGCTTTTTGCTTATGTTATATACCTCTTCATTGCTCTCCTTCTTACACCTAAAACTAATTCTATCTTTCTCCTGGTTTGTATTTCTTTTAACTGATGGTGAGATGTGCATTGCCATGGGGTCTCTAGCGCCAGAATTCTGCCCTACCTCTTAGTTATGCATGCACTGCTCTCTGTTTTGTTCTGTGCCATCACTTTCTCAAGACCCCTGCTGTTTCCCTGGTATTGCATTGTAATGTATTCCTCTACACTACATTATTGCACTAGAGACATAAATCTGTCTTTCTGCCAAGAGAAAGTGCTCATTACAGATATCCATATCAAACTATACCGGTGCAAGGCAAAAATGAACACTAGAAAAACAAAATAAACTTTGCCACACAGGCAAATACAAGCCTTACTGTTAGAGAATCACAGAATCACAGATATGCGATGTGACCCCAAGTCCTTCTCCTCAAGGTGGCTACCAATCCATTCTCTGACCAGCCTGCTTTACATTTCCCTGACACATGCACAGGACTTTGCAGTCAGCCTTGTTGAATCTCCAGGGGGTTGCATGAGCCGACCTCCCAAACCTGACAAGGTCTCTCTGAACACCGTCCTCTCCTTCCAGTGTGTCAACTGCACCACACAGCCTGGAGCTGTTGGCAAACTTGCTGAGGGTTCACTTGATTGCACTGCCCATGCCACCAGTCCCAGTTTTAATCCTTCCACGGAGGAACACCTTTCATTCCAGCACAACATTCACCATGTCCCTGTGATGCCAGTAAGACCATAGCCCATCAGATGCATGTCTCCAACTCCTCTTGCTTACTCCCCATTACAGATACATTAGTACAGACACATTTAGGTTGGCGCTCCCAAGAAGCCAACTTACTGGCTGGAGTGGGGGAAGTTCCTTTGTGCTTCTTTTCAGGTGTTCTGCTGACCTGCAATCCCTCTTCAGGCTCTGGCCACCACTCTCTGCCACTGGCATCAAACTGGTAGAAGTGGGATGGATTAAGGTTCCCCTCTCCAGCAGCTTGCAGAGAAAATGACCAGAACAAAGTTGCAGGCAGGCAATGAAAAGTTCAAACAAAGCTAGTTAGTCCTGGGCCTTGCAAACTCAGTACCAAGCCTATGGCCTGTTACCAGCAAAGGCACTACTGCTCCACAGTTAAAATCTTCTCTGAATATCTGGCTTCTCCTTGCATTTTTACCACTTTACCTTCCTGGGCATGCTACAGAGCAAGGAGCTGAAACAGAGCTCTGACATGAAGAAACCTATAGTATCTAAATGATGGATACAAGCTGTCTAGTCCCATCTAAGATGCCCTCCAGCTTTTAAGCTGCCTCTACAAATTTGAAAGACTTCTGTAAGGTTATTTTGTCATATATTGCAAACTCTGTCCTTGACAATCAGTGCATCTGAAATATCATTATGTGTTTAAGCAAATAAATGAAACCATTGGTGTTAGATGTCGTACTTATCTGGTGTTGGAGGATCAGTGGAGCCTTCCCTTGCATAAAATGACACTCAAGGTCTCTGTAGCGAGACCTAGAAGTGCACTGACTGCTCTGAGAGAGCCTAAACAATTATCCCTTGTATATCTGCTTATATTTAAGTATCTTTCTAGTATTTGAGGTGAGCTGCCTCCATAAGAGATATCAGAAAACATATTTGACTTCCTTTGCTTACCAAAGTGGTCTAATAAAGGTAAACTCATTCCATCTGCTGCATTCATCCACCCTAATTTTTTACTTCTAATTCATGTATTCTGAGCACTGCTTTTCTCTTTATTAGGAAAAAAAAAATTTGTGAAAGAGGTATATATTACATGAAACATTTTATGAAAGCTTTTTTTTTGTCAGTTCCATGTGTCAATAGCGGTTCTGTCATTCCCATGCAAGCACATCTTTGACCCTGTGGTTTCAGTTAGTTTATACTCTAATAAAGATGCTTATATTTATAGCTGCTACTAGTGCTATGCAGCTCTCGTTTTCTACTTTGCCTCTCTCTGGTCTGTAAGACTCATGCAACCTCCTGAGAACAGAGAAAGAAAGCAGCAACATGCAAGGACTGACGTGTACTTCAATTAAAATTTCAGTAAGTTTATTAGGGAAGAGATATCAAGTAAATTAATGTTAATAAATAAGTACTGATATGCCTATTCAGTCCTACTACCTTGGTAACACTAGCTGAGTTAGATCTGAAGTTTCTCTATATTTGGTTACATTTTAACAGTTGCTTCTTTGTATGTGATTCTCTTACAATATGATTACTTTGGAACAGCAATTTCTCTAAAATATATCCAGAAAAAAAAATCAATCTACATGGTCTTTTTTCCTTGTATCTATCGTAATATGTGATCACATGAAGTCACAGATGATTACATATGAAGATCTATGACAGAGCTCATTTGAAGCTCTGTAGTGATATCCATTGATTTCAAAGGATTTTGGATATGTTTCTATCTGTATATATTAGCTTACTGACTTACATGACAAAATCGGTCGTCTTCAAAATCTTGAGTAGCTCAGCCATTTAGCCTTAGGAATTCTTATTTATCTTCCAAGCCTGAGTGTTGTTTCTGCTGTCTTTCCTGCTACCAAGGAACTTCTGCTGACCAAAATCCTTGTTTCATTTATATGTATAGAAGATAATTTGCAGTAATCGAGTGTGCCAGAATTAATGCCATGAGGACAATTAACTTTGTTGCTGTTGCTCGGTTCATCCACCAAGTGATCCATCTACAAAATAAAGTGAAAAGCACATTCAAGTCAGGACATATAGTATCTAACCTAATGTGTGGGTGGACAGCTTCTAACTTTCAAATGTATGTATTCTCTATATTTAGCTGGATAAAATGTTTGGTCTCAACCCTGCCTTGCATATGGACTTTCTTGCTTTCGTGATTTGCCTTCCTCTTTGGTCTTCCACACAAACCTGGAAACAGAGCTTGGTTAAAAATATTGACAGTAAAGATAATATCCAAATGAGAAATTTAATACCACAGTATATAAAGAACAGTTTTATTCAACCTTGGAAAGTTACACTGCATCTATACACTGGAACCTCTATAAACTCATTATAGACTGCAAGAAGATAGAGATTAATGTCTACATTTTAATTTGGTCCTTATAGACTCAGAACTATGTTTGTTATAGTTTAAATTATAAATAATTATTTAATATTTATCATCGCTATAAAGGAATCACAGATTTGGATGCTTCTGCAGGCCAGCTTCAATTATTCTGAAGGAGAGCTGGTTTGTTGTGCAACCCAATTAAAATGTTGTGGATCGTACATAATTTGCTTCCTTGCATATGTTGTCCTGCATGTTGGCTTGTTACCCAGTGTCAAGGGCCAATTCACACACTGAGGTGAGGTATTTCTTCTTTTCATTCTAGTTTTCACAAACTAGGGAGTTAGGTGGTAACCTACAAAAAGCTGGCCCCCCAGTCATCAAAACTTTACATTATTTTAACATGATAAAGACATTGATGTTCATTTATTGCAGATTACATAACTGTTTCATTAATTACTGCTCAAAGTTCTATTTGCTAGATACATCTGTTACTGGTCAATGAGTCAGTGGTCACGATCTCCCAACGCCAGATTTATGTCTCCCCTAGTTACTGCGCAGTTCTGCTGACCTCACTCCTGGTGGCTCCTGTCCAGACAGCTAATTTTTCTTGGGATTGTCCTCCCTTTTCCTTCAGACAAAAGATTAGCCAAGCATACAACATTCACAATGCAGTTGCTTACTCATAACTGCCTAGTTGATGATACTGATTAACTACTTAAAAAAACCATTGCAAGTTTGGTTCAATTTTTGAGGGGCTAATTATCATATAGATTGCAGATCACAGGTGAATTTAGCTCAAAACTTCATTTGCAGTTTTAAATGTATCATTTCACTCACAGTGGAGTGTGGCTAAACGCACTTTGCTTTAGTCACATAAGCTCAAGTTCTCTCCCCCTCTTTGGAAGGACGAACTTTTATTTCCCTATCAGACAACATTCACATGCTGCTTCTGCTCCTCAAATAGATGTTTGTGAAGATCTGATAGGTAAAACTAAGCTACAAACTTACAAAACTACAAAAATTACCTCTTTCTCTTCCTCTTATTTACATATGGAGGTTTATAGTTCATTGCAGTTCATAATGTTTGTTCATGAAAAATGAATTGATGATGGACTTCCGTCTAATAAAATACGACAGAAAGGAGCTATATTTTCCTGAGTTTTCAAAAACAGTGACAGCAATGAAGAAAAATATTTTCATTTTATTTTAATAGACTTCTGCCAGGATGCATTCTGATCACTTGGTATGCTACTGGCCTCTCCCAAGGTAATGCCAGCTGTCAGTTGAAGCCAAGGTAGAGCTTTAACCATAGAAAGGACCTGGCAAGTCATCTGAGAAAACAATGGAATTTTGAGAACTGCATTTCCATGTCTATTATTCTTTATCCTTTGCAACTTCATCCATTACTCTCTGCAACTTTCCTGGAGGTGCAAAAATCAGCATCTTACAAGTAACTGTTGTGTGAGTCTCTTGCAAATAATTGCACTTGTGTTCCTTCCTGCAGTACCCCTTCTACCAGATTGTTTCCTTCCTTCTAAGTTCAAAACAATTTTGACATATCAACCAATTTTAGCCAAGTGGTGGGAAGCTACAAAGAATGTTTGACCAGTTGAGGCTGGGTAATCCCTGCGTGTGGAGTTCCGACCTCTATGGTCAGAGTCTGGTTTATCACAAGTGCACTGTGTAGAAATAAAACAGTCAACTATGCTGGACAACAGAAATTCAGCAATGCAGAAGCATCAAACCACTTTTTTTCATCAGTTCAACTTCTGCAAATTTTCAAGTACGTAGATTGTTTGCTAGAGCTCAGATAAGGACAGGTTTTCTGCTTGAAAAAATGTAGTGAAATTTCTAAGTCCCACTTTGTGAGGGAGAGCTGAGACCTTTCAAAGTTTTGTGGCATTTTATCACCAAGAGAAGCACTAAAACTATGGAACTGAATCAAGGAAAACTAATTCCTGTTAATGTGTTTCACATTACGTTGCAAAATTCCTGGACAATTAAAATTTTCAATCTGTTCTGTTTTTAAATTATGATTTTCTCTGTACCCACCTAAAAATCATAATTAGCAGAAATATTGAATTATATTGCAATGTAACTTATCTGGAAACAGTTTGATTATCAAAAGTATAAAATGTGTCAGATGCTTAAGGGAGATATTTGAGACAGCTTTAATATAGTGGAAATAGATAGTGTTGAACACTTCTTCACAATACTGGTGGTAGGTTTTCATTTTCTGCTACCTCTCCTAGAAAAAGATGATATTGCTGAAAATAAACTGCTGAACCATATGTTAAGGAAAACTATAGTTTCCTGGATGGCTTCAAGCTACTGAGACTGATGACTTTCAAAAAAATTTTATCAACATCCAAGAGCTATGACATTTACTCGTCCTGTTGGACTTTGGTACTGAAATAATTATAGACCTGTCAGCTAACACATAGAGAATTTTTACCTGGGTTTCTCACTAATCAAAAATATATCTTTCAACAATTTGTCCTAGGGAAAATCTTTTTATGCAATCTCATCTTTTTTAAAGAAAATAATTTGGAAACTGATGCCTCCATCTGTCTCAGTATTGTTTTCTGGATGTGTGCAATAAGTAATTTCATTAGTTGAACCTTTGTAGCTAAAGGATACAACTGGCCTCAGGATAACATTTCTTCAGCTAATTTAAATTCTGAAATACTGGAGATTTAGTGGTAGAATAATCTGATGTGGTGTGTTAGGTACAAGTCTTTAAGAAGTAACAGTCTTAAATTTTCCAATTGCATGATAATTCAGGCTTAATAAAAATCAGAATATAGCTTACAACATTTCTGACTAGGTATAATTACTTGAGAACTATTAACAAAAATAAAAGTATGTCTATAGTCTTACTTCTATTAGCAGAGTAATTACTACGGACAAAAAAAATAAGTGAATTAAGATAGCAAGAAAAATATCATGCTATGAAGACAGAAGGTGGTTGCCAGTCGCTAGTGAAAACTGCACAAAAATTATCTGTTTTTTCTTTTGGTAGGAAATAAGCCAGTAGCTTTCCACATATTCAGTGTATTTCATACCTGCAAAATAGTATATACTGAGTTAATAAAACACAATATGTAAGTGCAGCTTTTCCATAATCATTGCCTCACAAAATAAATGTTATAATTAAAATCATAAAGCATTTGATTTAAAAAATCAAGTAATGTAGTTCAAGCAGTGCTCTAACAGCATGTAGACTGGACTTAATTTACTGTTTGTTTTTTTCTTTAGCAAGTAAAAATTGCATTTTTTTCCATATGCTCCCCTACCACTAGACAATCTAATCAAGTATGCTTCAGAGTGTGATGTTAAAAAGGAAAATAACCAAAGATTACAGGGCTGATACAGTGAAGTAGAAGACAATATATCTGATTTACCCTAAAGCTTAGTTGTCAGTGTAATGTTCTTTCCACACATATTAAGTGTACATGTAGAGCTGGGAAAGAAAGACTGCAGGCTCTACTTAATTTCTACCACTGCTTGAGACCAGAGAATACTCTTGCAGCATTTTGCAGGAATAGATAGGAAATTTCCATCAACTAAAAGAGTTTAGCAGTGCCTTCAGTAAATATTTCCACTGTGACTTGATTGAACCAATACTTACTAAGATGTCCTTAAGTCCTATATAATGTAAGCAGAAAACAGCAGGGGGTGAGAAAACCCTCATAAATATCTAGATCTAAATATCAGCGGCCAGTCCGTACTTGGTGGCAGTATCTTGCACGTACAATGCACCAGCAGGTCAGCCCTGCTGGAGGAGCATCACATATATGTAAAGCTCTTTGTACAATCAGTTTTGTCACTGATACCTTTCTGAGGGGTCTATAATATGTACAAATTCCCAAGTGAATTACCTCAGAGAATTAAAACTATGTTGTAGTTCAATTCCAGCACTAGTACAGATTTAGTATTCTTACATTTGTATTTATCCACAGCCACATTTCCACATGGAAGGAGGTTCATGGGCTATATTTATTATCAGCTGTACCAGCCACATTTCCACATGGAAGGAGGTTCATGGGCTATATTTATTATCAGCTGTACCATGCTGTTCTACGACATGCAATTAAAATCGACTTCAGGTAATAAAGTCATGACATCTGCCTCCATTTGTTACAATAACCATTTATTTACAGAACTGCAGCTATTTGCTCTGGCTGAAGATTTGTGTGGATTTTTTGAAAGGAGCACATGTGATCATTGTTAAAAGGCCAAGGAGACTCTCTAGAGCTAGAGATTAAATCCATGAGCAAACAAAATAAAAGGACAAGTAGTTCTATAATACATGATAACACAAACTAAAATAAGACATATCTAGTGAGTTATATATGGCATTAATATTGTGAGAATATTAGTGTACTTAATCAGATGAGTTATATCAATGTTACAAAAAGATATGACAGATATACACATGAAGGTATATGTCTGCAGAACGTAACATCTACGTGTCTTCAGTTCTTAATTTAATTATTTTTTTTAAATGGAAATTATAAATATACATGCATTTCTTTTATTTGGCAGCCTTTTAATTTCCTTTCTGCATATCAAATCATGGCATACTTAATCAAGACTATTATTTAAATTGTTCTAAAGAAGCAAATAAACAAAAAAAGCATTGACATAGCATTATCTTTGAAAACAAGGAATTTTTTGAGGTGAATTGAATATTTCCATTTGCATTTTTCATATTATGGTGTTCTGTAACAAAGAGTCAACATAGTAATGGACTCAAATTGTTCCATAGTAAGCAAGATAGGCTGGCACAAATGAATTTCAAGGATTTGAATTTTAAGATCATAATCAAGCTAGGGTCCAAGGCACTCTGCATGCCTGCCCACCGCATAATTATATATTATCAAAACGATTGAATATTTTTATATTCTTATTTCATAGTGGAGCCTGAAGACACACAGTGAAAATAGCTACTGCAATGTGCTCTCTCCAGAAAATGAATATATATGCATATATTTCTATCAGACATGACTGCCCTTATGGAGTACTCCCACTGTTTGTCCTGGTGAAGGAAGGCTGTGATGAACGTGCAGCACCAAGTGCACCATGAAACTGTAATTTTGGGATGCAAGAAAACTCCATAAGGTTGGTGAAAACTCTCCCTGATTTTTTCTAGTAGTCATGGTCACGAACATTTCTTCTAGATTTTATACAATGAAAACTCCTCCTCTGCTTCCCTCCTCTTCCTGAAATGGAACCAAATTGTATGCATTTTGTGTCCTGTATTGCCTCAACACCTTCTTACATCTTTTTCCTGCCTGGAATATAAAAAAGATTTTAGAAGATTTAGTATGCATATATTGTAATTTTAATGCACTCTTTTACATTCTTCCTTTGAAATGCCCATGGTTTTTATATAATACACTATTACCTTGCTGTCATTCCTTTCATGTTCAAATTAATGAGACTTTCTTGTACATGCATCCAAATTGTTTGATATTCTCTGACAGAGATGCTTTTAAAAATTTTCATGTCAATACAGATGTAGAAGTCTTCTAATAATATTTTCATCTGTGACAATATTCAATATTACATAGAACCAGTACTGTAATAAAAAAAATGAAAATGCTTGCTAGTCTTCTAGCTTTTGTAGATCTATTTCAATGAAGAATTAATTTCTCCAGATCTAATAGACTAATTTAGTACTTCAAAGCATTGTACTTAGAAGTACAATGTACTTAAGACTCATTTAACACGCACTAGTCTCTTCCTAATAATGATTAATGATAGGGCATAAAAAATTGGATCAAACAGTTTTCTTGTTCTTTAATTTCATCTTTATTAATAGAAAATGCTGCTTAACTGCTTAAAGGTTTACACCTACTATCCATTTTTACACTTATAAATCTGTAAAAGGAAAGTTTAATTTTTGTGTATTGTTAACCTTCTTCTTTTAAAATGCGGAATGGAAATTCTGAGATTTGCAAATGAACCTACTACTTACATATGTTCTCAATAAATAGTTCATTTTTTATCAAAACTCAGTATATTTGTTACAATAATGATAACAACTTCATTTTAGGACCACACAAATTTTCCCTCAAGGTAGCCTAAGAAACTTCAGGATAAAAGGGAAATGATGCACAGGAGAGGCAGAGAAGTTCAAAGGTAAATTTTAGAGGCTCTCTTGTACTGGATACTGAATGAGATCAGGAAGATAGGTAGCAAAGGTTGGTCATTAGGCAACAAAATTTAGCTGTTATCCTAAATCATAACAAGTTATTCTTCACTGTCCTTAAGACAAGCTAAAATATTAAATCAAGTGAAAACAGGAGGGGAGAGGAAAAGCATGAGGTATAGCCTTGAGAGGCAGTGGATATAATGAAGGCCCTGACATTTAGCATAGTCAGACATTTAAATTTTAAAAGGTGTGTCAGATAGTCTGTTGGGGTGGATAAGCTGGCAGCGGTAGAAGCTGGGATGCCAGAAAACCCTGGTCCAGGAGATCCCCTGCGCTGGTGGGTCAGCTCAGAGAACAAATAAGCTCCCCCTGCTCAGGTTACAGGGAAAGACTTCTTCTCCCATCAGGCAGTACCTGTCTGGTACCTGGTCCCCCACTCCGCCCCTTCCCTCTCCCCATTGATTGTTGTATCCCTCTGCCTTCCCCCTGCCCCTTGCCCCCAGGTAATTGGTTGCTGGTGCTTTGCCAGCCCCTTTTCTGTTACCCCTTATAAGCTTGTACACGAGGCCTGCGCGCTCTCTTTCGCCTCTGATCCCTTTGGAATAAACCTTTCGGAACCCATGCGCAGAGCCCTCCATGCTCCTTGCTCCTGGTAACATATGAGCTATCCTGGCCTGGGTGCGGGGCTGTGTCTCGGTGCCATCCATCAGGACGGGTGCTGGAAGTCAGCCTGCGAGGTGCCGAGCTGCACCCCCAGGGCATCCCTCGCAGGGGATGCTTTCGGGTTAAAGCGGCGATTTCAGCCACCCCACAGCACCTCGCATCAATAGTCCATATTTTTAAAGAGTGCAAGTAATATAATAATGTTAGCTGCAGAGAATGATAAATATTCTTTGTGAAAGGGAATTATCTTCTGGAAAAAATTCTGCGGCTTAGTTGTTCTACATCACATTTCTTCTTTCAGTAAAACTTCTTCACTAGGATGCAGTCAATCTACTGTAATATACAGTTCAGGCTGACCTTGTACACATTTTCTCATTTTAGGGATTGGGATACTATGAAAAAAATTAATTTCTTTTTCCTCAGTCCACTAAGACATGTTCATGATTGCATCACTATGACATAATGAATGATTAAAAAGTTTTATTTAATATGTTACCAGGAGACAGATTCTTTTCTGAGAAAGTCAGTAATCCTGATGTATCTTACAAAGAGTGTCATTGTAAGCATGTCTGTAAGTCATTCTAAAGTAGCATTTGAAGGAATTAGTTATGTCCTCGAATGCGGTAGGTAACTTCTGGTACGGTTTCATGTCAGATATACATTTTCCTTCTGACAGGTATCTATGTACTTCCAAATATTCCAGAGTATGTACAGTCACTAAAACCGGTCAGGATATCAGATGTTACACCCATCATGATGGTGAAGTATTTTTCAGGACTTAATAACTTTTAAGGGAAAAGAAAAGGTGAGCAATAACTTAAATTAAATTAAAAAAAAAAAAAAGTAAACCCAAAATAATTCTGGACAAGAGATGGAGAAAAGTGTATTTCGAAAAGAACAACTATGTTGAAATTTTAATAATTTAATAAAATGTGGTTTTAAAAATTTTGGGATTTTGGTGATTTTTTTCCCCTGTTTGAACTACATGAAGTGGGAAAACATTCCACATCCCAAGGGCTTTTATAAGTGAAACTTGTGGGTTTTTTTCATTTTGCTTATCATACAAAGGAAGTTTTTGCCTGTAATTAAGGTTCTTGTATTTCAGTGACTATATGGCTCAATGACATCATGGAACATCTCAGCTTTTTTTTGTTTATTTTATTTTGTTTGTTTGTTTGTTTCTTTAGAAAGTGTTAAAATAACTTACTGATGAGAATAAATTAATATCACAACATGGGGAACATTACGAGTGAATACCAGATAATGAGTGAATCACACTCATTTTTGCTTTCGTAAAACTAGTTCAAACTCAAACACTGCTCGCACAACTGGTACTTACTTTCAACTCATTGTCAATCACAAATTTTTAAAAAATCCCATGGTTTTTCCTGTATGAATCAGCACTCTCAACCCCTTCTTCCCCTCAAGAAAAAATGCTTTCAAATAATTTTAAGGAATGAGACAATTATAAGAGTTTTAAGTTTCTAAATCAGCGCAAGTAGTTCTTTACATAAATCAGAGTCCTCATAGTGCTGATGGATAGTCAGACTTCTGTGTTTCAGAAATTTACATTGTGTGGTAAGCTAAGAGGTCTTTTTGAGTATTTCTGCACATTTATGGTTTCTAAAGTTCTTGTATCTTTTTTATATTTGACAGTGTATTATTTTAAATAGCTGTTAGAAGATGTCTATAGCCAAAAAATATTCAAATATAAGTCTTTTTATACCATAAATGGTTTCCGAATGGTTTTATTGTATTATGTAATATGATATCTCCGATGTTATTTTGGGAACCAAGGAAACAAATTTCTGTACAGTGAATGATAATATGATTATAAAATAAATGCTAATTGTAGTAAGAACAAGAACTATGTCATTGCCCAAAGAAGATATATAAGCATTTGTCTCATAAATTTTATGGTTTGTTGTGCAGTATTTTAAATTTTAATAAAAGTAAGAGATAATACTTCCCATAAGATTTCCCAGTGGACAGCTGAGACTGTTTTTCTTGGCTTCTGAACTTCAAACCAAGTCCAATGTCAAGAGTCTCATTATTTTTTGATCAGTCTACTGACGGAAGCAGTGCTCTAGTAGAATCAATGTGACTGCATTTAACTCCTTCTAAGCAGACATTTTGATGAATAAAGGTCCATTCAGTTCTGGATCATTCCTCGCTTATGAAAGTTTGGTTCTTTCACAGTGCAGCTAAGATTCTGTCTACATGGATTTTTATTTTTTATTTGTTTTGCTTTATTTACCACTTTATATCATATAGAGGATTATGTTTAAATACTACAACATCATAGCAATGAAAAGACATATTATAATCTGTTGGCAGCTGACCTGAATAACATTGCTGGAAGAACTAAAGAAGCTCTTTTCATTTTAGATTTGTGAAATTATTTCATTTTTTGTGAAAGCTTTCTCAAGCATTATTAATTTCAAAATGAAAAATGATGCAGCACTTTTTCTGGCAAAAATACTACGTTATGTAGTCCTATTATCTCAACCTCAAATTTCAACCTATAATTTTATATTAATTATTTACAATATACTTTTCATTTTACCTCATGGCATTTCGGTACCAGGATGATACGATTGTACCATGATTTGCACTGAGATTTCTGGCTGGTAGTTACTCATAATCCCATAATCAGTTGCATTTTGATACCCTGACATGTGAAGGAATCAAAGCCAAATCTGATGACATAAAAGCCAGTATTATTTGCCTGATCTTCAATGAGATTATAATGAACATTAGCTCTTGTACTATCTACAAAGTACTAATCTATAGGAAAGCATATGCATTTCACAGAAAAGAGTGTCTGCAGCAGCCCATCTGTTCTGTGCACAGCAATGAACATTCAAGCACATGTAGGGAATCTATGAAGATGCTTGAGCCATCACTGCCATTACTTGCTCTGTCTGTATGAAAAAACAGCTTAGATAGAATGTGCAGAGTTCAAAAGTGCATTTTCAGAACCAATAAAGCAGGTACTTAACCACTCTCTCTGCGTAAGCAGCTGTGGGAGGGATTCATTTTACCCGGGGTGAGATGCTGACAATGAAGATCTCTCCACATCAAGCCACCATCACTTCTCTTGACAGTAAGTGCAGAGAAAAAAATATTTTTAGAACACAGCCACAGCCTTGCTGATCTATTTGAGGGAGTTTTGTACTTTTTGCATATACTGAATCAGACTCTAGAAATGGCTACTTATGCCTCATGATTACAAAGGGTGTTCTGCTTATTAATTCAAGCATCTGCACTAATTTAGAGAAAAATCCATTTCCCATGTCCTGTATTCCACCTTAAATCTAGATTAGATATTGTTGATTTTCACTCACTGAGATAAAAAATACTATTCTCTGTGGAATACATATGCAGGGATGGAACTTGGTTGCTATAGTAATACTAATTCTTTCAGATTTATCTTCAGGTCTAAATATATATATAAAGAAAATACCTACAAAAACTTCATCTATATTTAGAATGTTTTGCTTGTACAAACATAAATAATACAGTTTCTATGTTTGCCCAGTGGGCTTTTTCATATAGCTTTTCTCACTTTTCAGGTTTTGAAATTTCTGAAATAATATTATGAATTTTAAATCAGGAATAAACATTTGAAGGAATCTCTTTTAGGAGTCTTTATTGACTGATCTAAACAGATGCTGTTATGGCCACTTTCTTAAAAATTTTTCTTAAAATATATTTCTTTAAATATTCTTTTCATTTTTTAAAATATATTTTTAAATAGTTTTGATTTCTTTTTCCATGCATCAGCTTGACTTTTCATGTGAAAAGAGAATTCTCTAGCTGTTCATTGTTGTTAGCAAAATATACAGCTTACAATCAAATACAATCAAATACATTCATACAAATTGGTATATTATACATTTTAAAGTAAGTAATTGGTATTTCTTTCCAAATAAAAAAATTGTAAACTAATTTCCATTTTTTCTTTTTTTCAGAACTCATCCTTCTTCATGTATATGATGTTGCTGCCAGTGGATTCCAACAGCAGTTGACCATAGTACTCTCCTCCTTCCTCTTTCTGATAAGTAAATAGTGTCTGTATTTTACTGGCAGCTAGGCATTGCTATTACTTTATTTTTCATTGGTATAAATACTTTGTATTTATGGTGGAACTTCCACAATCACTGCACATGTTACCATTGTGTATATGGGGGCAGAAAACCAAAAGGAGTAATTTTTAGAGTTATTAAAGCAGTAACACATTTGACACAAATAATCTTTAGATCAAGAAGGTATAATGATCCTGAGCGACCAATCAGTAAGTAACATCTGTCCTCTAGCCCCTAGGACTGTGAAAAAACCAAAAAAAATCTTACTGGGTAGAATGAACAGAACAGCTGCATATGAGAAATGTGAAGTACTCATAACAAGGTCTCAGTTGAAGCTCTGTGCCCAGTTCTTATTTTCCTGTTTCAAAAAAAGGTATGGACTAACTGAAGAGAGTCAAAAAGATTTTAAAAAATGAACAACCAGCATTTAGAAAACATGACGTATGAGGAAAGATTGGAAGAAGGTGTTTAGCCCAGAAATGACAAAAGAGTAGAGAAAAGAAATGAGTGTTCATTATTTAAAACCCAATAAACTGTTTTTTCATGAAATGAGGCAAAAGCGCTTAAACTATAGATAGATGCAAAGTCTTTAGTACACATATAACAGGATGTTTCTGATAAAAGTGCTTAAAAATCAGAACCTTTAGCACAAGGGAAGTTAAAAGATCAAACATTTCTTGGGAGTGTAGCAGTTCTGTGTCAAACTTGCTTAAATCAAATTGCTATGTTGGTTATTCAACACAGAGAGGACCATGACTTTCTTTGATTTTTCATTTCTAAATTCCTCTCATGTCATAAAATGTTAAAATTAACGTGGAACTACTTATAAAGTCCTATTTGACTATTCATTGTAACTTAAGCTATGGGAGATAAAATAGGCATAATTTAAAATGTAGTATTTGTTTATTTGAGATAGTATGTTCTCATTTTCCAATGGGAAGTAATGATGTCTGATGATAAATGGGTTTTATTGTTGTCTTGTTTTGTGAGAGTTACTCTTTCTGGTATCTTTTGTCCTTCAGGATATGTTTTTCTTTACTGTATCCATTTGTTGAAATGATTCAGTAAATAATTTCTACTATCAGTTCTTTGTCTGTGTTGCCTGAGAACAAATTATGAACACAAACCACTGTTTCCCAGTCCTGCCTATTACTGCCCAAGTGTTTATTTCTGTAGTACTTAACTGTACAGTGGATATGCATCTGCAGTCTAAAGGCTGTGTCTCTTTAAGTCTTATTAGGAAACTCACATTCTTCTCCACGGATCAATGCCTAATTCAAACCTCAATGTTGAGCAGAATGATCATCATATATTACGGTTCAAATCAAGGTCACCTTTGAATAATGCATGTTGAAACTGAGTTACAATATTCCAGGAATGTTTTCATGTCTTAAAAAATGGTAATGCATTTTATTTCTGGAGAGGGAAAGAAAAACTCAGAAATATAAAAAAGAAATATAAATTTCTTTTACAAGCAAACCATACTTTTCCAGTAAAGGTTTATGCATTCTCGCCAGAGTGTTAAGCTTAACCTCTATTTGGCCCAACTGGAAATATTAGGCATGAATCTCAGATTTCTTGGTACGTGACTTAGGTGACTTAGAAAAAATGAAAGCTTGCTGTTACATTGTTGGCTCAACAGTAAGACATCTTCTCCTACCTCCCCTGGTTGACAGGTGATATGCAGCTTCTCAGCTGTAAAGTTCCATCGAGTTCTCCTCCCTGCAAGGATTTCAACAGAGCCTGGCCATGTGTTTCCACTCTGCTCCTCCTTCCATTCCATCCCCCTTAGCAGGTGCTTACAGTCTGCATTTCATCCAGGGAGCAGCCTATTTTACCCTATAATTTCTATAAAACTTCTCATTTTCCTCTAATTTTACCCCCAGCCATCTTTCCACAATAACGAAAAAATATTTTCATTCTGCAATTTATTTTTTGGCTCTAAAATCTTCTGTGATTGTCACTAAAGAAATCAGTGATGATATGATGTCTTTGAAATGAACTATATTCTGAGGTCTTAAACTCTTTGGACAGAAAGACTGGACAGAGAGAGCCTTCAGCATGACCTTGAATTATATCAGGAATATTTGGCCTGTGAAGTTTACTTCCCCTCTCACACATTTTTTAAGGCATTGATGCTTTATTGATGAGAAATATTACCTCACAGTATATTTACTTTCCTCTACTTCATGAAGTTTAAAGTCAACTAATCATCACAGCAGTTCGTTCACATTTTTTAAAGCCTCTCCAAACTAAAAATGTGTCTTTTTAAAGTTCATCCGTCATTTGGAAAATAAGCACCTTTTCGACTGAAGACTTAAGTGAACAGTTTTACGCTTCAGCTGCTAAAACTATGTCAAATATATGGATCAAGGATTTTATAACAGGAAGATTAAAATCTTATTAACATCATATTTTAAAGTTGCCCAGTCAGAAATGCATAATAAAGGGGGAAAAAAAAAGCAGATTTTTAAATTCTATTTACCCTCATGGATATTTATGTTTACTCAGATACATTTAATTCAACAAAGAAATGAATGTTACTTTAATAGAACAACCACTCACCAGCATTTGATTTTCTTGCAATACACAAAAATTCTTTGCAAAAAGCAGATGCAATTCTGATGCCACATTCCACCATTACTTGGTAACTTAGTGGCCATAGCATTTTAAATATTATAGTCCCAATACATTGACATACTACCTGCCAGAAAATTAATAGTTGGCTGATTAATACTTATTTAATACTTACTCCTTTGCAAACAACTAAATCTCTCTGACCTATTATTTAATCCCAGTTGTAGACATCAGAGATATACAATCTGTAGAATGCAACTGAAGTCTATCATATTTCTAAAGCTACTTGGGAAGAATTTTGTCAAAGGAGGAAGCAAAATGCTCCATAAATGAACTTGCACCATGGGGGGAGATCAAGGAGGAGACTTTATGTTGCTAATGGAAGATAATTCCATTTAGAATTGCAGAATAAGAAAGCCTGGTTTGTTTTCTTTTAATGTATTATACCAGCAAGACACTACTTTCCTAGAAGACTAACTGATTTCACTCTCAGCTAATGGCTGGATATTAATCAAGAATCCTTTGTGTTTTCTAATTTTTTGGTGGTTTCTGACAACCTGTGTTCAGTTTTTATTTTTGAAGTACAGTTTGTCAGGTTTGTGCTAGTTTTCCAAATTATTTGATTTTGATGGCAACAAAAATAACAGAGTACATTGTTAATATGGTATATAAGTGGCATTAAGTATATATAAACAAATATTTCAACCAAATCATGTTGTGTAACTACCAAGAATTTGATGTTGTCACATTGACACCTTTTGAATAGCCGTTCCTAAAATATTTAGTGAATAGATCTATGAATTGAATTATTGACAGAAAATTTTATGACAGGGATTAATATTAGAGAGAAAGCAAAATATTTGTAGTGATGTTGCAGTTGCAGCACGGAGAACAAGATAAAATAGAGGTCCAAGTCAGAGCTCAGGTTAAGGAAATGATATCCTCCTTTATTTAATCACAGGCAGGCCTTATATAATCCTTGCATTGGTCTATGGCAACGATCACTGGTCCCTGGCCCAACCACCTCTCCAAGTGATTGGCCAGCCCCACACCACCTGTTAGACTCCTAATAAGACACAGCTGCAAGATGTTTAGAAAATCATCTTGCTTGTTTATGTGGAAACCAAGGACTTTCACAAAATACTTGCAAAATGCTGGATTTTTCTCTGCCAGCAGCTTTTCAGCATCCACATAGTGATAGCTAGTAGGGAGGATTTTCAGATTGCTGATCATTAGAAGAAATCTCAGCACGAAGTAGAGTACTATTCTTGATTCCTAATTGATAAATCCCACTGTTTTTCCGTAAACATCATACCATCCCTGCCAAAATTCCTAAATATTATGAAGATGTTTGTGCTACTGGATTATTGAAAACAAAATAACCTGCTTCTTAATAATCCAGTAAGATTGATATTGGAATTCTGCAACAATAAGAATTGGCTCAAAAATACATATATATGATTCCTAGTTATTTTATTATTCCTTCAGAAGTGATGCAGTATGACTCCTACATGTAGAAAAGTATTTATTTCCATCTCACTAGCTCTGATGAGCAGATGGGTATAATACTGAACTATCTAATTTCATTAGTAGCATGTTTCTTTTCCAGCTTATATTGGCTACATGAGGTCTTAAGGAATAATTATAGTCTTGTCCTAAGGCCTGTGTGAAGTCTGATCCTGATAGTCAGCTATTTGAACAGTTCCTGTGTGACAACTTCATTGTCATGATTTTGAACTGTGCCTGAAGCACTTACATCCAGATCATGTGAAATAGTTGAGCAGTAGACGCTAATAAGACTTACCCAGCTGCTAGGATATAGCACTAATATCTTTTTTTTTTTTTTTTTTAATTCATGCTCTGTCACATTTGCCTTGTAAAAATCATCTGGCCAGGCACATACACATACAGCTTAGAAAACCAAAGGTGTGTCATCCTCAGAAACTGATACTTGATGTATCAGTTGACTACAGTGATAACTACGACTCAATGATCATATGCAAATATCATCATGTCCTGTCAAAGAGGATGAAGCATCAATCTGACTTCATAATGAAATAAGATTATTCAGTGTACTTACCACACGATTGGTGGCTTGCTTTATCTAGTAGCAAAACGTGGCCAAAAAATGGACATTTTGATCTCAGATCTTCATTCAGTCTCTACTCACCTAAACATTTAAATGCCTGTTTGAAATACAGCCATCCTAAAAGAGATAAATGGAGCACCTCTCCTTTGAAGAAAGGCTAAGACAATTGGGATTGTTGAGCCTGGAAAAGAGAAGCCTCCATGGTGGCCATCCATTATCTGAAGAGAATCTACAAGAAAGATGGAGAATATTTACAAAAGCATATAATGAGAAGACAAGGGGGGATGGCTGCAAACTGAAAGAGCCTAGGCTTAGGTCAGGTATTGGGAAGATAATCATTACTGTGAGGGTGTTGAGGCTCTGGAACAGACTGCCCAGTTAAGCTGTGGATGCCCCATCCCTGGAAGGGTTCAAAGCCAGGTTGGATGGGGCTCTGAGCAACCCAGTCTAACAAAAGGTCTTCCTGCCCATGGCAGTGATGTTGGAACGGGAGGATCTTTGAGGTCCCTTCCAACCCAATCCACTCTATGATTCTAAAATTCTAAAATTCTATGATGACTTAAATAACAAAAATAAATATAAAGCAAGGAAACACTAATGCCACTGAAATGTGTAACTAGGGATAAGATTATTACGAGTGTTTGCTTCTTATTTTGTAAATTAGTATTAAGTGGAATTTTCTCTCTACTAATGATAAATAATCAGAAGTTAAAATTGATTTTACCATGTGAGAAAAAGTTAGGGTCATAGAAAACAAAATATTTCAGAAATGCAACATAAAAGAATGAAATAATTATATTTATTTATAAAAATGGTTAAATTTTAGCATTTCCTACCTTTTGAATGCTTGACTTTTCAAACTAAATGTCCTTTCACCATTGTGAAGCAATGATGTTTTTATTTTGATTGATGATGTCTTTTTTGCATGACAATGAATAAAGTGTTCTGTAGAGCGTTATTCTTCCTCAAGAAAATGAAGCTTTTGGAAATAAATATTAATGAATTTTTATTCTAAGTGCTGTTTGTTTCATTTCATTATCATAATGAAGAACAATAGTGCAGCGTTTTTTTTTTAAGGTGACCTTGCAACATCATTTACAAAACTATCACAGCAAAATAGTTTTCTCTGTCAAATAGAATATTAATTTCTCAAAATATAATTAAGATGAGAAATTATTGGAATCAGCTTGTGTGCTTTAAGTATGCCACCCATAGAAAAATAGTTAAATGTGAAATAAAATATATACTTTCTCCTAAGACTGGGAAATTACATAAAATTACTAAGGCAGGCTTTTTTACTGGTCTTTATATCTCCTTGGAAGACCTTTTTTTCCTCACTCTACTCTCACATAACACCAAACCCTTACATTTACCAAGGTGCACTTCCAAAACAGTGAAGTCACTCAGCCGCTCCTGCTACTTTTTAATTCTGAGCTTTATAGGAAGAGGAAATACACACACACACACACACACACATATATATATATATGTGTGTGTGTGTGTGTGTGTGTGATTTTCAAAGTGAGGGTGGCCTCAAAAACCCTAGGGAATATCTCAGCACTCCAGGTTTTTCTTTCAAGATATTTCCATGTAGTTATTCTTCAGTTCGAAGACATTTGTTTGGTCAGTGCTCTTCTACTGGATAACTCAAGTGTCAATCTGCATGCTGCCTCATGATTCAACCAAATTAACAAAGATATGTTTGTCTCACCCAGGTCTATTTTCATTTTCCATTTGTACACACACATACACACACATACTTAGACAAACACAAACCCCACCATCACCACTCTTTAGCACTGCTGAAACTGTGTACCCATGAGAGGAAGGTGTGCTTCACATTTGGCACAACAGTTCATTATTAACTCTTGGCAACTATCCTCAATTCTGGGTTTTCTCTTCACACACAAAATGAAAAAAAGCCAGAATGTAAAAGCTAATGTGACACAATAAAGTTCATTTGTGGTTTAGCTCCATAGAAGTTCATGAGGACAACAGTGTCCAAACATCCTGAGGCTGACATTCAGGTAACACCTTTTTGTGACCTCAGCAACTGTAGTTTAGTAGAGTACAATCAGATCAGTCCAGAATTCCAGTGAAATCAAAGGGAATCTTTCTTTCCCATTGCTTTCAGTGGCTTGATGACCACAGCCTGAGTTCATATAGGCTCAATGTCTTCTCTAATGTTCTTCATATAAATCTATAGCAGTGACAAAATTATGCACAAACAACTTTAAACACCATTTTTATTAGTCTGATCCATGTAACCAAGAATTTCAAAGAGTAAGTGGAAAGAATTTAATACTTAGGCCTCACATAGCTTTGACCTTTCTTTTAAACTTTCAAGGGCAAGAAAAACCCCCACCTTCCTGTCGTTCTAATGAAAGCTACATATTGCAAAGCTCTCTGCCACAACTCATAAGACTCAAAGTCTCTAAAGCAGTAACGCGGTCTAGCTTGAGAAAATTCTATGTATTGTAAGTGTTTACTGATCTATTTACTTTTTGTGCTAGTTCCCAATTGGCATCTAGTTCCTAATACTTTGGATGGTATTTAAGGTCAATTTTGCTTCAGCAAGAATAGTTTTCACTACCAGAGGGTGCTGATAATAGGAACCATATAGCTGTAGGTAGATGGCTTAGTGTTTCTGCAAGACAGAATAGAAACAAAAACAAATCTGTGCAGGACAAATGTCATGTAACCGAAGGGAAGATGCTTTGAATACTAAGTGTCCAGTGAACTCACCTCTATGAATACCCTTTCTTAGTCCAGAAGTATTTCTTAATAAATTACATATTTTCAGATTCACATAATATTTCATTCTATGAAAACCTTTGACAGATCTTGCAGCTGTGACAAACAATCAGGAGATGGGACAAAAATTTGCAGTGTTTATTGGACAGCATACTACTTGCATACTAATACAAGTAGGATTACTACAAAGGTAAATAAATCAATGTTTTGTACAGCTTTTCTCTTGTTTTGATGGAAGACTTCTAATTCAGTCTAACAAGAGTGAAGCATGGATTTTAATACCTTTTTGGACTGGCATCAAACACAGTGAATTCTACAAAACTGCATATGAAAATTATCTTTTTAAAATATTCAAAGATCCTTTTCTGTAACAAAATGTGTATTTATAATATGAAAAAATATATAAATTATGAAAATATATGGTATTACATTTTATATTATTTTAACAGTCATAGTGCTTTGTCATTATTATAATAACTGATCAATTATTACAAAGAAGGTATCTTATTTACAAAGAGACATCGAGTGTAGAGTTAATGGTATTGCAATGACAGTGGATTATAAGTCTTAGCCATAGAACTAAAATATATAATATTTTAGCTTTATGTACTTTAACAGTTTTATTTCCAATTTTTCAATGCACATCTTTCCAGAGTAAAGTTATCTCCAATTACTTTTTGTATTTTTTTCTTAGAATGCGCTGTTATGCTACTGTGAGCCAGAGTGTTGAAGATTTGGATGTATTTAAATACATGGGCAGGTATATACATATATCTGTATAAACAGACGTACACACACACACACACACACACACACACACATATACGCATATATATATATGTAAAAAGCAAACATTTTTTCACATCTTTACTTCTGAAAATGTGTACAAGTTTAGGCAAGAAAAAATTTAGAAAATTCTCCGTGTGTTCTTTCTTCTGTTTATAAGCTTTAAGACTCGATTATTAGAATTACAGTATAAATGCTGAAGAAGGGTAATTGACTGCTGAGATAACTTGTTCCCTCCTCATTATTCTTAATAAACACAAACGGCACCTAAATTGTATTCACCCAATTATGTTCCCCAACAGAAACTCTATAAAACCCAATTTATATAACACAAAAAGTATCTGCATAATTCATTAGATGATCATAGCATAGTCAGTAAGACATAAAGGCAAAAGGAATTATTATATTACACTCCTCAAAATCAAGTAAGTGTATATAATTTTTGAAAATATCCATAACAGATGAGGACGGCAGTGGCATATTTCCTTAAAATTTTAAATTCAATCTTCGTGAAAAGAATGCTCTAATGAGTTGATAATGACTTCTTTCAGTCTTCTGTCTTATTTTTTAGGTCTGAGTATATCTCTGATCGTATAAGGTGCTTTATCTGGCAGCTGAAGCAGATAATAGCACAGATTCTTCTAATTACAGAAGAATTTACTGCATTGGTTGCTGAGCCATTCTCTGTCTCATTTGGTCACTAAAGCAAGCAAGGGTTCAACACCTCGACACCTGTGACTGGGTCTCAGTGACTTGGACTTTCAATACGCTAAGACACATTGCAGAACTTTAATGAGGACACATACCTGAAGTCTTTTCTCTGGTGTAAGAGTGCTCAGCTTTTACCTATGCAATTTTTTTCTGTTAAATTAAAAGTCCTATGGTTTTTTCCTTAAGAATAGGCCAAATGCAGACAAATGGAAGCTCAAAACATGGCAAGGCTCAAGTCCTGAGCACAAAGAATGAAAATCAGCTATCCAGATATTGGTGATCCCATTGTAAGGAATCTCATCCAACTGATTTATCACATTTACCATATGCAAAATAGCATGTGGGCCCTCAATTCAGGATTATAAATTCTTCCAGGTCCATAATGAAGACTATTTCTTTCTGCATTGAAGATAGGAAAGGCAGCTTGACATGCATGAAAATATTCTGAAGGACTGCAAGTATGAATGCAGCCAGTGCTTACTATCTTTGAAGTGCTTTCCATGCCAAACAGAAGAAATGACTAGGAAAAACTATCACTGGTGCCAGTGGAAATTATGCAAAATAATATATTTTGGGTTTCACACTAGAAAGCACGGACCACCAACCTGCTTACTTCTAAAGAAGCTGGAATATGCAAAAAATCAATGTGGCATGGTTTGTTGGTTTTTTTGCTTCTGAAGTCTTTAATGTTGTAATGAATTTACAGCATAAAGTTTGGCTGACAAATTTTCAAAAAGGCAGATGAGTAACTCTATAGACAAGTACAAGTTTTAAATTTCTTCTGCCTTACTCTAAGCCTGCCAGAATACTTTTCTGTGTTACCAAATTGGTTAGATTTGCTGCCAATTCTATGAGAATAGAAAAATGCATAAAGTTATCTGAATTATTAAAAAAGACAATATTTTACAGTATCACAGAATGATTGGAAGTGCCCTCTGGAGGTCATTTGCGCCAGCACCCCCTGCTCATACTTTGTCACCTAGAGTGGTTGCCCAGGACTGTGTCCAGATTGGGCTTGAATATGTCCAAGAAGAGGGATTCCACAACTTCCCTCAACAACTTGTACCAGTGTTCAGTCACCTTTACAGTAATTAAAAAGGGTTTCTTGATGTTCAGATGGAATCCCTCATTTTTCAGTTTGGGCCTCTTTTTCTGTCACAAGCCCCCACTAAATAGAGCCTGGATCTGTCATCTTTGCACCCTCCCTTCAGCCATTTATACACGTTGTTGAGATCCCCCCTGAGCTTTCTCTCCATCTAACTCTCTCAGCCTTCCTCAGTGGAGAGCTGCTTCATTCTCCTAATTATCATTGTGGACTTCTGTTGGAGCAACAGTTTCTGAAGTTTGTTCCTGTCGCCATGCACTGAGGAGCCCAGAACTGGACCCAGCACTCCAGGTGTGGCCTCACCAGTGCTGAATAAAGGGGAATGGTCACCTCCCTTGATCTGCTGTCAATACTTTGTCTAATGAATTTAGGACAGGACACCATTTGATGCTTTTACCACAAAGTCACTCTGCTGGCTCATGTTCAATTTCATGCCCATCAGGACCCCCAGGTTCTTTTGCAACAAGCTCCTTTGCAGCTATATAGCCCCAATATATATTGGTGCATAGGGCTGTTCTTCCCCAGGTGCAGAACTTGACAGTTCTTCTTGGTGAACCTCATGTCACTTCTGTCAGCCCATTCCTTCAACCTATTGAGGTCCCTCTGGATGGCAACACAACCCTCTCCCTTATCAGCCACTCCTCCAATCAGGTATAATCTTCAAACTTTCTGGAGGAATTTGAAAATTCTTAGATGCTCAGTATGGTTTGTCAATTTTGTACATTGATATGTTTTTTTTAAAAATGATTGTTCTTTACCCCAGAAAATAATCTTTTTGTTTTCTAATCTCTGAGGCAATTTTATAGGAAATGACTCTATGAAATTCCATGCCAATATTAAAAAAAAAAAAAGACTTAAAAAATTTCGGTAATGAAATAAATTAAATACATAATTTATGTATTTACCATACTTCCTGAATAGTTGTTATTTCAAGAATGTTATCTCAAGCCCCTTATCTTACCTTCAATATTATCTAGATTTTGTACAAATTTTCATGCCTTCTAGTACCATAAAAATACTGTTGGACACTAAGACACTTAACTTACTGAAAGAGAGTTTTTTACTTCCTAAGTGCTTCCTGAAGTATCCTCCATTATTTTCATGCCTGCCATTTCTTGCACAAGTTGTTTCCTACTCCTGGCCTCACTTGACTGAAGGTATAGTGCTTATCTCAATGCATGCTTTTAAACCTTTTAAAACCTGTTTGCCAGTAAACCCTGGAATGCTCTGTAAGTTCAAATATATGAACAAAATGTTTTCTAATTACACACTAGAGTGGATGTTTACAGCACATAAACCCATACTCTAACATGGGAAATCGACACAGCTGATGTATTCATCCCATTCATAATGTGTTCATTCAATTCACCTGGTCTGCAGATTCAATCTCACCTACTCTGCTACAAGCAAGTAGGGGTTAAACCCTGCCTATATAAAGGAAGCTGCAAAATAAATAACATAATCATAACATTGAATTCTGAGCTGTGTGAACAATTCATTTCTAATTATCAACTCATTCAAATTAAGGACAGGTTTTATTTCAAGCTTTCCTTTCAGACACCTATGTGAATATTTATAATTTTAAAACATTGTGATCATGGTCTTAAATCATTGCATTAAAATGTGCCAAAAGAATTCCCCATCTTGTAAGACTGTTTCTTGAGTTGTGTTTTAAAGTCATGATTGGTTCTGGAAATACTTATTTTAATTCAAAAAAGTAAAAAAAAAATTGTGAACTATAAGAAAAATTTAAAATCTATTTCTCCTACTTACCTTCTTCTTTGCTTCCTTCATGAGGGTTACAGCCTGTCAGAATCGAACAGTTATATGAAAACACAGGAGTGATATAATATTAAAAAGTTACACATCCTATGCTCCTCCTTCTGATTAATCAAGCCAGGCACTGAAGAGGTTTTTTTGCTTAACAGGGTGCAAACATCGTGTATTAGTGTTTGCCAGTAGCTATATTGTTTCATGTAATATAAATTTTTCTTGGTCTATCTTCTTTTGGAACTATAGTTTCTGCTCTATATTTTCAAAAACCCAACCAATTATTTTTAGAAACTGTCATGGCTAAAGAGATCAATGGACATTTAGTAAGTCATGGTAGTGGTCAATAAACACGTCTATCTACTATATCTTTCTTCTAGTCTAAATCTGTGGAAGAAGAAATTCTAAGGTTTTGCCCTTTTTTTTTAATGAAAAGTAAAATGAAGAAAAAAGTTGTGGAGGTTTTGGGTTTTTCTTACTCAGGCTTTTGTTTTCTGCATCACCATAGACTAGAAGCAAAACACCTGGTAATACTAAGTTTTTTAAACTGAATGGATGAAATTCCTTTAATCTTTTTGCATAAATTAACATTTTAGAGTATTCTGGTGACTTCTTCTTTCTTCTCTATTCAGTACATCATTGTTCTCCAGGAAAAATTGGATCTGGAATTTGTGCATAGCATTTGAGTTTTGGGCACACAAATGGCATATCCAGAGGTACTACACTAGCTTTTGTCCTAATAGAGAAACCTCTATTAAACCAATGCAGAGGACGAGTGATCCTTGCAGAAACATGGTTTGCAATTTACTTGTACACTGGAAGCAAAAATTAGCAGCCAAAAACTTGGATATTACAAGTAAATGTTTTAGATTAACTTGGTTTGACAAGGGAAGTTCCCTCAAAGTAAGTGTTCTGAAACCAGAACGTTAATGGGTACATTTTGTGTCTTCATAAGTCTTCTGTAAAGCTTATCGTCTGATGCTGGTTTGCTTTTCATTATGACTTAGTATCTTTGCTCCTGAGTTGGAGTTTGGTTGTTTTTTTTCATTTCTTGCATTGCATAACCCTTAAATACGATGTGGAAGATGTTCTGCATTTAAGAAATAAGCAGAGCAAAAAAAAAAAAAAAAAAATACCCTACAAGTTAATATTATTTCTGAATTAAAAGAAATAGAAGCAGGAACAGGGAGGGCTCACTACACAATCTAACCTTGGCAATGGAAGCATCTCAGAGAGGGTGAATTATAAATCCAAGAGCTGATTATTGTTCAGTAGAATGTGTATGTAAAAAGAGTAGCAAAAAGAATTACAGAGAAGCAGATAAAAAGCTGCAGTAAATCAAATGTTACCGGGGAAACTGATGATATTTCACCCAGAAGAAAATCAAAATATAACACTTCTTGAGATAAATTCTTCTGGGGATTAAAAAACCCGAACAGAAAATGTTGTGAGGAAACAATATTCTGTTGCGTGATCCCACTACATTAAGAGGAAGAAGATTTGCATACCAGGTGAGCACATCTAGCAGCTTCCAAAAACTCCTTGTTGTATCAGCTGTTTCTCCTCTCAGCAATAAGTGTGCTAGATAACCACTTTTAGCAACCATAGTAATTTTATTACTGATTTATAATCACAAAACCGTTTTGGCTGGCAAGAACCTCTGAGAGACAGGAGCTATTTCTCCAGAGTCAGATCAGGTTGCTCAAGTTTAACTCAACTCCATCTGAAATTTGAAGATTGTGAAACCTCTCCGAGGTTGCATTACTCAACCACCCTCATACAGAATTTTATGCAAATGACATACACGGATGTGCTGATATGCAGGGCTTATATGTAGGACTTTCCGAGATCGGATAACTCAGCACTTGCAAAGATGTACTACAAATTTAAAGAGTTAAATATCTTTACCTACCTTCACAGGGCATCCCACATGGTTTATAAATTACCTGTATAATTCAAACTGGCACAGCTTTTTATCCAGCCATCTACTTTTTCAGAAAACTGTGGCAGTTTTGTTTGCTTGATTTTCAAACTAAATCTGTTGTTACGTTTCATAGATTGATTTGACTTACATTTTTAGAACAATCCTTTCAACAATAATGGCTCAAAAAAAGGCATGAATGCCCAATTTATCTCCATGTGCAGTAGGTTTTATGGACACAGATGATAAAATTTACTATTAACTCTCCAATTCTCATCAGAACGAGTGAAAAAAAAATAAGGCAAGATCAACACTTGAAATTATAATGAACAGCCTATATGCTATTGCAAATAAACAGGATTAGCAGAGATCAACCTGTTTTTCTTCCCCCCAATAAAATGTGTAGGAAAGCCTAGTGGGACATTTAGGCTTTTCAAAGAAATTTTTCACTCAAAGAAACAGCAATGAGAAATGTACGACTTACTGAAAGGAATTCAAAAGGCCAGACATTAGGTATGATCACAGTCTGAAAAATCAAAGCAAAAATCACAAAAGGCAAATGTATTTTAAGAATTTTTTTACTGAAGTTTTTTTTTTCCTGTTATTAGTCCTTGAATGGCCTTTGAATTACTGAGAATGTGTTGGCTCCTTCCGATTTTTAAATCTCTATGCATCAGTTCAGTGAATGGCCCTGCTCTACACTGCTGAAAGCCAGAAGAAGGGAAACATCTTTTATAGTCTTTCAGAAATATTTTATGGCCTGCAACAATACAGGGAAATTTATTACATTGTTTCCCATTATCTAAGGGCCATATCTGGAAAATTAAAGATAGAGACAGTTTTCTGTCTCTTTCTTTCTTGAAAGAAGAAAGTTCCAGTCTGATGCTGGAAGTGTGTCCTCTCTAAGAAGTGATAATTGATACCATTTTCTTATGCCACGGTGCGTTGTTTTGTTCTCTAAAGATAATATGTGAAAACACAGGTTATTTCCATCCACAAAGTTCTGCCAACATTGAACAGAGAATGACACTGACATTTTGCAGTTTTCTGCCACATAAGTCTACAACAGGTTATTTCCAAGATTTGATTTCCAGAGGAAAATATGTGAAAATGTATATGGTTTTCATGGTTTCCAGTGCGAACTGGCTCAGGCACACTAATACTTTTCCATACTATTCCTTTTCTGTGTATGTACAGAGCACTGGTGCTGGGAAAATACAGGATGTTTATAGACTCAACTATAATTTTTCTACCTGTTAAAATAAAATAAAAACACCTTAAAAGAATTCTTACTTAGCTGAAGCAACATTGGAAAAGGCTGGATTGAAATTGATGTTTAGCAATGGGAATTGTGTAGACCATTGCCTCTTTTGCATGACATTTTTCCACTTTTTACTGGTAAATGTATTTAAATCCATTTGTATTATGACTGAAGGGCCACGTATGGAGAGAATGGGAGAATTATATGGCAAAATTAGGCTCCAGCTTAAGAGTTGAGCCAAGCATAAATCCTTACAAGTCAGGTTTTTTCCATTGCGTGATATCCTCATGTTAAGCAGAGAGAAATTATTGGTCAGTTGCACATCCAGACAAGTACGTGTATGACACACAGAGGGATGGTGAGAGAGCGTAAAGCCAGAGCACAGTTCTGGAAATGTATGAGTCAGAGGCCTGGCTGGAGTGGTGTCTGAGCCAGAGCTGTTTGCCTGAGTATGATGCTCACTGTCTGAGCTTTGACAGACAGCCACACTGCACTGGGAAATGCTAATGGAAGGGGACTGAAAGGACTCAGAGTCTGACTTCCTGCAGATGAGCTGTTCCCCCACAGAGAACTCAAAATATATTTCAGACTCTGCTGTATCTTGCATCACTAGCACTCTTGCCATCAGAGATTTTTCATGCTGCTCACCAGGCTGTTTGCAGACTAGGGAAAAAAAGATGTAACGAAACAGCATTTTTCCTGGTAACCATGGAGAAAGGATAGATAATACGTGTACTGGGTTGCACTGGAGGAGACAATTCTGTCCCTTTACCCCACTCTCATGAGATGCCACCTGAAGCACTGCATCCAGCTCTGGGTTCCCCAGCAAAGGAAGAACATTGACCTGTGGAGAGTTCAGAGGAGGGCTATGAAGTTAATTAGAGGGATTGAGCACTTTTTCTATGAGGAAAGGCAGAGAGAAATGGGATTGTTCAGCCTCAGAAAGAGAAGGCTTTGGGATTCCAATACCTGAAGTGAGCCTAGAAGAAAGATGGAGAAGGACTATTTACATGTAGTGACAGGGCAAGGGGGAATGGCCTCAAGCTAAAATAGAACAGGTTGAGATTAGATATTAGGAAGACATCCTTTACTGTGAGGGTGCTGAGGCACGGGAACATGCTGCCCAAAGAAGGTGTGCATGCCCTATTCCTGGAAGTGTTCAAGGTCAGTTTGGACGGAGCTCTGAGCAACCTGGTCTAGTCAAAGGTGTCCCTACCCATAGCAGGAAGGTTGGAACTAGATGATCTTTAAGGCGCCTTCTTACCCCAGACACTCTGTGATTCTATGATCTTCTTTTATGTATGTTTACATCTCTGATTAATACTGCTTTCTTTCAGTTTTTTCTCTCTCTCTCTCTTTCTCTCTTGTTTGGATTCCGTGTTATCTTGTTATGTTCCATCTGATGCATGGAGGGTTGTTGAAGTTTAGTCCATCAGAATGAGTGATTGATCCAGAGAGAAGTGTTTGTGAGTTTACTGAACACAAATAATATTAATTGTATATAGCAATTTCTTCCTTGGGCATTGGACTGATGATCTTATGGTTGTAGACAGTTCCTGAGACCCATGAAGATGGTGGTTTTCTTTAAAAGTAGCAAAAATGGAACTAAAAATATGTCCAGTAGCAACCAGAAAGAAAGGTATTCTGAGAGGGGTATTAAGTACCCATAAAAAGTTTGAAAAATCTAGGCAGAAATGTTCAAATCTCTTTATCAATATTATTAAACTGCTATTAGCAAAACAGGAAAAAGCACCACCTTATGAAAGCAATAAATAAGATTTTTTTTTAAAGAACTTAAGAAATCATATTGATATATCAAAACCATAATTTTTCTAAGTAAAAACAAGTGAATGCAAAATTAATAATTATGTTGTGTTACTTCTAGTTTGTGAGGACAATTTTCCACTTTGGAGGGAAGGAATATTTCTGTAACAAGCTTATCCTACAAATGGCAAGCTTTTCATTTTCCCTTCATATCTAGAGATCTCATCTGTATCAAACAGAGCTTCATTCTGTTATTCTGAAGTGCATTGTTTTCCCAGTATCGTAAGTGTCACAAAAAAAAGGTGGGGAGATAAGTGGGTGTCAGCAATAGCAAATTTTGGGGGTTTTTTTGAGAGCATGAAATGTGTCTGGAAATATATATATCCTCTTGTTTTTGGCTACACTGAACTAATCACGAATTTCCTTCTTCCGAACATGAACTTAAACCTAACAATCATCTTTGATCTAACAAATAATATTTCAGCAGTTCAAGATTTGCTGATACAAGGAATCTGGAGAGTGTAAGTAGCTACCTTGCCTCTAAATAACTGTCTTTTTTAAAACATCGGCTTCATATGAGAAGTAATTTAACTTTTGTTTCAGTTTTCCACTATCCTTCATTCCTGTCTTTATTAATCTGTTCTCTGTTTTTTATCACTTATAACAGTAACTAAGCAGTTACTCAATTTTAGATGTCTTTTAAACTATAGGTATCTGAGCTATACCTTGGAACCTGATTTTATTAGGTGTAAACCGATGTTGCACTAAAGTGTAAAGTCAATTTACATGAACAGAGAGTCTGATCCAAAACCTGTTAATTATTTAGGAAAAAAACTGAAAGGACAAAACCCAAAATTTGAAGCTAAGTGTTTTGCTTAGTTGTAATCACTACTTCCACTCCTACACTGCTTTTACTATGGTGAACAAAAAGGGTCACCTACAAAGCACTGGTGCATATTTTGAGAAATACATGCCTCTGATAGATTGGGATGCATCCCCAGATGCCAAGAGGCAATATGTGCTGTAAAGCTGCCCACTCACCAGCCTCCCTGTACATTTACCAAAGCGTAGTGGGGTCCCCTTTCCCTGGAGGAGGTGCAAGGGATTACATACAAAGCTGCTACAGTTTGCAGCCAGCTAATTGAAATTCACCTCACTCACCTGTGTTGGCTTAGAGGTGAACAAAATAGATGGCTCAGGATTTCCCCTGCATTCATTTATAATTTATGTGTTTCGCCATTAGAAAATTGTTAGGTCCTTTCAGAAAGAGTACAGTCAAGTGCCTCCTGATTCCACCCTACCAGCAGAGACTCTACTGTGCCATTTGTTACATCAGCAAGTGAGACAGAAGAGGAATAGGATAGTTGAAGACAAAAATCTCTTACAGGTTCTCCTCATTCAGACTCATTAAAAACAGAAACAGACTCTTTCCTTACTTTCTGCTCTCATATAGGTTTTCTTTACTGGAAAAAGAAACAATACAATGGTATCCTTGGCATTAGAGTACTTCAAAGAAAACAAACATCCTTGCTTTATTCTGTACAGTGAAGTTTAAAGCCATAGTTTAGTAGAGTTCAAATGACTCACCAGTAGTTTTGATAGTTTACTGCAGTAGTAACAGAAGTTTACTCTCAAGAAGCTGAAACGATGCACTTTGTGAGGAGATTCTTTCTATTCAAAAACATGTAAGGCATCTGCAGAAAAAGAAAAATACTTATGTAGATATTTTCTCTTTGATGTAAAGCCAGTATATTTGGAGAGAAATATGCTCTATTTTACATCATTCTAGGATAAGAATTCTCTGAAGAAATAACTGAAGTAACAAAGAACTGCTTGGAAAAAAATGTTTTTTCACTCTATTTTATTTTGTTTTCATTGCCTAAACCTTCTCATGAGTACAAAGAGCTGTTTATAACACAAAAAAAAAAAAAAAAAAAGAAAAAAAAAAAAAAAGTTTTCATACACATCAATAAAAAAATGGAAAAAAGTTTTCCCATATGACTTTTGTACTGCCGAGAACTGGACCCAACACTCCAGGTGTGTCCTCACAGAGTCTGAGTAAAGTGGAAGGATCACCTCCTTTAACCTGCTGTTAGGAAAACAGGAAAAAACACCACCTTATTTGTGGGTGGCTCCCCCAACTCAGGTTACAGGGGAAGATTTCCTCTCCCATCAGGCAGTATGGTTGCAATTTGACCTGCCTGGTCCCTCACTCCGCCCTTTCCCTCTCCCCATTGATTGTTTTGTTGTATCCCCCTGCCTTCTCTCCGGCTGTACCCTCAGATCATTGGTTACTGTTGCTCTGCCAGCCCCGCTTTCCGTAACCCTTTATAAGCTTGTACATGAGGCCAGCTCAGCCTCTTTCGCCTCTGGACTCTTCGGAAATAAAGCCTTTCTGGAATTCCATGCAAAGAGCCCTCCAAACTCCTTGCTTCTAGTAACGCATGGGCTATCCAGCTTGAGTGTGGGCTTGAGTCTCAGTGCCTGTCGACAGCACGGGTGCTAAAAGTCAACTTGCAGGTGTGCCAAGCTGCGCCACCAGGGTGTACCCTTGCCAGGGAAGCTTTTGGGATAATGCGGCGACCTCAGTCACCCCACAACCACACTGCGCTACCTTATGAAAGCACCACCTTATGACTTCTTCCTAATGCAGGAAGCCCAGGAAGCCACTGGCCAACTCTGCAGTAAGAGAACATGTGGCACTGTACCCCCTCCTACTGATCGCTTCCTGCCCTCTCCATGGGGTCTTCCTCCTTCCCCTACCCCTAGTCCTGGCCGCTCCTCGAGTTCTCCCTATTGGTTCCTGTATCCCAACTCCGCCCATGTACCACCCCTATGCCCTGAAACCATTTGCCCATGTGCTCTCCCCGCCCCCTGGTGCCCCAGTAAACTGAGGCTCCAGGCCATGTGGCTCTCTCCCTCTGCCTGTGGGAGCAGCTCCTCTGGTCTGCCTTGGCTTTGGGGAGTCAGCATGGAATAAAGACCTTTGCAGTGCCAGGAGGAGAGCCTTCTCACCTCCTTTGCCATCACTGAAGTTGCAGGCTGGCAGCTGGAGCAGCGGTGCGGGGAGTCCGAGATGGGCTGCAGGAGGGCAGAGAATCTCTGCCTTGTCCCAAGAAGCCCCCGCTGCGCTCCCAGGGAAAGCTGCAGCAGCTAAGCAACACCCAGCACTGCAACAGGAACACTCCTGGTTCATATTTAACTTTGTGTCCACGAAGATTCCCAGGTCCTTCTCTGCAAACCTTATTTGCAGATGGTTGACCACTCAGCCTTTGCTAGAGCATGGGTTTATTCCTGCCTAGGTGTGGGACTCGAGATTTCTTTCTGCTTAGTAAGATTCCTGTCATCCCGATTCTCCAGACTGCTGCGGTCTAAGTGGCAGCACAGTCATTCTGGGTATCAGCTGCTCCTGCCAGTTTAGTGTCATCTGCAAGCTTGCTAAGGGGAGACTCTGTCCCATCACCTTTATCTGCTCTATCATTAATGAAAATGCTAAATAGCACTGATCTCAGTACTGACCCCTGAGTACACCACTAGTGACCGGCCTCCAACTGGGCTCAGTGTCACTGATCAAAACCCTCTGAGCCCAGCAGTTCAGCCAATTTTCAGTCTGCCCTACTGTCCATTCATCTAGTTCATATAAAATCAGTTTATCTATGAAGATACTGTTAGGGACAGTGTAAAAAGCCTCACTAAAGAAAAGATAAAAATCTCTGAGCTTGTCATTTCACTGCAGAAGGCTGTCAGAGTGGACAGGCATGATTTGCCATTCATAAATCAATACTGACTACTCTCAATCACCTTCTCACTATGAGTATATTTATAAATATTTTTCATGATTAGTTGCTTTCCCAGAGATAGAGATGAGGCTAAAAGTAGTGTAGTTCCCTGTCTCTTCCTTCTTGCCCTGCTTTGAGACAGGGGTGATATTTTCCTTCTTTCATTTCTCATGAACCTTTTCCAGTTACCATGACTTTTCAAATCCTTAATCAGAGCAATTTTCACAGGTAATCAATGTGTCCTTGTAATGAGGTCAGTCAGCTCCCTCAGCACTAAAGGGTGCATCCTGTCAGGTCCCATCCCCTCAACTCCTGTGGAGGTTGTAGTGAGGTGGATGTTTGTCTCTTTTCCCAAGTAACAATAGGAAATAGCCTCAAGTTGCACCAGGGGAAGTTTAGATTAGATATAAGGAAAAAATGTCTTCACTGACAGGGTTGGCAAACATTGGAACAGGCTACCCTGGGAAGTGGTGGAGTCATCACCCCTGCAGGTACTGAAAAGATCTGGCACTTTGAGATAAGGTGGACTTGGTAGTGCAGGGTTAACAGTTGGACTTCATGCTAGCAAAGATCTTTTCCGAGTTAGATTATTCTATGACTTGTTCAAGGCCAGTTTGTTTAAGTGCTCCTTATTTTGGTCTTCCTGAACTGAGGGTAAATCTTTTTCCTGGACGAAGTGTGTGGATGACTCATACCTCATACCGAGACTGTTCTCCTTAAGACAAAGTGTTGTTATCTATTCTTAGAATCATAGGAACTTTGAGGTTACAGTAGAAACACAGCCTTTAAGGTGATAGTGTATAAATGCTTATCTCTATTGTTTGAGTCTTAATATCATAAGAAAGGATACTATTCAGGTCTTGCTTCATCATATTCCACAAGCCAGTGTATATATTTAGCTTATAAATTCTTCCCTTATCAGAAGATTCTTCTTTTTAGAATCTCTTATGATGAAGTACTGCTTTGTTTCAAGTGCGTTTTTCACCTCATCAGACCCTTGCTTTCTTTTCCCTATTTCTTATATCAAATTAAGTCAAAGTATTCACATAAACATGTCAAAAGGTAAGATTATATTGCAGAATTTATTTTAGAGAAGTTCACATACATATTTTTGTAGTGTCAAGGCCCAAATAAATAAACAAATCTATGTTGTCCAGAATAGACTTGACATATAACCGCTTGGGATATTTAGAATGTATCAAGTTTTGTTCTTATATTTGATGTTTCATCATTCATCATGACTACTATTTCCAAGTCTAGGTAAAGCTGTACATAAATTGTGTGACTTCCAGCCATCAAAATGCAATAGTAACATCTATTAAATAATAATGAAAGCCAAGCTTAGCCTTTATAAAGTCTGTCTGCATGCTAAAGTCGATGTATTTATCCCCTGTTGACTGCAGGATTGAATCACGTGGCTATGAAACAGCCATGCAGAAAGCTGGACTAGATAAACTCAGTAGTTAGACATTCTTCATCACCCTGCTTCAACAGTCATTGGAGTGGGGGGGGGGGAGTTGGTGAACATACTTTGTAAACTCTAAACATTTTTCTCTTTATTGAACATGACCATTCTGTCACCTCGCCCAACATCTTGAAGGAAAAATAAAATCTGTGTCATATCACCAATTTTTTTTTCCACAAGGATGCAAACCTCATTTATACATTTGTAAGCCAGACAAATTTTTAAACAATGGCTTAAAACCAAAATACAGGCACTTCGTTTTACTTGGGAAAGACATTTATCTCTATACTACAGGATATTTTCCTAAAGAAAACTTTATTTAGAAGGGTTTTGCCTTTATTCTCCTTCCTGACTAGCTATCCACCAACCCACAAATCTTGCAGTTTTCATATGGGTTGCAGATCATAGGCGCTTTATTAATCCTGCATCCCTGAAATTAGGATTGGTTGTTTCAGAGCTTCTTGCACCAAGAAGGGAAAAATAGCAGCATAGTAGGAAACACTACTTTTCATTTTTAAATGCTTAAATGCTTGCTCTGCTGAAATAATGTTAAGCATTGCATCTTTTTCTTTTTTTTCCCCTGAAGAAGGGAAAGTACTTCGTTGCAGAGGAAGTGCTGAAGCAAAGAAAATTTGCGTGAATGTTTGAAGCAGTCCTAGACTCTGCTGTCACTTGGGAAAGTAATCCAAACTACAGATGTTTAAAGAAGGTCAGTTTGGTGGTATATATGACAAAATGCAACATGAAGAATGTTCTGTATTCATCATGTTCTTTAAAATACGTGACATTATTCAAAAGAAAACTGTTTTGCTTGTTTGAGAGAAAATGAAAGGTTATTCTCTCTCAAGCTCTTATCATGACTCCAGCTCTGAACTGCTACGTAACTTTTGATAAATAACTTAATTTCTTCATTTGAAAAAGAAGACTGTTTGGGGTTTCGAGTATGCAAAATGTCTTGAATATGTTACTAGAATGTTTTGTGGTTTGTTTGTTTGCATTTTTTCTCCCATTTTTGTCTGTCATATAACATTTTTTCTCTATTTTTTTTCCACTTCCCAGTGAGAAATGTTTACAATGGATGTTGTATAAAATCACACTCAGATTTTCCTCAAGAATATTTGTCCACATGTAGACCTACTGTTTCCTTTCAAATGATGGTGGGTAGTGTGTGTGTGTGTGTGTGTGTCTGTATGTAATATCCACAAGTTCCCTTCCTAACTATTTTTTTTTCTGTCTTCTGCAAGTAAATTTTCCCTTTTGAATAGAGCAAATAATGTAATGAACAAAGTGACCTGATCCCTTTCTCTAGGACAGAAAACTGAAATTACTGGTAAAGTATCCTGACATTAGAAGATTGCTACTTTTATGGAGATCTCTTTGTGTTTCTAGGGTACAGGTTGCATATCAAATTAGCAGATGGCTTCCTATATATGACAGCACAGATGGAGATCTAGATTGTAGGATTTCAATGTATCTGATCTTAGGCATCACTCATTTCATAACGGAAAACTTCCAGAGAATGAAGGATTTGACTGACCTTGAAAAATACCAGACCCTCTTCCACTGTCTTTCTGTTGGATTTGAGATGCAAACAATGGTTGCAGGGAGGAGTACAGGTCTCGAAAAATGTAAAGTGTTTTCTGTTCACAGTGAGTTCTTGAGGGTGTGCAGGCAAAACTGAGATTTCATCTTTTACTCCTTTTATCTTTAAATATCTCTTTTCCTTGGGGATCAGAAAAGCATAGTTTATGTGCCCTATAAAATCCCCCAAACCAGGCAATTTTTTAATAGAATGATAACACACCCCAGTATTTTAGTAGATTATAATTTTATGGTAAGTATTGATAACCCTAAAATATTCACATATATTTAAATCTGTGACATATATTCACTTAGTTCTTGAGGAGCAAGGGCATTAAAAATGTGTTCACAAAGCAAAGTTTCATTCATCTAATGAAACTGTTAATGAGTTGGGAAATAAAGAGTCTTAGACGATTCTCTTTTGTTTTTTCTGAAATATTTGGCGTTCATACCTGCAATCACAAAAATAGTGACTCTCTGGAACTGCAGTTTGGGATTTCACAGATGTGACTGGACAGGGCAGTCAAATTTACTTTATGAGGATGCTTTGGAAATACTTCATTATCGATGCTGATATTATGCTTGAATTCTTCCCTGCCACATCTGTGCTTATCTTTCACTTCAGTGAACCTGAAAGAAGCCCTGTGCAGTGGAATGGTGCCTATATAGAATTCTCTGTGTACAGAGTTTTCCAAACCACTCACAAATTCTGTGAAATGTGGAGGAATGATTTCCAGAAAAGCTATTGGTAGCAAGTATTGTATAGAAGAGAAGCACTTTCACTTGGTAAAAGGTTGAAAAAATTCACTCGACAAATAGTGATTATTTTTTTATTTCACCAGGAGAAGCTTTATTAGGAAAGTGCAGGATTTTTTCTTCAAACTTCTTCGCCTTTTCCTTTTATTTTATTTTTAGGTGGAAAAATACAGCGTAAGCAGAAAATGTGAAGTATTTCAGTCTAATCTTTTGAGACAGGTGAATTAGACCAAGAACCCAAGTTCAACAAAAAAGGTTAACTGTTAAATATTTTGTCCTTAAAGCTGTTAGTGCCAAAGAACACAGTAAATTAGTTTAAACATGAAAGAAGTGTGGTCATTACACTATCAGCTTTTTCTTCATAAATAACCTCAGTTTACAAGAAATGGATTTATTTCCTTGTAAAATAGAATTTTATTGCAGTTTTTCAGCTGACCTTGCTACTATTTCTGAAAAAGAATTGTTTCTGAGCACACTTTTAAAAAGTAAATTAATGCTTTTAGCTCTGTGTGTTTAGCTGAATCAGCACAAGTATTGCTGAGCTGATGACGCCTCTTATATGCCTAAAGAAGCTGAAATCCAGCACTTAATGAAGTCTTCCCTAATCTTTTGGCAAGTGAAGCAATAGGTAGAAGTTTTCCTAAGTTGCTGTCATAGGAAATTGAAATAGTATGTATCTGTTTTCCTAGCACTATGTTTGTGCCCATACAGTTAAAAACGATCAGTAATACTTTCCATTTTCCAGTGTTTATAAGCCAGCTCAAGACAATTGTGCAGAGATGAAAAATCACCATGGAAGTTTCCAGTGGAGCACCAATCTCTCTGTGACATTTACAAAGGAAATAAACACTCTGCTTTTTTGAATGATAAAGGTGAAGAAGAAAAAAATGCCTTTCTTTTTTTCCACTTTCCTGTATTTATCTTGTCAGAAATTATTTCTGTGAAGCATCCTCATCTAGCAGCAATTGGGAATAAGAAATATATTACTGCCAAACAGAAGATTCAATAAACTGGGCTGGGCTGAATTTACTGGACTTACAGAAATATCTTTATTTTTCTCACATATCACTGCCAGTGAAACCAAGTACCAATAATCTTAGGATTTATGGTATAATCCTAAAGTTGTGTATATCCTGAATCTGTGTCAGGTAATGGTGTGTCAGCTTTATCCTGGGTATGGTTAATATGGATTAGTAGCCATACCTGAGTATGAATTAGTAGCCATATCTTTGTGCTTGGGTATTGAGACAAGTCATTTAAGTACGGTGGGCATCAAAACCCATTGAAGAGACAAGGATCCCTCAGCAGTAATGCAATTCAAAAGTTTGGCTCATTCATGTTAAAATGGGAGTGTGACTGTGGAAAACTTGACCTCATGTGCACTGCAAACCAGTGCTAAAAATTATCCTTTCCTTACTTGATCTATGGTACAAAGTATAGCTTTAAATGCTGCAGATGGTTTTTTTTGCATCTCACAAGGATGAAGATTTGTCTTTAAAGAAAAGAGAAAAATACACACACATAGAAGATTTTTTTTAAAGGCATTGATTTCTGCTCTTATGCATGATTCAGACAGAACATAGACTCTATAACAGTTTCGTTCTACCCTATTTTTCCTATTTGTATCTGAATTCATATTAACTCGATTGTAGCCCACCATTTTCACTAACTCAACAATGCAAGGTTTGAGGGCTTGTCGGATCTCTTCTGGATTTACATTTTCTGTCCTTGAGCTAATTACAGCTTATTTTAGCTAGTGGAGCAAATTGTCCATTAGTTAGGTAGCTTAAGCCTAAGTTCAGCTTTGTGAAATAATCTGATTTTGCTCTATAAAAAATACATCATATTTGATAAAGTTTTAAACAAAACTTGAAGGTCAAAAAGGAAAGAAGATGGTCAAGCAGACTGAAAACACAAAAGTGGAATTACAGCTAATAGAGAAAGGAACTCCCATAGTTTGTTTTTGTTCCATACAGTGATACAGAATTATTCACAAACTGAACCAACCTTGTTAATAACATTTGGCGATGCAGATGCCTGCACACTTCTGTGTATCTCCATCCAGGTGACAGCAGCTTCATTCTCTCCTGAAAAGAGTCAATGTTGGCCTGGAAAATGCTTTTACTTTATTTTTTCTCCCTGAGAGTATGTAGACATCTACATTACAAAATGGAATGTTTATTTATGACAAGAGACATTGGGCCCAAGAGGATTGTGTGGATTCATTCTCTACTGTTTTAACTTGGTTATAGAGCAGAGCTCAGAGTGCTGTAATGTGAAATACTACTTTCTGGTTTTGAGGGGGATTCTCTTAAGAAGTGTTTATTAGAGTATATTACATTTCATAACGTGCAGTTTGGTATTATAATTGTTATACCTCATACAGACCCCAAAAATGAAGTTGTGGTTGGGAAAAGAGGGGTTTTTTCGGAATATGGTTATTCTGCTGTCTACTGCTCATCAGAAGCTCTGAATAATTCTGTCTGAAAAAATTTTATATTTCTTGACATTTGACTGACCTAGCTTCATATATTAATCTGAAACACCACATCCCAAACTTGCCATGCGTGAGATGTTGATACTCCAAAAGTTTCATCTGCAGATGCCATTAAATATTGTTTTCCCATGGTTGCAATTTTCTTTTGATATTTAACAATGGAGAAGCCCTATGTGAAAGCAACATGCTTTTTTAGAAAAAAAAAAGTGTTACTTTCTGATTTTAAAACTGGAAATATAACTGCAATATAGAAGTGTAAAACCAGAAAAGTAGACATAAAAACCAAACTTGATTTCAAAC
>VZRR01001186.1:417896-524282 GCA_013398015.1 Oreocharis arfaki | reverse complement strand
CATCTTCATAAATGATCTGGATGGTAGGTCTGAAAGCACCCTCACTAAGTTAGCTGATGTTGCTTATGTGTGCAGACAATTTATTGCTCAAGGAAGTTCAATTTCTTATTTTAAGTGTTCTATAGAGTACTTTTTATGCTGTCTCTATGTCCAGTTATTCTTTAGATACTATTAGTCCATCACTCCTGAGTAGTAAAGAGGCTACCCACATCAAGTCTGCACTAATTTTCAGATTTTGATGTTGCATAAACTCTGCTCAGCAGTGGTGGAGAAAGAGAGGAACAAAGAAAACAGTTTTGTTGGATTTTTTCACAGTTATTGTCTCATGGTTTTGTACTAAGGCTTAATATTTTATCTGTATCAGAAACTGTGGAGCCAATTTTCCTTTGTAATTTTGTATGAAAATTGGCTTCTTTGGTGTCTACTCAGAAGCGAAAGTAGAGTTTGGAGAAACTTTCCTCTGTGAAAGTTGTTTATTTTCAGAAAAGTTCAATTTCTATGAATACAACAGTTTTGAGGCTTCTGTTTCACTTTCTTATTTGGTACTTACAAATGGATTCAAAAGAAGGGAATATCCCTCCACAAGAACTCACACATTAAGGAAGACTCTCCAGAACTTTTTTTTCTCGAGGAATTTGAAATCAGTAGAAGAAACATAGGAATAATTTTTTATAAATATTATTTTCATTGTTAAATATATAATCTGTTACAAAGCAGTTACTGTTTTAAAATGTAGTCTATCCACAAATGTTGCCAGAAGTCAAACTCAAGTCTGCAGAAAGGTGTTATGTCTGATTAGAAATCGGTGCTGCGTACGATGCATTTATGGATGACCTGGAAAATTCACCTAGTGAGAGTCACTTCTCACCATGCAAAAGCTGCAAATTGCATTTGAAATTAACATTTCTGATTAAAATTGGCACTTCTGAGCCTCCTGTTGACTAACTCCTGTTTGCTTAAGCAGTAACCTTATTTCAGCTGAAAATATCCTCAGCAGACATGCTTTCAAGTTCTGTACTTCATGCTGCTGTAATGTTGCAGGCAGAATCTCAAGCACTTATCCCAGACACAGCCACCAGGCTATGGAAGTGCCTTGGCTTTTTCCCTGCCATTTTTGCAACTGCTGAGCTGCAAGACTAGCCAGTGTGGTAACTGAAAATTTCTGCTTTCCTCTCAGCCAGTGTCTCTTATGAATCTTTTGATTACCTGCTGTTCTACTACTGCCTTTATGACCACTGGTCTTCCCTGTGCCAGCCCTACTATTTTATCTTATGACACCATTCTGATGCATTTCTACAATTTCTGAGAAGTGTTTTAAGATACAGCAGCACGCAGGCAGAGAGCTCAACTCCATGCTTCTCATTCTGTGAATATAAATACATTTCTATCTTAAATGCCGACGAATAATCAAAATGATTTAAAAAAATTCGTCAGTCTTTTAATCCATTTTAAGAGTTTCAAGTTTGTACTACATCTGCCTTCAACTTCTGACTTGTGCTGTTTTTGACTGAAATTTTTACTTTTGAAGCACTTCTTCCTTTTCTAAGTAGAAGCAACCCCTTCTCCAAAGTGAAAAATGTAAAAGAAACTTGGCAAAAAAGAAGATTTTGAAATTTCCCTGTTCCAGTTTTTGTTTTGTTTTGCTTTTCTAATCTTTCATGTTTTGCTTCAGTTGGAAAACTGTAGATGACTTCATGTCAGCACATCTTTGTAATATCCTCTCAGAAACATTTTTAGCATTGCCATTTTCTGTCCTGACACAGTGTCAGAATTTTCGTTGTGATTCTAAAGCAACACTGTCCTTTAATCAATATCCTTCAGATCACTGGAAAAGGAGAGAAATAATACTGCTTAAAGCTTACTTGTGATTTAGTGATTGACAACATTATTTCTACTCAAAAAGTATGAAGATTAGCTACAAAATAGCTCTTCAATAGGACAAAAAATACTCACTATATAGCATCTGCTTCTGCTACATAAGTATAGAGGTTCAATTAAGTGGCTTCATGAAACTAATTTCCACAGCCATCTTCCAAAAACCCAATAGAAGTAAGCTACAGCTAACTGTAGTAACTCAGATGATAATTACTTGGCTCAAATGACAGAACTATGCCAAGCCTTGGTGGTGTGAACTCAAGACTCATTCCCCTCAAGAGTGAGCTCAGAACATTCTATATGTTGCAGCCAGACAACAGTGAAAAGCTGTATCCCTAAAGCACCTACTCCTTTACAACAGAAGTCATATTTCATAGAGCCAGTGCTTTACCTGCCCTGAAATCATATAAAGGTGCTCATCTCCCTGGCAGCCATTTGTCAAATGAATAAGCATAACTGATCAGTTAAGTAATTTTTCCACAAACTGCAACTAACAGCTCAGGTTTTCCCCCTGAGCTGGGGGATACCAGCAGCTGTGTGCTTGAAAGTGTATTACAGAGATTACTAGGTAAGAGATAGGTGCCTTCACCTCTAAACAGGGTATTTTTGTTCACTGTATAATTGTCTAGAATAAAACACCAAAGAACTAGCAAGTAAACGTATAGATTTCAGATGCTTAGAGTGATAAATGTTCTCAGATAAGATACAGACTGTTGCAGTCTAGCTCTGGCCTTTTGCCATGTGCTGTGTCCTGGGCATCGCAGTAGCCCCAAATGCTGATGTATAACCAACTACTGAAATCGTTCTCAGTGTTTGTGACAGAGATGTACCCATTGCTCCCAAGGATGTGCTGGGAAAGGGTTGGCATGAACTATATATCTGACAAAGCATTGCCACATTCCGCTCCTGCCTGAGGCCCTTAGACCAAGTCCACATGCAAAACTTTGGTGGGCAGAGGAGAATCTGATGAACAGAGATGAGTGAGAAAAGCTTATAGGGAAGGTACAATTACAAGAGCTAAGTTGGGCATTTATTGCTCAGTTGATTTGTTCACAAGGACAGTTCTGAAATACTGGTTCATTAGCGAGAGGAAGGAACTGCACATTATTCACATTGAACTACAGCATTTAACTCTACTGATTCCCAAGAGGGTGAGCAGTGCTATGCAAATCAGATAAACAGAAAGTAGTTCTGACTGTTTCTGAAAAGTGGGTTTAAGGAGTGCGTGAAGTTTCTGTTGTTCTTGAGAAGTCTGAATTTCTTTAATAAATTTAAAATACTGCATAAAACACCTTTTATTTTCACCTGTATCTTTGAGAGAAGAGTAAGGAGATGGAGGGGCAAAACAGCCTGCAGTGACTGAGACATGTTTAAAAACATGTCACAAGGCTAAGAAATATAAAAGAATTGTAAAATTATCCTATTGCTTGAAATTTTGTCACCCTCAAGAAAAAACTCTCCATTGTATTTTGATATTTATTTTCTGATCTTTCTTCTTTCATTTTTAAGCTTCTCCATAAGAAAATAGTCTTTTTCCAGTCATTATTACAGCCATTATTACACGAAATTAAGAAGATACTTGTAATATAGGTATAATATTGTGTTAGAACAGTCTATTGGTTTCCACAAAATTGGAAGTGTTTGTAAAACCATAGTTTAAAATCATAAATCTGTCCTGAGCCAGAATTTTTTTCAAGTTAAAGATGAATTTGGGATAAGTTTGTGATGAATATTTCCTATTTCGTTTTTTTGTAGAAGGGTTTCAGAAACACCTTGGACAAAGCCAGTTACCAGATATTAGCAGCTTACTGCAGAAATCTAGCATGAACCTTTTCTGTGTGGCAGTTCTTTTAGCTTTGAATGTTACTGTTTTTCACATTTCTTTTTATTTCTCATATATACTGCATTTTCCATGTTTGTAGCATTCATTGCATATATGGTGGATATAGTCCTGGAACTGACTTTCAGGACCATTGATATCATCCTCTGAGTATAACCACCATTTTAACTTTTTTTCTTTTTCCCCCATGAAATGAAATCTCAAATTTTATTTTTCAGCCCCAATGAGTCCTTCCCTTTTTATGGCTACGTGAAAATAACCCACTGTCTTACACGGAAGACAGCGGCTTCCATTGACAGGTAAAGGCCAGAGACACTTGGTTCTTGTCCAGTCTGATGCACCAGTCACTACAGCTCAGTCAAGATAGTTAGAACTGGTAAATAAGGATCACCAAACATACATACTTGTGCAATGTATTTCCCACTGAAGTAAAGAGAAACAAGAACATGAACCAAAATTCAACCCAAACTTTGATATTTCAGATCCAACATGTTTACTCTCATTAATGGCTATAGCTAAATATTCAAGCTACCATTGAACTATGCATCTTTGGACAAAGGATCATGTCTTCTTGTGGTTTCATAACACAAACCCACAGCAATCAAATACAGTGATCTTCTAGGGGTGATAAGGCAATTGATAATACGTGTTATTGGATATACTTCCAGTCCTTGCAGAAAAATGTCTGCATTTACGTAAGATTATTCTGCATTTGTATATGCAACAAAGTAATTTTGTAAATATTTATCGTATTTTGAGCACACTCAGAGAAATCTTTGCATCCATCAGTAAGAATGATTTTATTTACAATAAACCCATAGGCATTCTGAAAGTGCTGCTTTGAGAAAGCTTTCATTAGGGAAAAGGAAATTTTGCCACTACATTTTTTTTATAGTAATTGATTCAAAAGAGTTTCATAATTAGGATAATGAATAATGCTTTCTTATACATTTTTTTCTGTAAGTATGGGGAAGAATGCATTATAAAAAGAGTATGCAAATTCTACCACAAACTGAATTCTCTGACATAAAATGTAATCTGTTCTGTTGTGCTGCTGGAGGTAATTACTGTGATACCTAAGGCAGCAGAGAATAAGGCATAAATCTTCATCTGAACTGCTCTAGGTTATAGATGCAGATGTGGTTCTCTGCTCCCTGCTGCAGCTGAAGTGCATGGGATAGCCTTTGAAGGGCAGCAGGAAGTGTGCTGGTCCCAGACTGCACATCCCGCTCTCTGCTGAGTCTGCTCTGAGGACAGGCATGTGCAGCAGACCATGGGACAGCTGCCAACGCCTCAGTGACTCCAGCAGGAAGACAATGATATCTGACCTGTTTTCTGCTGCTGTAGCCGTGGGGCAAGAGCTCATGGCTGAGGACAGGGGTGAGCACCAGGGAGCTAGCTTGTAAGACCAAGCTGTAATAAAAACAGATTTTTCTTCTGATTTTGCAGACTTTCCTCTAAGAGTGACAAGCACATCTTTGCATGTCTCTCTTTTTCTGAGACAGTAATGTACTGTGTCACAAATCGTCCCCTTTTCTTGACATTTTAGTTTGGCTGGCAGCCTATTGGTTCATCCTCTCCGTGTGGGAGCTTTGCATGCCTCATTGCCAGCTTCGTGTATTTCCTATTTTTTAAATTTTTTTCTCCAAAATTATATGATTAGGTGAGAATTTAAGGGGGGTTTTGGGGGTGGGTTTTTTGTTTTTTGTTTGGTTTGTTTTTTTTTTTTTAAATCTTGTGAGCATCAAGTCAGAAATATTATATTTTCAGGCCTCACTCATGATTTTCATATGCCCGGAGACAGCAAAATTAACCTCCCTTGCCACCTACCCACTTCCTGATCAGCTGCAGCAGCAGAACAAGGGAGATGGAAGTATAATGCTCCCATTGCCTCCCAGACCCAGCGTTATCTGTGTTGTTTTGCAGGGCCAAAGTGAGGTTCAACTTCTTTTCCTGGTCCCAGGTGAGTGCAGATTTCTTAAAATGGAGGCTACCTTTTAAAACATGACCAGACGCAGAGGGTTTAGTAGGAGATTCTTCAATCTGCTGATCATTACTGCCTTCTTATCTTTACAGGAACAGGTCCTGCTTCAGAAACTATACAAGTCTATACAATACTTTCTTAAGTGAATAGCAGCTTTTCCTCAGACTCATTCTACAGAAAGTTAGAATTTGTTCCTGTACCTCGAAACTGTAACCCCTCACAGTTAAGTCTTGAAAACACCATGCAGTAAAGTGAAATGGCCAAAGTTGGGAGGCTGAGTGGCTATTTTTTACCTTATTTAACACTATCGGAATGTACTTTCTTCCCCTTGGGAGACAATGCTTCTGAATCCTTTCCTAAAGGTTGTTACCTCTGCCCTTCTGTCAAAGATGAAACAGAGATTGTTCTTTCCTTCCGAAATCCAGCTGTAGATGGTGATAACTCTGTGGTTTGAGCATTTAGACTCACTTGCCTGAGGGTTGTCTTCTAACCTACCAATCCTCCAGCTGCATCAGGGCCCTGCCCGCCACACATAAAGCTTCCAAGAGTGTGCAAGAGGGCAAATTTCACCTCCACCTTTGGAACAGCAATGCTCTGAAACAAAGCTCAGGGTGCACAAGCAGGAGACAAGGCAAGGCTGTTAGATCTTATTTTCTTCCACCTACTGCTGTGTCTTACTCCGGAAGTGCACACCACCTCTGTGTACTCAAATGCATAAAGAGCTGCTGCTGCTCTTCTCCTCCTCTCATAAAGACAAAATACAAAATTAGCCATTCAAGGTGCTCATACTTCTTCAGCTGGAAATGAGAATTTTTATTCTTTTTATACATCCTTTCCCCTATTTGAACTCTGCTGCACTTGCTTGCATGTCCCTACCTCTGAGTTCAGTCTGAGATTATTTCTTCCCTTCCTTTTCAGATGCCATTCTGTCATGGTAAGAGGGGAGGCAAACAAGAGAAAGGAGAGAGTTGCTTCTTTGGTGCAAAAAATCCCCAAACCCACGACCTCACTATTTTTCACTGTCCTATTTTTGCAGAGCTCCACTCCCTGGTCCAGTCTCCACCATATTCAAACGCAAGCACCCAAAATTCCTTCCTGCGCTGGATGACTGCGTAGATGCATCCAAAAGTGCCATTTTATGGAGTCCCACATGGTCCATGAGAGTTAACTGGTTAACAGGTTAGCTGGCTGGGTTAAGCCAGGCTGATGGACAAGACATCCCTGGTGAATCCTGCTCAAGCTTAGAGACAGGCAACGGTCTGAGTTTTGGTTATGGGAATGGATGCACCTCATAAACACAGTTAAACAAATGAAAGCAAGAAGGATTTTTCAGACCCATGGATTTGTTTTTCCATACTGCCTGTGCTTGCTTTTTCCCCTGATATTAACTTTAACTATCGATTCAATCTGTTTGAAGTTTGGGTTATCATTTTATTTGTTAACTTGAGGGTACTCAGCTGATCCTGTAAGCCTGGTTACTGCTTGATCTGTTCAAAAGAACATCACTTTCCCTTTACTTGCAAGTATTATCATTGTCAAATACTAAATGATTTGCTGACCCCTTGTATAACAACGTGTCTCATAACGTGTTTTTCAGTGGATATATTTAACTGTTTTGGCTATTGTATTTTTACAACTAAATTACATATCCTAGTTCTTTTTAACTGAAAATATTTGAATTTAAATTAAGCTCTATCAATCTACTACATGTATAGATACGAAGAGGCTCCAAAACACCTTTTAAAAAAAGACAGAAAATGCAGTAAAAATAGGAGAATGGCATTCATTCTTTGAAGAATGTGAATAGCATCAGCTAGTAAAGCTGTGAGCCCCCTATTTGACATTCAAAAATCAATGCAATATTTATTTTCATCTTCTAAATCAATTGGAAACAAATTTGTGGAGGAATTTAGAAAAGTAGTTTAGGGAGGAAAGTTGATGTTAGATATTTTCACAGTTTTGTTTCTAGTTTTCCTTCTCAGGATTTGTCTCTATGAAATGGCATTTTCTGGGTTTTGACTTGTTTCAAATCCATTTAAGATATGTTACACTACTGAAATCAAAAGCAGAACTTTCCGCTTGACTATTGATGTCCTTACCTTTTATGTTCTTAGTTAAGTATAAATTTTTATCCTCAACTCCTAAACATGAGGAAATTTGTTGTTGACCTCTGATCTGATGGTGAGTAGAGTCCAGGACTGTGGCAGAAGGATACAGAGAAAAATGTCCGTGCATACATGATTCCAATGTGTTTTACAAACACCTGGGGGTTTATCAGAACTTCTGGGAGAAATTCAGCTTATTATTCCATATTTTGGGGACCTTCAGGGTTTAAAATTTTTCCTTAGATATCCAGAGATAGATGACACTTGCAGGTTTAATGGCTAAGCAGCTAGTGGGAGAAAAATCTTGTTCACTGTTAGCAGATTTCTCCATCAGTCATTTAAAAATGTCAGGATCCAAGGGCCTCACTGCACCACTGGATAGGTAAGTCATATACTCGGGTTCAACAAAATGTAGCAGAGGCTCAATCTTGTGTTAGTGCATAGCACAAGTATAGTGCAAATACATTTCAAAGTGATTTCTAGCAAAGCTTAAATTCTTTAAGATGCTTTTAGTGGCAAAGGATCAACAGCACTGTGGCAAGTCATCCATGTGAATAGAAATCATGCAGGAATCCTAAACCTCCACATTATTGAGCATGGAAGAAAAACACTCCTGTTTGGGAAAATGGCTCAAAACTAGAGCAAAAACTTATAGTTGCTTCTCTGCTAAGCATGAAGCCTGGGATGAATGTGGCCTCATATATTTCAGTGGAGCTGACCTTCTCATCCTGGAGTTTCAATGTGTTTCTGTAGCTGCTGATGCAAGAAAATCGTTGGGAGATGCTGTTAGTCAGCTGCCCTTAAGGCTGGTTTATAATTACTGAAGACAATTACAAGATATGTCAAACTATTATGTGATGTTATCTGAACAGGTTAAAACTCATTAGAAACCACATAAAATCTTTTTTCATTGATGCCATGGAACAGTCCAGTACCTCATTTTTGTGTCATAGGCAAATTTCTCTGGTTTTAGGAGCACACGCTCCCATGTACAGTATTGGCCTGCGATCGTGGCCAAGTAGATTAAGTATAAATTCAAAATCATTGAATTTGGGTTATAATTCCTTTCCCTACCATTAAGATGTAGGTTAAGGAACAAACCCCTCGTGAGGATGGTCTAATCTGTTTTGCTTTTTCACTCCGTGTTCAAACCTGCTTGCTCTCGCTGCCACGTTGCTTGCTCTGCCAGCTGCAGTCTCTTGCATAATGTACCTGTGGCTGGGGTCTCTGTGTGTGATCTTAGAGAAATAATTTACACTCTCAGAAATATAGTTGATAGTCATCAGGGAGTGCAGGGAAATTTTTTTTTATTATGTGTGTTTATGATTTGTCTGCAAGTTTGGTCTTTGTAGATGACTATTGAGTGCCTAGTGGGGCTGACCTTCCACCACAGCTCAATAAACTGTCCTGTTGATTTAGTTGCTGGCTGATGACTTTTCTCACATTTGGAAGCTCTACTTCACACAGATTTCACTGACGTTTTCTTTCCTTACAGTAAAAGTCTGTAGTTTACTGTTACAGTAAAAGTCTGTAGGTTAAATGCATTTATTTATTTATTTATTTATTCAACGGAACAGCATGCTTAAGGACATTTAATTTTCAAAACAATAATTTTTTTTAGGTGAAAAAATTAAGAACACGTCTCCATTCCTTAAGCACAAGAATTTTAAAAAATTTAAAAACCCAGTCGTGGCATGAATTACAGTAAAGAAGCTGAAGGTACAGAGCTAAAAAATATAATATTAATGCACCTTTGATTTGGGAAATATTTATGCTCACGTACTACTTGGCACACTCGATAAAGTGGAGTAAAAAAGCACCTAAGTAAGCTTATAGGACTCCATCAGCTCTACAAGTCTTAGACCTGAGATTTTATCAATATGCAGCTTTTAATAGTAAAATTTCAGCAGGATTAGTTACATCTCTTAGTTACATCTTAGTTACATTAGATGTCTCAGATAAATCTTCTATGAAACATAAGGTCCAAAATGTGACTTAGACTATGAAAAGGCAAGAGTTTGGATTTTCAGATCTGTGCCTAGTTTAGTTAAACATTCAGATGATCTTGTCCACAAGAATACTCTGTCAGCAATAACTCAGGGATATTGGAATCAATAATCTCTACTGAAAAAGTTCTTTAAAGGCACTTTCACATTAAAAAAAAGAAAAAAATAAGCAGCCAGACAGCTAAAAAACCTAGAGATTCCAATCAGGAACCATAAAATAATCTCAGCATTTTCTCCGCTGTGTTATATCTGACAATAGATACTTCAGAAGAAATATATTATTTTCTGTACCTTCGTAAACTGATTATTTTTCTCTGCCAGATGCTAATGAAAATGTCTACAGTTATTTACTGTAACAGTACAGTAGTAAAATACATTTGGTAGAAATACCTTGTTAATATAAACAGAAATGCTATCCAAACTTGTGGGTTTTTAGACAGGAATTACTATTGATGGTATAGGCTTTGTGCAAATCTGTGGATGAAGCTGTCTGACCCTTGTCTGGATTTAACTGGCTTCAACAAAAGAGCTGAACACCTTTCTCCCTTTCTCTTCTGCCAAAGAGCAGAAGCACTGATTGTTGCTAATAGGAGCAGACACAGCTTGCTAATGGCTGGATTTTAGGCAGCTTCATTTCAATTTTATAAATTACTTCATTGTGATCCTAGCACGTGAATTTTGACTTTTACCATTAGATAACCTGACCCAAGAAGCCTTTCTAGCAACAGTGAAACTATTATTTATTACAGTGGTGCACAGTGACTCCCAACCAATACCACTAAACAAATATACAGAGTTAAAAAGCAAGCCATATATCCAAAAGACATAACATTAAAAAAAAAAAAAAGTCATATGATGACAAAAAGGAAGTGTTCTTATTCCATTCGGGGGATTTGGAACAATAAGAGATGAAAAGATTTGCCAACAGTGACTTAGTATGTCAATGGCAGAGAAAAAACAAATCTAGATTTTCTGAGCCTCTGTCTATTGTCCTAAGTGCAGCACTTCGGAGCTGATTTCAGCAGTTTATTTCTAAATCAAGATTTGGTGGTAGTCTCAAATAACTTTTAAAGCTTTTTTAGCTTTTAAAAACTTTTTTAAACTTCTGCTTTCTATTTATATTTCTCATAATCCTTGCAATAGTTCATCCTATATATACATGACCCATTCAGTATATTACATGATATATTTAATAGGAAATACCATCTCATCTCAATTTGACTATGAACATATATTAATCTCTTCTTATGAAGGCAGCAAAGGGAATTCATATCTTCAGTTCATTAGATATTTTGGATATGTCTCCAAAAAGCTGGAGAAAACTTTGTGATTCAGGGTTTGTTCTTGCTCACACTATTTTCCAACTTGAGGAACACCACTGAATGTGGTGGAGTAAGATGCTCATAAACTGGTGTGAGGAAAACAACAACCTGGCCTTTCTCTTCTTGAAGAACTCCTCTTTAGCTTTTAGGAATATTGAGGACACAATGAAATACATGCAATGCAAATAAGCCAAGTTCAACATTATTTGAAAGATATATATTTATACATTCATGACGCACTTAAAATCAATATAACTTTGGTGGAGAGGAAGTAGAAAAGGCTATAAATAAATACAGATAAGTATTCCAGTGATTCTTTTCCTCTTCATGTTTTCAGAGTCATGCCAACATATTAAATATATTTGTTCTTAGATTTTTGCATTTGTATTTATTATTTCTGCAAAACACAGTATGTGCAGAAAAAAATATCACCACTTGGAGGTTTTCAGCTAGTGCACTGTAGAAAGAATCACTAAGAACTCTGATCTTTAGCAGTGGCATGACACAGCACTTTGTAAAGAGAATACCAGTGACTCTGTTATTTGCTTTGAAGTCATTAATTTTAGTTTCTCTAAAATATAGGTACTTTCCAATATATGGATCAGACTCTTAGCTAGTGTAAATTTCCACAGGATATTTAACTTTCCGGGGTTATGTTGGGGATTTGAAAATTATTAGTGCACACACCTACCTGTCAGAAGTAATGAAAAGGAATAGTTTCCTTTCTGGTAAAGGAAATTTTTATCAATATTTAAAGCTGTTTCCATACAGCCATCACCAGTGTGATGAGTGTGGGAATCACATCATGCAGAGGTACAGGGCAGCAGATGGAAGTGTGCTAACTTTTCAGTGCCATGTTTTAGGAACAGGATAGCTGCTTGCATAGCCCTGCTGCAATGGTACGCCAGTGTGAGTGCATGTGGGCAGAAGTGTGCACGCAGGGACAGGCAGACATGTCCTTGCCTGAGCATCCATCTGTCATCCCTTCCCAGACCTTTTGCGTCTGTTGCCACTCTCAATCATATTTGCCAGAGAAAGGTTTGAATGGTTTGAAAATCTTAATGTTCCTCCTGCAGTAATGAAAATGGATGACTGAGGAGAGGAGAAAGTCCCTTACAGGCAGGGCTGCTACGTAAACATACCCTTGATTAGAAACATAAGACTTGATCCAGAAAAGAAATGGTCACAATGACTAAGCACAGGAAAAGCTTCAAATGGGCTTGCTTAGGACTAGCAAAATGCTTGCAAGATTGAGTCTAGGGACATTTGAGCTTTACTTCTTGTTGCTTTTACTCCCTGCTGTGAATGTAGGGATATTACCAAGATTTTTTATTCCACTCCTCTAAGCTTCTCAATGATTGATATGTACCTGTGTCTGAATTAGCAAAGGAAGTAAGATGGTGTCTCAGAAATATTAAAAGTGTATCTAATCCACCTAAACATATGAAACATCACTCTGATAATGACTGATGAACGGAATTACTTATAAATAAGAGCATGATGGATGTGACATGAGAACAGGTACCAGCCCAGGGGTATTGGAGGTGAGGTAGTGAAGGTTGTAAGAGTCATGCTGATCAAATAATTAAATCTAAATTTTATTCAGACCCAACAACCATTAAGCAATTCTTCATTTGCATTCTGCATTTTTTTTTTCCTGACAGTGCAGCTGTTAAATGAAACACTGCTTTACCAAGCCGTGCTGCAGACTTTGGAGAACCACAATAGGTTTCAATGTAGCCATTCAGATAGATGGGTGCTGCCATTGACAGCCAGACTAGAATGAAGCTCGAGATCATACACTCATTCTCAATTCATGGTGTTTACAAATGACATAGTGTCTAAGAATCATGTGTTGTACTAGACTTCAATACTTTACGTTAACATCTTCACTCTGTATTAAAATAGGACAGAGATCCAGGTAGTAAACTTGTGACTTCCACAATACTGGGAAAGTATGGAATTGCAGGCGGAGACCTATGTGGGACTAAGTAGGCTGCCCAGGAAAGGGCTGAGTCACCAGCTCCAGAGTTATTTAAATATACGTAGATGTTGCACTTGTGGGTATGGTTTAGTGGTGAACCTGGCAGTGCTTAGTTAATGATGAGACTCAATGTTCTAAAGGTTTTTCCCAACCTGAAAAATTCAGTTACACTGTAATTCTAAGTCTCAAGAAAGTGTAAACCATTGGCATTTATTTATTAGAGTGAAGAGGATAGGGAGTGCACCATCCAGCCATTTGGGACACCATTATATTCTTTATTCTACATTCAACAAAAAGGGGAGAGGTACACTTCCCTCTCTTCCCATGGACATCATAAATGACTAGTATTAGCAACCTGTTACTCTAAAGCCATCATGCCTTTAGCCTGCCCTGGGAGGCCCTTAAATTTGCCCTACCTTTCATGATCTCTGAGCACACTGGAATGGAATTGCATTTGGGTAAAGTTATATTAATTTTATAGTTACTTCCCAATAGTTAAGATTTTGACCCTGCCAATGCATAAGAACACTGTTTTTTATTTGCACACAAAAATATTTTAGAAGGTCATTTTTGGAGCCTCAAATTCCAGTAAGCTTCAGGGTAAAAAAAATCATGTCTTTTCACAGTATTGAAATGCTTCCTCTGGTTGACCTAGAAATATTGATATTAAATATTTGGAAATTCTTTATTTAATTCAATATTAAACAAATTTAATGTAGCTAAAAATAGTTCAGGCTGGAAAAAATCAAATTGTAAACACATACTGTTCCCATCACTACATGATGCAAATCTAGCTGGGAAGTATTTTTTTAGAAATGTGAAATATACAGATCATTCTAATAATCTTATTGTCATAAGGGATAAATGCCATAAGTTCTGTGATCAAAGCATTATACAAGACTGCATTTGTATTTAGCATAATTGAGGCTTAAGAATGTTCTCTAAAGAAAGAAAGGTCACCTTTTATTTTGAAACATCATTAGATCACTGGGATCATATCTTAATGTCACTACATCTGCTAAAGGAAAAAGGGTTTTATTTACTGTACTGCTCTTGTAATTCTAGGTATTTTTATAAGAATGGAAAATGGGAGCTTGGGTAGTAATTCGTAAAAGATCTAGCAAGCTTGGTTTATTAAAAAAAGGTATTCTCATATTCTCATCTTACTTTTCTCCTTTATATTTTAAAGCTAGGTATTCCCCTTTTTTTTGGGGGGGGGGTGTTTGTTTTTTGGGGACTTTTTTGTTTGTTTTGTTTTGTTGTTTTTTTGTTATTGCATGATAGTTTTCCAACTGGTAGTATCCATCTAATAAAACGTGGTTTCAAATTTTCATTACACCGTCATTCTAAACAAATCGTCTCTTTGATCTGTCCCGTTCTTTTGAGTTTGGATCCTCAAATTCTTGGATGTCGTACCTGAAGTTATCCAAAATGTTCTAGACTGAACTAGTACTTAAAATATTTAAACCTCTTCACCTCTTCCCCATGACTTTTATACTGAAATAGCTCTATCGATAGTGTTATGGGAGCTTCCCATTCCGAACATACACATGACATTCACAGAACTGACATTGATTACATTAGCTTTGGATAAGTACCAAACACAAATTACAAATGTCCTGTGGGAACTGCAGATTCTGTTCCCTCAGGAACTGAGCAGCATGAGCGATATAATTGCAAACCAAATAACTATAATTTTTATTCCTTTTAGAATAGGAAAACAAAATAACCGGGTGGCACTCACACCACTGTTTTTCTAGGGCTGCCTAGCCACGTAGACAGGCATATAGTTAATTTGCACCTAACTTGTCCAAAAATTTTCTTGGAACCTCACTGACTATGCAATTTCGAAGTGCCTGCTACATTGCTACATGTCAGCTAGCTTGTACCTGCAGATATATAAAAATTCAAGTCTAAACTGAGCAGTGTAGGATTTATTCAGAACCACCTGAACTCTTCTTAAGCCCCCTGGAGAATTCCCCAAACACTAGTCACAGTGAACACTATGAGTATTTATTTGATGTAATACTGACATTTGATCCCATTCCCTTATATTATCTAATGTTATAATAACTGAGAACCAATTACAGAGGCAAGCAATGTATTTTCAGTCTCATTCTCCTGAAAACGTTGAAATCATTCTAAAATTTCAAGTCACGAGACACTGAGAGTGCACTGAGTAAGATTCAGTGTACTTTCACTGAAGATTAACCATTGTGCATCCAGGCACATAACAAGGTGGGGTAGATATTAAGAAAGCAAGAGGGAGCCTAATTTTAAGATAGGGTTTAGTTTACCCTACGTACAGAGAGGAAGAATAGAAATTCCAATCCCTGCGATGTATATATTACACTGGAAAAGTGTTGACCAAAAAGCCCAACATTCAAACCAACAAACAAACAAGGAAACAAACTACAGAATCCAAAACCAAAATAAGTAACAAAAACAAATAAACAAACAAAAAACCCAAACAAAAAAATGAAACAAATTACTATTTTATTGCAGGATTATTTTTTGGGCCCATCAGAGCCTTGGATGAGTTCCTCACAGAGCTGCATGGCTACTAGTGCCTGTGCCCAGCCAGGTGTGGGAGTAAGGCTAAGGACATGAAGGCAGTGTGACCACCCTGCAGAAGAAGAGTGCTTTTAAAACAAGTTAAAGTGACCGTGCAACCACTGTCTCTGTTTTCTCTCTTTACTTTGTATAGAAGATTTATGGCGTTATGATTTCTAGCTGCATGCTTTTACTAATAATTCCTTTAAGGACATCTCCTAACTTTGGTGACACAACTTCTAAATTAGCTGAACTGGATCCACTCATTAGCTTACAGAGCTTTAACACAGCTGCTAAGAGTTGTTTCCCATGCCTTCCTTTGAAGTCTCCCAACACAATTTTCTCTGTTAGTACAGTGCCATGTGGCTATTAGCTTCAGACATATTCAATATGTTTTTAAGTGTGGGTTATGTATAAGGTGTGTAATTACAACATCCTGCAAATCTTATGCTTATTTCTTCTATGTCCTGAATTATTCTTAAGCTCCCTGTGTCCTCTAGTGGCTACCTATCAGAATTGCATAAATTGGCAAACAAATAGGTTTTTTTCCATTTTTGTATCGCAAAACATAAAAAAAAAAAGCTTTCCATCCTAGGAATTTTGTCCTGTATTCATTTTTATTCTTTTTTTACTAATTTTTATATTAACAGTGATATTTTTATAGTTATTCCTGATAAGCATAAGCAGTGTATGTGGCAGTATTGACGATTTTATATACAATCTTCTTGCACACGCACATTCGTCTATCATCTCGTTATCTGTGTGCTTGCAATCCATTATGAATTGGGAATGGTGATACAAGTCTTGGCATGTATTGTGGACCATTTCCTTACTTACAGAGTCACATTCTTCTCTCACTTGGGCAGACCAAATTTTTCCTTAGGACATTAGAAGTTGTTTTGGTCCATCATAAAATAATATTTGTGCACAACCCACAATGCATTTTTAAAGAATTTGGATTTTAGCCTATTGTGAAAAGCCAATATGTGAGCACATTATTGACAATCATTCATAATAAAGATATATTAGGCACAAATGCAAATTTCACATGTAACTTTATTTGGGGCTTTCTGAGTTCTTGACTATATAGTATTAAAGTGGGATCCAGTTCATTTAGTGTTAGCCATTTCAAGTTGTAAAAACTACAAGTAAGGGAAATTAGTCTCCCACTCAAACCAGAAGAATAATGGTACTTCTAACACGATGTCATTCTATAATACTTACCTAGGAAAAAGGATGAATTGCTGCTCTACAGGAGTACCTCACACTTCACATGCACTAGAATACTTGTCCAGTTTTACATGGCTCATCCTTAATATCCTTTTAGAGCAAGAAGCATGATTAACTGTTTTAAGTGTGACAAACCAGTGAGACATGGATAGGTATTTATCAGATTTGGATGTAATTTACTCTGCTACAATAGTGAAGAACCATCCCATGTGGACTGAATAGAAGTATCTGTATATTTGCAGAAGCTACTTCACACTGACTGAAGTATTCTGTACTTCCCAAAATGTAACTCTTGGAGGGAAGGAAGCACTCCCCTAAATTTGAAGTTCTCTAAATAAAAATTCAGCCTGTGGCAAGCACTTGAAGTACAATTATTTTCATTCTAAACAAAAATAAGATACCAAATGGATAAGGATCAGAAAATTGATTCCTGAAAGGTGAGTTTTAAACAAAATAAACAATACTACCACGTATGCTTTTAGTACTACCTTCCTCAGTTCCCAAGATGTTTCAGGTCACCTCATTGATCAGAGAGTAAAGAATGTTTTAAGGTTTCAAGATCAGTCCGCTCTAAACCACTAAAGCCATTTGATTAAAATAATGGTAAGAGACATTGAGTGAGAACAAAAGATGTCAGCTACAACACTCCTTGGAACAGAGCTGAGGACTCCAATATTTATTTAGCTCAGTGAAATTTCCTGAGGTTAAATTACACAACAGATAAGCACAAAACAGAGAAGGACTGGAAGGAAAAGTAAAGGCCTAAGGAAGCAACATTTAGTAAATTTTTTTCTTGACCAAATGTGTTTCGAAGTGCAGTGTACAGGGAGAAATTCCGAACTGATGAGCGAAAGGAGACAACTGCAGATGTCACTGGACAATTTCCCATAATTTATGATTCCGCATTGTCAAGAAGCAACCATTGCCCGCTGTGTTTTTGTCCTCATCAGCTGGTCCTAGTCACACTGCATGAGTTATAGAAGAGGATGATATGTATCACTTTGCTCCAGGTGGTGATATCAGGTGGTCCTATGCAAACTGGTCCCCTGGTATTCAGACACATGAATGCTAACATGAACTGGTCTCACAAATCACGTCATGTTTCAGTGTCTTGCTCATTCTACTTATTCTGTAAAGTATTGGAGATGCTCTGGAAACAGATAATAAAAACAAGTGGAGACATTGCCCACAGTTATAAGTGGGAAATGTACTGGATGCGTTTTATATACTGCCACTTTCCATTGTCATCACTGATTTGCACAGCATGGGTTTATGCCAAGATGCTTCTTAAACCACTTCTAAATTTCCCTGTGATATTGATCAGGCACAACTCCTGTTCTATTGAAGCATCCTTAATTTAGAACAGCCTACATGACTGACAGCTAACAAGTAAAAACCAAGGCTTCAGAGTGACCGGAGACAAAACAACGATCATTGTTAAAACTTTGGCATTTATAAGCCACATCTTGAAGGAAAGCATATTTTGTACTTATTTTTCTAAAGTCCTTTTAGTAGCAAAAGTTACATTTTTCAGGAATTTTTTTTTTTTATTTCTTACCATACTGTATGTTGAATCCTTTTGGACATCACAGAATATATAAGATACTATTCATTATCTTCATTTTTCTGTTTTTCTCATGGCAGATGCCAATGATTCCAGCAGCTGGGTAGGTGGTGACTCTATGCTCCTACAACAGTTCAATAAAACTGCCATCAATTATATCAGCACATAGTCTAGCTGCACCGTTGACATAATGGGGTCACCATTAATCACTTGAGAAATCATGGATTCAATGAATGGGTTTTCAAAGAACAGATTTTAAAAATACATTACAAATGCATTTTTAATCTTGAGACTAGATATATATGCTTTATGAGTTATCTGGAATAATAAATTATCTTCAGCACTCATTAAAAATGATGTAACTCACCTCCATAAGAAGTCATATTACGGGACTCACAGCTGATCTATAGAAGCATATTAAACCATATTAAGCTGTTAAACTGTTGTGTTTGTAATTAAAAGCTCCTAATGCAGAATTAATTTAAAAAGTGGGTAGCAGATCACTGGACAAAAACAGTGCTGACAACTTCCAAAATAATTGACACCATCCAAATTCTTTAAAGGACTTTCCTAAAAAAAGTTTTTAAAATTACCTTCTGCCAGGCCACAGAAAGTATTTTGATTATTAACTAAATGTGTGTATTGAAAGTACTAATTCACAAGCTCATTTTAGACTTTAAGCACTATTTCTGCTATTTCTGAGAGTCTCAGTGCAAAACCTACTCAAATGTTCTCACAGTAGGAGCTCTACTTTGACCTCATAATATCTCTACTTGGTTCACATCGGCCTTGAGACTTAAGCAGATCAAGTTTTTTATGGTATCTAGCACTGTAAAAAATACCAGGACTCCCATTAATTTTTTCAGGTGCAGGAATTTTTTCAGCTTCCAGTGATCAGAACCCTCCACTCCTACATGAAATGAGGAGTTCTTCAAAAGCTTAATCTCATCAATAGTAACCTATATAACAACAAGGAATCTTCCAACCCACATCAGATAATAGCAGCAGATCTTGAAAATTTAATTATTTACTCAATGAGGTTTTTTTTCAAAATAAGTTCTGATTGGTATACATATTTCTGGTTGATGCAGTATTTTTAGAGGTGATATTTTGTGGGTTTTTCCTTACATCACGCTGCATAGCATTCAGAATGTTCCACACAAGTTCCTGCTCAGCCAGACACTCATTCCCATATTCAGAAATAAAATCATCAATTCTGTTGTTCCATTGATTGCGGACCTGTTAATAAATATTTATAGCATTTGATATACGCATACCGGTAAGAGTGGGGATGGATAGTACAACCCTTGATCTGTTATTGGTATTCAGGCTTCTTCAAGAATTACTTACAAGCAGCAGCATTCTAATCAATTTGCCAGATATGATCTAAGACACATCATACCCATTGCACTAATGGGTAAGGTGAGAGCCAAAGAGAAGGATAAATGAAGGAACCCAAATTACATACACAGCACAGGCAGGCATAACCTGATTTGCCCACTGGAGCCAGAAGAGCCAGGAAACCCTTTACTTCCATCTGATCTGTCCTGAAATACTAAATCCTACTTCTCATACTTACTTTTCATAAGCATAGAACCGTATAACAATAAGCACAAACCAAAAATTGATTCTAGACCTAATGTGATAAAAGCTTTTGTGAGTACTACAGAATCTGGCCAGGACATGTACTGCTCTACACTAGGGGAATTAACAGCTCATATTGGCCCTAGATTAGGCATCTTTGCTGGAACTGTTAAAATACACCTTCAACAGAAAATGAAGTGGACAAGCTGATCATAAAGAGCCTGATTAGAGAGAGTGTAACAGGGAATGTATGCAGAGGAGAAATCCTAGGCCACTGAAAGCTTTTATCACAAAGCAATAAAAAAATTAAGCTTCTCCAACTCATTTCCCTTGCTACAGCCATGCTAAAAAACAAAACTCAAAAGCTTTCACAGTGAATGATGATGTAACCATCATTTATTATACTTCAGCAGCACTCAATTAAGGTTGAGATCAAGTGCAATGACAGTTGATATAAAATAAATTTAACTTCAAATTTTCAATCAATTTTTCTAGCACAAATAGCAGACTCCAGAATGCATTATTCCAGACGGTTTAAATCTTTCAAAATGTAAAACCATCATATAAAACAGGGATGATTCCATCACTATAAATCAACATTTAATAAACAAGTTTGATGATACAGACGCTCTTCGAAGGACTAAAAATAATTTATTTGTAGTCTACCTGAATAGCAGCAGGCTTTGGAGAACTGTATGAACCTTATGAGAACACTGTCATTGGAGATTTTCTTAAACCATAGATTTTGAAACTATGGAATAGAGAAGTGGCCAGGCTAGTATTGATTCAGTAGGGATTACCTTCCGCATAACACTGTAAGAACTGCTCAAGCTATTGCAGTTGCTATATGTAGAAAAATAAAGGACTGAATAAAGCTTCGAAGTGGAATATTTACTAGAGAAAACAGCTATGTTGGTATTTATTTTGGCTTGTTGTTGTTAAAATTGAAGATACAAGTTCCCTAGATTAGATGTCTGCTTGTACCTAAAATACAGGTTCAAACAATGAAGTTAGTAATTAATTGGTATACTTTGCATGCCACGATACCAATAAATCCTACTATCACAGGGGACTACTGCTGCCACCTGCTAACAGACATAGCTCAGCATCTAATGCTTCCTCCCACCCCTGCAGATACCCAGGAAAGACGGACTTCCTCGGTAATCCCCGAATAAGGAATAAAACTGTCCCTTCCACTTCTGATTCCACATTCCTGACTAGGAAAGGTATGTTTTTTTGCAGAGGAGAAATTGGAAATATATTTCCATCCACTCCCATTTACTGTATTGAACCATGCTGAATTCCTCAAATTAAATTTTTCACATGTTCTACTATTCCTGGTCAACATGTAGAATAGTCAACTTCAATCAAATGGTAATACAGCTTACAGTGACAACTGACTATTAGATATTTTTTAATTAATTGCAAGAACCAACTTTGAAGTTATCAGCAGTTTCACATAATTTATTTACAATACCTCTTCTTTTTTTTTTTCATAATTATCAGCACCAATATTGCCATCTGTGTTAGAAACGGCAGGATTTGAAAACCCATATACTGAAAAAATCCCCAAAGCCAAGCTATGTATAAACATTATTTTGAATAAGTAAACAATACAATAAAAAATTCCAGAAGCTCATGCATAATCCTTCGTGACTATTATTTAGAGTGATTTCAACAAAAATAAGGATTTCTTTTCCTGGAAACCTGCAGCAAGTGGCACCATAGTCTAAGAAGCAGACTTTAAACGAAGCACAATTTGCTGTGTTGAGCTTGAAGACATAGCCATAACTTTCTAGGAAGTGAAGAACAAAAGCTGTTTTTAAGCAGTTCTGCTTCACTGAAGAAAATTCTTATTTCTTTATTTTCGGTTTGAATGACGATGGTACCTAAGTTCCATGCCTATTTAAGAACTCTGAGCTATAAGAGTCAGAATAAAAAGATTGATAATTTTGCTTATTTCCAGTGAAAACAAATTTTCTCCCACAGTATCTAGATACTGTGATACTAGATGATTTCATAGAAGTTGGAAATGAGACACTGCTTTTTCTTTCATCACCTAACAAACTGTGAGGCAAACACTACATGCCTAGGCAGTAGCAGGAAGGAAGAAGGAAGAAGATTCCTGGTTATAGCACCTGGGTTCCCCTCTTTGCTGTGCAAATTAATATTTGTAGGGCTTAACAAATGAATGAGTAGCACAGTTCTCTGCTTCAGCCTTCACACAGTCTAACACAGATCTCTCAAAAAGGGTGACAAACAAAAGGTGGGGAAAAAAAGGTATCAAAACAGTAATAAGAGTGTATAGTTGCTGTGCTATTTCTCAGAAACTAAAGTTTTCTCCCCTTAAAAATCAGGAATTGTGTATAAATACAGGGTCTTCAGTTTAGTCTACATAGGTAACAGCTTTTTAATCATGCTTTGATATTTCAGTATTGTAGCCGTACTGTAGCTACCTGTGCCTTCAAGTTGCAATATTCTGGACCAGGCTTTTCTTTATTTCTTCAATACATACTAAGTATTTAAAAACATCTATGTTAATAAGTACAGTGGTTAAAATCTTTCCTGCATAAAACTGAAAGGATTTTGTCATTGAAAACTTTCATGCAGTGACATGATATAGTTGTGATGAGATTTCATTTGAACCAGGACTTCGTCTAAATGCGTCTTTCTGTCAACAAATACGTATGTGGAAATCACATCAAGACAGGATGACATTTTTCATGGGCACAAAATTTCCTTTCATTTTCCAGGAAAGTTGGAGGCTGATTTCCACTTACTGTAACAAGCAGACATTTTATTTCCACTACACTTCCAAGGACTCCCATGGCTGATGTAAGAGTAGCAACAGATCCAATGCCAAGTATTATACAAGAAGGATGTGTCACTGGATAGTTCTTGACTTAAGAAACTGTAACACAGTGCATTTGTACTGTTACTTAATTTCCTTTTATTTTTATGAGACTTCCACAACTTATGCCAGAAAAACGATTATATCTTTGCAATGTCATTAATGAAAGGATGGAAATAATAAAATGATAAAAAGGTATTATTATTATTTATACCTATATTCACAGAAAGAAAAAGATTTATTTTTATAAATTTAGACAACAGTAGTAACGTATGAGATGTAAACAGAACATTCTCAATTGGACAATGTGAACCACTCACAATGAAACCAGTGAATAATTACTGTTTAAGTTTGCAGATTTTTTTCTGTTTGCCAAGAATCATTAATACATGTGCAAATCCCATGAGGAGATAGATATATATTTCTCAATAAATTACAGATTCAGTGCTGTCCTCCCTCTTTGCAACTGTCCACTTTCTCCTTTGCATTTCAACCATTTGCACATAGATATGGAAAGTAGCAGTGGCTTTCATTACCTCTAGTCCAAATGTTTTCTCCCAGAATTACTGCACTGGATTGTTCCTATGGCACTAGTTTGGAACTGACACTACTTATCATAGCCAAAGCAGTATGCTCTTTAAGAGCACATCTGTTGTTATGTGACCCAAAATTTACCTTTTTTGTGAAAAATGAAATTGATAAACACTTTGGGAAAAAGGAGTATCCATATGGAAAGGCCCACACTCTTATTCATTCCACTCAAATACTCACCTAAAGGATCTATCATCTCATCAAATGCTGGTCAAATGCAGTCTGGTAAATTTTATAAAGAAAAGATGAATAGAGCTGATTTATTTTTCAGTGATTCATCTATAAGCTGTACACCAAGAGAAAGAAATAAATCAATTGCATAAATGATAATCATATCTAAATTGTAGATTTACAATTAAGTAAAGATTTACATAAGTAATCTGTAAGATTTACATCTTACTATGTAAGATTTACATAGTAATCTGTTTTCTCATATTTTGATAACCATACCACCTGATGATGGAAAACATACTCAAGAGGGAAAAAACCTCACAACCACGCAGTTCAATCCAATACTGCCACCTTGTGAAAAAGAAAATCTGTTACTGCTTCTGTCAATTACATGGAACCATACAACCATAAAACGGTTTGGGTTGGAAGGGACATTAGACATCACCTACTTCCAACACCCCTGCCATGGACAAGATCAGCTGCCACTAGACCAGGTTGCTCAAAGCCCAATCCAGCCTGGTTTTGAACACTTCCAGGGATGGGGCATTTTTATTCTACTATCATTTAAAACAAAAGAAAAATTCTATTTATACTCAGAAAAAACACTGAAGAAATTGTTCCTGTCAAATAAAAGCCACAAGCCAAATGTCAATAGAATGAGATCCAGATTCTGACAGAGGAGAGGGCAGGGGTGAGGGGAAAGGGGAAGGATTGTTTTTTCAATTATGAACATCTAAAAAAAATAATTTGAAGCTGCTAAATAAGAGAAAGAAAACAGATTTATTGCCAAGAAAATTCCATTGAAGATGTTTAAATATCACTTCTGTATTAGTTTTTTATCTCTTATTTCTTTCTTTTGTTTTCAGTTTTGAATCACAGCTGAAAGTATGATCATATATTCAGATCATTATGAAACAAATATAACTAATCTTCTACAGTACAATGAACTTCCTTTCTCCAGATAAGAGTTTATAAATTTTAACAGTCACCTGATAGATTGAACAAAAAATAATAGAAGCAGTAAAAGCATCAAGGTGGTGTATTGCCTTTGTTACACTATATACATGTATTTTTGTTTTGGTTTAGGTTAGTCTTTTTTTTCTTTTAAACTGCTAAAGACATTTGGAAGCAGCGTGTATTTTGGAAGATTTTTATGGCAAGATATACATAGTTTGGCATACACTTGCTCTTCTATCCTTCAGTGCACTTACTAAAAATTGAGGATACCAGCTGAAACGAAGAGATGACAAATTTCAAGCTTCTGCAGTCAAAAACTACCTTGCATTAACAACTTATTTCACATAAAAACATATGTTACATATGTATCAAATTTAGTTTTTTAGAAGAAAATATTCAGCAAACACAAGCTTAGCTTGCCCTGTCAAGAATCTCAATACCTGGATTATAAAACTTCTGTTGCTGAATTTCAGCATGAAGAAAGCTGTAGTAAGCTTCTCAAGCTCGCTCTCTACTGGAGTGGAGTCAATGATGGGGTCAAAAACGCACCTTGTAAAATTATAGACTGTATGAGACAACAGAATTTTCAATTTCCCTGAAGAAGCTTCACTATTTTTAAGAGTAATTGAACTTTTTTTTGGTTTTCAAAATAGAATGTATCAAAACAGTGGTGTGATGCATTTTTTTAGAAAAAAATCCTGAACAGATATATATTCAACCTGAAAACTGGAATCTGTGATCTCTCTCTTGTGACAGCTGTGTGGTTTGAAAGATTTATCATGAGCAATTTTAATAAGAATTCAATTCATGTTAAATTATTTTCCTAAAAATTAAAAATACTATCCTTATAATGCTTACTTACATTTTATATTGCCTTGTTTCTACACAAGAAAATCTTTACCAGCATCAAATATATCCATCCTGCCTTAAGGAGCACAGCCAAACGATTATACATTTCTTCCTGAAGTCCAACATAACCACATCCTTAGAACAGAGAAGTTTTCTTATGTTGATCAGCCCTGACTTCCTGGATACAAGCAACAGGTTTCAGGAAGTTTCGGCTCGTTTTAATGTACCTCCTGTCATTCCAACACACTGTTGGAACTACAATTGTTTTCCCTTCATTTCCAATATTGTGAATGAAGAATTTTCATCACAGCACAGCTCCAAGATTGCTCACGCTACGCTTTTTGAATCAGTAATGAATCAGCCTAACCTGGTGCTGGGAACTCAGTAGCAGCAACAAGGTATCCTTAGGGTTCACCTTAGGGTTCAGAGAGCTGCAGAACCAACAGCTTCAGGGACACTGGCACTCCAAAAGGCATTGCAAGGGCGTCAGGGCAGGGTGCCACAAGGGCCAACTCCACACCTTTCAATCTGTGCAGCCCATGGCGTTGAGGACCCTCTGCACAGTGCCAAGCTGTCATTAGGGTCAGGGTTAGGGTTGAATGAGTCAAAGAGTTCACAGCTCTAGGAACACAAGTGCTGGAGCAGGAATGGCAAGACCATCTCAGCAGGGCCTCAGCATTGCTGCTCCTACTTCTTTCTAAACCTGACCACCCACATGGACAGGGTAGTTAGGGTTAGGATTAGTGATAAGGTTAAGTTAGCATCAGGTTTAGGGTCAGGGCTAGGGTAAGGGTTAGTTACGTTTGGGCCTAGGGTTGAGTCAGTAGGAGTTGGAGAATTCTTCATTTCGTGAAAGGAATTTTATCTTGTGGTTTCTATGAAACGTCTCCTTTTATCACATTTTTTTTTCCCAAACACATGACATGGTCTTCACTCAGTACAGGCACAGCTTAACTCTACTACAAAACAAGCATTAAGTGCACATTCAATCAGAGAATAAAGACTTGATTACGTTCACTAGTGATATGATTACATAAAATTGGGGTTTCAAATGGATGAGTTTCCATTTTTTTAGTATTTAAATATCTTTTAATATTTAAATATCCATGACACTAGTGAGAAAACTGTAAGCAGTTTGCCTTGAAGCAAATATTCTTTGCTTAGCACCCCTAAATCTTTCAGAAAGTTACTCAGCTTATTCTAAGGCCAGTAGATGGGAAAACCCCTACCATCCTTGGCAGATCCTTCCTATTGCTCCCCAAATGCACTTTCTCTATGTAAAACCTGGCTTTACCTTTTAGCTTTTATTTTTTTTATACCTGTTTTTGCATCTTGGTATTTCTCCTCTGACTCAGGGTTAGATGTGTTCCCTATAAACACACTAAAATGATATTGTCTGCACCCTGCCTGATCTGTATCACTTTTCCGAGACCAAATTCTATTGCATCTGTAATTCTCCAGCTGGACGCTTTCCCCAGCTTTTAATAACCATAGAGGGACTTCTACAGAAACTGAAAGTGATAGGACAAGGGGTATGGGTTTTAAACTAGAAGACGAGAGATTTAGATTAGATGCTATGGGGAAGTTTTTTACACCACAGAGGGTGGCAAGGCTTGAAAACATGTTGCCCAGAGAAGCTGTGGGTGCCCCATCCCTGCAAGTGTTCAAGGCAGGGTTGGATGGGGGTCTGAGCAACCTGGTCTAGTGGAAGGTGTCCATGTCCATGGCACGGCCTTGGGAAGTGATCATGTTGAAGGTTCTTGCAATTTATTGTGAATACTGAATTCCAGTTTATGACTTAAAAAAAACCCAAAAAACAAAAAAACAAACAAAAACCAAAAACAAACAAAAAAAAATCCGAAACCGAAATAAAAGTATCCTCAAAAAACCCTTAAAAAGCCCGAAATCACAAAACCCCAATATTAAAAAAACTCAAATAAAATCTCGAAAAAATGTGCTGCGGGGTGCTCCGTCTCACGCTGGGGGGCGCCGCCTAACGCCCCAGGAACGCGAAACGGCAGCTGCTAGCGAAGTTTGGCTCCTCCCGCTGCCCGTCCGAGCCACTGTTTCCCGTTGCCGTGGAGACGCTCCCGGTGCAGCAGCGCGGTGCGGGGCTCCCGTCCTCCACACGGAGCTCCCGACAGTCCGCTGTTGGTGGATGCGGAATTTCAGGGCGGAGGGGCGGCCGGTGTCCAGAGGCGGCCAGAAAGGCGGCAGCTCCGGGAGGAGCTTGACTGAACGACCGGTGAGTGGGTACATGAAGTAGACGGGCTGACCGGAGGACTGCGGGTGTTCTGAGCGATGGACTACAGCTCCCAGCGGGCAATAGTGCGGCGCCGCGGTCCTGCCAGGAAGCGGTGGTGGGCGGGGCTGCGTCCGGCCGCGGTGCCTTTCGGGAGGTGTAGTTTTCTCTCAGACGGGATCTGCTTCTCGCCTTCCCGGCAGAGGTGCGCTCGGTGTGCCCGGTCTCTGCTGCGGGAGCCGGCGAGGAGCTGCTCGCTGCCTCCCATTCCCCTCATTGGAGGGGGCAAGGGTTTGCGAAAGGAGGGAGGGAAGGCGTTGACAAGTTACCTGTTTTCCCCCTGCTTGGATCCATCACAAGATTTTTTGCTTCTCTGTGTTACACCATTTCTCACTGCTTTCTCTGTATCATTAAAACTTCATGGAGTGATTTCTGTATTCTTAGTCTTATTTTGTAATTGTTAATATTTATTTATTTTTCAAAGTTTTAAGGTTTTTTTTCCCATCTTTAGCTATTAGGGCTGGAAAAAAGTTCCTTATGAGGAAGTATAGGGCAGGTGGCGGTTTTAAATATTGAAATTTGGTAGCATTTGTAAAATTTTTAAGGGATATCCTGCGGGGGATTCTCTTATCCCAAAGTAATGTTTTTCTTGTTTTTTGCTTGTTGGTATGGTATGAGGTTTTCATGTTTTAAGCTAACTGTTCAATAAATACGTCTGAATGAACTTATGCTAAATGAGGACTCTCTTTATTTTGGTTCATGCTGTGTTGAAAGGTTGTTGTTTGGTTTTTTGTTGGTTGTTTTTTTTTTTTTTTTTTTTTTTTTTTTTTTTTTTTGTGCAGCTTTCCGAACAGATAAGAAGCTGTGGGAAGTAGAATGTCAGAAGATATTGAAGGAATTGAAAAAGAAATAGAAATTGAATTAGGCAGGATCAGTGTTTCTTCCTTTGAAGCAGATGATCCTGACACAGAGGTATCAGACGAACCCTTGAGTGACAGTGAGACAGTAAGTGTTCTATGAGCTAAAACTGCTTCTGTTTCTGCTTGAAAGTAGTGTGGGCATTGGAAAGCCCATTTAATAAGTGAGCATTTTCCCAACGTACCTAACCTGAGAATTTTTTCTGAAAAGTAACTTGGAAGTATTGCTTCATTAAAAATGTAACCTCCAGTGGTGAAAGACAATAAGAGAGGATGAATATCAGTATTCTGCTTGAGAAGATCAGACCTGGAGATCTGGTTTAGAATCCTCTGAAGCTAGAAGATTTGATGAAGTAGATTAAATCTGGATGAACAAGCTGATGATTCTTCACTGAAACCTGTATTTAAATCTTACAAGAGACTGGCTTACGAGATTCCTTATAAAATTTCCAGATACTAATTTCATATGAATAGGTGCTTCAAGTCCTCTTTCTTGGATGACTTCTTATTTTGGGGAGCAGTTTTCCTAGGAAACAAAATCAGTTATTTGGGTCCTTTTCTGCCGTTTTAACGTTTCAGACTCGTAGCAAAGGGGTTGGTTTGTAGGACATTAGGGTAGATAATATTGATCACATGTGACCATAAATCACGTTTGATAGGACGTAGACAAAGGCATCAGTGATAAGTGTGAATGCACTCACATCCTGAATGTCAGCAGTGTCTACTGCAATTTGCACATCTGAGAGAAAGCAGATCGTTTTCCCAAAAGCTTAACATTAAAGACAGTCTTTTGAATATAAAGTTTCTATGTAATGAAGAAAATTGAAGCATTGGTTCTACATGCATACTTTAAACATTAGTAAATTTAAAATTAATTTATTTTGTAAAGAGTCTAAACATTTTAAAGAAAAAAATTCTGTGCGAAACAGGTATTAGCTAATTTTTGTCTTATCTTTTTTCTTTAATTTCTTGGTCCAACACAGTTATAAACACAATAATTTATTGAAATGTGTGTCTGGAGATAGTGCAAGATACATTATTAAAATTTGATTAGAATCTAATTAAAATTAGAGTTATTAATTGTTCAGTGGGTGGTAAGACAACAAGAGAAGTGTAGGAATTTGGAAAACTTTTGGTGGAAATTGCTACTAAATCTCCATCAATGCTTTATAGGTGAAACCAAAACGAGTCTTTAGTCTTATATGTCAAGTATTTATCTCTTTTCAAGCCTGTGAGATGAAAATGTAGAATATATGTCAAAGGTTGTGTTTTTCTAGATTTCAGGTGACTTACCAGAATCAGTTCTCTCCTATTTAAACTTTATCAAGAGCAGTAATCAAGATGCTGAAAAGCTTATACTGCAAGACTTAGAAGATGGGCAAAGTACAACAAGTAAGCAGCAATCACAATTAAAATGTTTGTACACCTCATATTGCCAGTGGAAGTTACACTAACAAGCATTAGTAAAACAATGGAAACTTTTAAGTAGAACAGGCAGTGAAACCTATTCCATCAACTTCTGAATGCATGCTGAAAATCTCCAGGAATAAAACCATTCAATGCTATCTTCTAGGATTAACATATGAGCAGAAATTGAACTTTTCTAAAAACTCATCTAATGCTAAAGAAGGGGAGGTTGCAAGATCACTCTCTGAGACAGGGCCCAAGCCAGACTCTTCATGAAAATCTAAAATGAAGTCAGTAGGAGCTGAAATGCAGGGTTTAGATACAATAGACTGCCATAGGATATATTTAAAGGCTGTCTTGAGAGATGCCCGAGCTAGCATTCAATGAATTGACCTTTCATTGGCAGAAAAAAATATTCTTGTCGGCTGTGTGGCTGAAGCCAAGCTCATAGTTCATAATGCCGAAGACTGGCGTTGTCTGTTCCATTAGTCCAATAGTCTTGGTGAAGAGAGGTTCAATATGGAGTACAAATTCTGGTATCTGAGGAGCATCCCTTTTTATTCTTTTTTTGTAATGCAGTCTTACTCTTTTTCATTGTTTTTATAGTTCTTTGTCAATTTTTGACCTATCTGATACAATTTCTACTGTATTTTTCTGCACAGAAAATCTTCTGCTGTGTTCCATGATGTAGAATTCTCTTTCATATTTGCTATCACTCTGTTCTTACAGTATCATTGTGTGTTTTTCTATTACACATTTTTTCTGCTTTTAATGTAGATAAGTGATTCCCATACATATTTAAGTAAAACTGGGGGAGAAGAAAAGGAAAAAGCCTCTTTATTTTAGTTTAAACAAATTGAATAGATAAGCAGTGTAGACCAAAACTGAGCACGTGTAAGGGATTTTCTCTCTGTGAACTAAATGTTGTATTTATTTTTTCTTTAGGTGACGTTTATGATGTAGTTTCTTGCCATGCTTCTGAATCAAATGAAGATCCAGAAGAATTTAATAAAAAGGTTTTTTTTATTTGTACAATATTTATAGTGGACAAAATTCTATTAAATAATCTCGATAACTTACACTTGCTTTGGTGGCCTCCTAAGGAGGCTTATAAATGTTTCCGTTCTGTCAGACCATCCCAAAGGTATTAAGATGAGTTTCTATATACAGTTCTTTAGAATTAGGACTTCTGTAATATATCATGTCTATAAGCTTTCAAATTTGAAATAAATTCTCTGTATCAGTACTTGAGATATTGAGCACAAAAATTAACAAAATTAAACAAAACTAGATAATCCTTTATTGCTAATTATTTGAAGAATATTATCTTCATATTATGATAACACTTTTGAGGTTCTCTAATCTTATATTTTTATGATGATCAGGAAGATGTGCTACTATTAATCATGCTCCTAATATAGTCCATTATTTTGTAGAAAATATAAACATAGTAATCTGTGTACCTTTCAAAGACAAATCAAGAGTTATGAACATGAGTGCTTCTATATTTTCTTAGGCTTTGACTAAATAAGTCTCTGAAGTTCTTAGAAAAGCATAGAACTGTATTTAATTTAATGACTTTTAATTTGTTGCCTGGCTTTTATTAGTGAGCACTCTTGCAAATATGATTTTTTGTTCTCAGAAGACCATTGTTTAAAACAGCACAATTACTTCATTTGACTTCAGCTGCATTGCAAATATTAATATATGCCCAAAGCATGTGATGAACAGATGATAAATGAGCAGGAATAGATTACTTGCCAGTAAAGAACAATGAAACAAATATAGCAATCCTTGTGCTCATAGTATTATTTTGAAATAGACTTCTAAAAAATTTACTCTGTAACTAGTTCTTCCCCAGTGTGCATAACAATATTAATGCGTATAGTGGTTGGTTTCACAGAAAGTAAAATAAATATCAAATGCAAAACATTCATTTTTCCAAGTCAAGCTATTAAATATATTTTAAAAACACATAGAATTATTACATATTTTGAGAAATACTACAGTATTTGTTACTCTAGAAAACAATATTTTGAGTGATATGTTTGCATTATTCAATGTGTAAGGATTCCAGTAAGTAGTAAATTTCATATTGTTGTACTTGTCATATGATAAAAAGCTTATCCTTGTTCTGGAAGATTTTTATAATGTTCTGCTTTTAAATTTTGTTTCTCGTTTTTTAATAACAATTTTAAACTGTGTTAGGTACTGCTTGAAGTTGAAAATGAAGACTTGCAGATTGCTACGGCACCTGGTTATAGTCAGTCCATCAGTGATGAAGTGGTCACTGATGACCACTTTCTTATAGGTGAGCAAGCACATTATTCTTTTGGTTGAGTTGATCTTTAACTTTTTGTTTGTTTGTTTTTTGGTAGTCCTACTGGCTGGGTTTGCCATGGCCTTTGGATGAGTCCTGCTGGAGCATTTCAGTGCTAAAAGCCCCAATTATAGCCACAGCAGACATCCTCTGTAATCCTGCAATATACATTGTTAGAATAAGCATAGTAGTTGCAGAGTCAGTAAGTGAGCAGAATCCTAATAAGACATCTCTGATGGAAAGGACTTGGGCTGTAGTTCTGATTTCCTTGGGGATATATATTGCTGGCTATATCATCATAGGATCTTTTTCTTGTCAAATACCTTAAGACTGTTTAATGTTCCCCAGTGCTTATTAGGAAATTAAATAAAACGTTTGCTTGGTTGATTACTAGCTGGTCTTGAAATGAGCCTTGCCCATCGTGAAGTAGAAGAAAAGTGTAGATCAGCACTTGAGCATGAAGATGAGAAGAGGAAAAAGTGGAAAACTGAGAGAGAATCACGAGAAAAGCAGAATGAAGAGGAACGTGCAAGAAGTGTGCAGCATCTGGAGCAATTTGAGGCTGAAAGAATAAAGTTAGATCTTTTTCATAAGGTAATGAATGATATTGAAGCCAATCTGTTCCCATCTAGACCGTCTGAATTCAAGCTCTAATGTGAAACAGAGACTACTATCCCAAACTGCATGACTGTCCTAAACCCTGTCTACTTGTGTTACCAGTGAGTTGTAAAACATATTTAAGTATAATCCATTGGTTTTTATGTATTTACTGCTTTAATCAATAGTGAATGAATGTGCTTTGTTAAATTTTTCTTTAAGCTTTGCCTTTTCAAAGCTTTTATATTATGAAGACAGCCAAAGTACTAGAAATGAGAGGTGTGCTGAAATTAATCACAAATGAAAAATGGTCACTGTGCCCCAATAGAAAATACTTAGCTGGTTTGGACCTACCACCCCAATTTCACATTTCGATGTTAAAATCTTAATGGAAGTAATCAGAACCAAAATCTTTCAGTTCAGCAATGCTGGTGCTGTTCTTCATCTAGGTAAAAGTTGCAATACTTCCTTTCCTTATTTTTATCTGGGAAACTTACTCAGGCTTCATCTACTGAGTTCTGCCACAACAGATCATGACTCAGCACATTGACTGGTTGCACTCTCAGACCATCTAGTCATGTTTTGCTGTAGTGTGTGGTGCATAATGAAAGACAAAAGAGCGTAAGAACATGAAGAAATTTAACTCTCAGATCTTATGCTTGTGAGGCCACAGAATTTTATTATTTAGCCTGAATAAGTGTGTTTTGAGAGATGCATTAACAGCACATTTTCAGTTAACTAATTTGTGGATTTCTGAAGGGGTGGGCACCTTGGCACCGGTAAGGTAATTCAAGTCACCAATAGTAAGGAAGGGCTTAGTAAATGAAAAGACCTTTGATCTCTGAAGGCCAGTTCAATATCTGCTATAGCTCTCTTTTCAAAAGGTCACAACACCGATAGGCCTTCTTGGCTCTTTGCTGTCACAAGTCATGTTTTGGATGTAGGATGGCTTTCTCTAGAGAAAGAGTGGCATGGCCACATTTAGGCACTTTGATACTGCTGTTACAGGAGTGCGTTTTTTGGAGGTGAGAAATAGAGTCTCACTTCCCCCGCTGCAGAAGGATCTAGATGCCTGGTCTCCTGCTGTCTCAACAGCATGCTTCTGAATGCCCATGAAAAACAGTACTCAGACACCGGGGAGACTTTATGCTCCAAGTTGAAAGTGATAGTTTGTTTTACTACCTTCATATCTTCCATATTTGATTTGGCTGATATAGCTTGGTTCCACCAGTAGTTATGTGGTTCTGGATCAGCCTGTTTTTTAGTTAATTACTGTCTGCTGACTTTTGGTCTGATTGAGACTTTTTTTTTTGGTTGAGGTTATGTTGGGCAAGGAGGGAAATACTATTTATTTGCAAGTAGTGAGAAAGTAGACTTGAACTTTCATTTTCCATTGAGAAGCAATTTCAGTCAGAAAAATTTCTTTAACTTTACTGGACAAAATTCCCATTTGAAAGATTTTAATATCAGTACATAGCAGTGCAATTAAAGGGAGATTGTTCATGCTACTGTTCAGATATATTTCTGTTTTCTGCCTGTACTTTGAATAGTTTTGTAACTAGTTTTCATCTTCAATAGTAGTACAGATCTTGGAGAGGAAGGTGGCAGTTGTTTGGGTCAGTATCAAGATGCTGACTTTCTGAAGGTATGCATCTCTCAGTACATGACCAAATCTGCATTTATTGATGCAAGTATCTTGTTGTTTATTTTGATCCACACAGAGCTCAGTTTCTCATTTAAATTCAGGCATTCACTAAATTGGATTTTTGGAAAGTCAAGAAGATGGGTGAGATTGGAGAGAGGGTGTTTTGTGTTGTTCTAGGTTTTGTACAATATTCATAGTTAATTTGTTCTGCAGAAACGCCAGGCTGCAATAGAAGATGAGTTACAGAAAGAAGAGAAAGCTTGGAGAGACAAAATGAGGCAACATGAGGTAAGGTTGTACACTGAGCTTTTGTTGAAAGACTGTGAGGTTACTGTTTTATATTTGAGAATAAATGTTATAATGGAACAGTTAATATTCTAGCTTCTGTTCATTATTGATAAATATGTGCCAATACCTGTATCATTTTAAAAGTGGTTGAAGTCTCTCCTAATTATTTTGGCCCAGGAATTGATCATGAAGCTACAGTTGCAAATAGAAGAGGAGAAAAAGGCCTTGGAAGAACAGAAAGAAAAAGAAAGACAACTGGCTGAACAACAGAATATAGCAGCTGTGAAAATCCAAGCTAGATTTAGAACATTTTTAGTCCGTAAAAAATATGGTCCCATTTTAAAACAATGGAAATATGAAATGAGAAAGAAGCAGAAAATACTAGAGGAAATAGAGAGAGAAATGAGAGAAAGAGAGGAAAAACTGAAGAGGCGAATGGAAGAAAATAGGTTAAAGAGAGAAGAGGAAAGAAAGAGACAAGAAGAACTTGAAAGACAAGAATATTTGAAACAGGTGAGGAGGCATGAGGAATATGAGAAAAAGAAAGAAAGCCTGAGATTGGAAAGAGAAAAACAACTGCAAATAAGAAGAGAAGAACAAATAGAACAAAAAAGAGCAAATGCTGTGATGAGTGCAAATGTAGAAAATAACATAGAAAACATAAAAAATTATAATAAAACAGAAAAAATGAAAGTAATAAGAGAAGAGAAGGAGAAAATAAATAAACAAATAGAGGAACAAAAAGAAAAACATGCTGAAATGATGGATGAAACAAATAATTGTATGATTCCAGCAGAAGGAAATTTGACACCAAGTGTGCTAGGCTCTGAGAAGGAACACTCTTCTCAAGTGACTAATGAGAACTTACACATGAATTCACTAACACAAGTAGAAGATTACTCACAAACTAGTTATCTTGGTAAAGCTCCAAATGGTCATATTTCAAGGGGTGAATCTCTTAACTTTGGTGCTAATGACATGGTAGAAAATAAGGCAAACTGCATATGCAGTAGTCCACCAAATGTCCAGCCAAATACCAGTAATAGAGAAGTTAAAGATCAATTTTCTGAGTATGAAACAATGAAGAAAACTTTAGAAATAAAGGAAAACGCTAATGAAGGAGTCAGAGACACCTGGGACAGTAGTCGAGATGTAGCAGATTCTTCTAGTAAACTAATTTTTCCTGAGGATATTGAAAAGAAGAGAATAAACTGGATGAGCACATGTAAGTCTTGGTCTAAAATATATGAAGAAAACCAAAGAAAGAAAGCAACTGTAAGAAAACAACTAAGGAAAAGTTCAGTTAGCAAGATGCCTCCGCTGAGTACAGAAAAGATAATTCATAGTGGCCCTTGGAGCACCTTGCAGCAGGTAACTATATGAAAGTTTGAGAATGAAATAGGAAGACATACTATCACTTTTCTTTTTTTCTTCTAATTTGGTATGTTGGTAGAATGCTGTTTTGGAAGAGAAGTAGATTATTGTTGAGGGGGATATAGATCTCATGAGAGTTCCTATGCCCAGGTGCAGAATAAGGGCTATGACAATGACTTTTGAATTCCTGTGAGTGTTGTGGACTGGACTGGTGTGGTATTAGTCTTCAGACAATTGATAGTATTAACCTTTTAAAAGGCAAGAGGTCTTACTTTCTGCTGAATTAACAAGGTTTTGCCTTTGTGTTAAGGCCCACATTTCAGCTCCTGCTCAACTAGCCCCTTCAGAGTTTTGAGAGGAATAGTCTCTTCTAGAAGCAAGACATTACTGATCAGCTTCTAGATAGTGTTTTGCCAAAAAGGACATTTCCTGGTTGCCAGTACTTATTTTTTTTACCACTTACTCCCTTATCACTGTATGCTTGCTCTGTGCTCTCATCTTGGTATCCACTCTGAGATGACATACGAGGCTATACACACTTCTAGTCTGAACTATTTTTGCCTGTTCTACACTCATTATTTATGATACTGTGACTATTTTTTCGTGCTCGCATTTAACATATTGAACCTATCATTACCATTCTTTTTTATAGGAAAAGATTGCCATTATTTGCTCGCATTTTCTAAAGCATTATTAGATTGTAGTTTTGTTCTCTTTTTTATCTTAAAGAAAATTATCATAATATGATGTTGTACAATGAATGTTCCATATACAAAACACTGGTTTTATTTATCAATAAATACATGTAGGTCACAACACTTACACTCGAAGATTTGCCAGCTTGTAGCCTCTCAACTTTATCTGAGTGCTCAAATCTTCAAGTTCTGACTCTGAGGCGCTGTGGACTGGTTGCACTGGAAGGACTAAGTGGCTGCAAAGACCTGAAGTATATCAATGTGGAGGTACCAAGCATGTTTGATTCTTTGTTATAACATGGGGAGAACTGCCAGGATTGCTGCTTAATTGATTTTGTAGTTGTGTCAAACTGAATATATAACTTTTAGCCTTAAGAACGTAGGAATAGCAACAAAATACTCCCAAATGTGAACAGTTATACCAGTAGATTTACAGTGCAAACAACAAAAAACAGCATGCTGCAAATGATTCAACCTGTACTGAGAAAATACCAGTCTAAGATTAGCATTAGTATGATAGATCTTTGTTACCTCAGTCTCTAATTGATCAGTGGGCAGGTGCTGTTCACCATAGCAGGTGCTCAACTTGAGCAAGAATAGGTAGAAGGGAGAATCCTTTGTAACATACACCTTGAGTATTAATTGAAGTTAGTAACAGATATGGTCAAGGAATAGTACAGTGAGTTACACTAGAGGCCTAATGTTTCGGTATTCGCTACTGCGCAGTGTCCTATATGGCCCTGTTTAATGACTAAAGAAAACTTCTACTCTGCAATGCATGTTTGTTCCAGAACTTTGCAATGCATGTGAAACAGCTTTGTTCACATTTTTAATTTCATGTGTTTCAACACCACCATTTTCAAGAAGAAAAGACCAAGCACAGCAAATAGTGAAAGAGAAATCTGGGGAAACGTTATTAAAATGGCCTGGGGAAGGGGATTTAAAAAAAGCAGGACCCCTTGGAGGAAGAATATTGGCTTAGAATAGTCTTAATGTGACCAAAGTACCTCTAAATGCAGACTTTTGCTATTAGTAACTAGGATTCCAGCAAAATCACATCTGCTTTCATTAGCATCTAGTAAATACAAGGCTTCTATGCAGTTTTTTAGTTCAGTCTCCCAGGGTTTGGAGAGGTAGGAAAGCATATAAGAAAGAGACTATTCTGTTCTTAAATTATTTTTACACTTTTTTTGTTTCAGCTTTGGGCATTTTCAGAGGCAGAATGAAGTTCAAGATATATTCTTGTTCTATGTCAGCAGGACACAAAAGGTCATTTCTAGGACTCATAATTTTTTTTCCTAATGGAAAAAATAGAGATGCCCTTACTTCTAGCTAAGAGTTTAGGATAAAAATAAGCAATGAAGGCAATTTGACATATTTTTACTTACTTCTGCTATTTCACTTCAAATGCTATTTAATATTCTCATTTTCTTGTATTGCAGGAGAACAACATTCAGGTAATTGACTGTGCAAATCTGGAAAACCTCTGTATTCTCATTCTGAATAAGAATCATCTTTCATCAGTTTGTGGCTTAGATGGATGCAAAAATCTCCAAAATCTTGAACTTTCCTATAATAGAATCACTCGAATTGGTAAGAAAATTATTCCAATTTGTCTAACTATTTATGCAGTTTATATTCAGAATTATACACCCCTTGGGTTTAGAGCTGCTAAGCCCAAGGAGACAGAAAAAACCTGCATCTTAAAGCATGGCTTAGCTACTGCCATGCATTCCATCTAGCAGGTCATGTAACTATTGTCAGCCAGAGAGAGAATTAAAATCTTTCTTGAAGGGCCGCTAATATTATCTGCACTAAGTCAGCTGGAATATGTGAGTAGCCTGAGTTCAGCTTATCTACAGACATAATGAAAGCAAAGCCTAGCTGTGCAACTGCAGAGAATTCCAGTGTGTTCCTGACTGACACAGTAAGTAGTTATATAGAAATTGTGTTGCCTGTCTTGCGTCTGCTGGACAATAAGAAAATAATTAAAAACAATTATTAAGCTCACAGACGAAACGCATTCACATAAGACTTATATATAAGAAATAGTTTCCACTGTTTAATAAGACTGTTAAATTACACTATGAACATGGACAATGCAGTTCCGTGGTAAATGGCAAGGCTGTAGCAAACAGAAAATGGGAAAGCTTAAAAAAAATCTGTAAATATAGAGACTTTGATGTCGATTTTATCAATATTTTTTGCTAATATGTTCAAATGTTAGTACTCATGAAGAAACGTCTTAATATCTGAAAATAAAAGTGCTGGGAAATCAATGTTTACTGTAAAAGCATATCAGTACCCTAATGAGGAACAGTAAAATAAAACGGTTAAAAAGTTTCATCTGTATTGTTGTGGCAAATAATGCTTGATAAGATTCTTATTCAGATTGATCTCATTTGATAAAAATGTCTTCAGTGTAAGAATGACATTGTATTAGTAGATGACATTTAAGTACGTGGCATCTGTATGGAGTGTGGTAATTTTGTACAGACCAAGTGTAGTAAAATCCTCTGGTACTTTCTCTTTTGTGCAGTACACTGCTACAGTTATTGAGTCTCTAATGAGTTTAAGTAGGTAAATAAATGTTCACAAAAATCATCTTCAAATGTGTTTTTTTACCTCTCCAGAATTGCTTTGAGGGTGTTTGGTTAAAACAGATGCACAATATAGGATTTATTTCATATCACAACATATTAGTTGTGAGTAGTTTCACAGAATACACAAGAATGGATGTGTGGGTTATAGCAAGTTAGCATATCCCTCCCATCTGTAAATCTTGCAGGATGTCCCTTAGAATTTTTGGAAGCTCCAGTTTTGTGTAGTAAAGTTTATTTATGTTTGTAATATTTAAGTTTTAATGACTTATTGTAGGAAATTTCTGGCATACTATGATTTCCGTTTTTATTATTTTCTTCTCTAATTGAAATACAACATCAGTAGGGGAAAAATTAGAGTTGCCAAAACCACCTTTAAAATAGCAGTAAGAGAAATAGTCTCAATTATTCTTACTGCCTTAAGAATACATGATCACAAACTAAGTAATTGTGACAGTAATGCACCGAAGTTCAGTGCGTATGTTTGTATTTTGAGGATGAATGCTTTGTTTAAAATTTTTCATGCATAAAAAGTAGCATTTTGACTCAAGTCTTTGAATATGCTTCTTTAGGGTGTCTATATTCCCATCAAATGCTAGCTAAAGTCCTGGCAGCTAGAAGAATAGCAATGCATAACCATGGATGGTCATAAATGCTGCTTTCGATCTACTCTTAAGGCAGCACAGAGAGGATTTTTTTTTTCATCAGACACCTTTTCAGTTTTGGTTTTGTTGTTTGAGGGTTTTATTTTGGGATTTCTTTTTTTCATCTTTATGTTTGCTCTCAGCTTTTACTCTGTTGTTATTTGTCTTTGTCACACATAGAAGTGACTTCAGAACTGCATCAATAGCTAAGAGAGAGTTGCTAGCTAGCAGACTCCAGCTGCACTTTGCAAATTGTTAAGAGTACTTATATAAAGGTTCTCTTTGAATCTTGCTGAAACCATGTATTTGTCAACAAAATGCTTTTCCCATGGCTGTTATAACTTTTATTTTTTGCATCGTATGTAAAACAGACAACATCTTCTGGAAATGTGCAGAAGACTTTCATGCTTATATTTAATTTTGCATGTGGGCAGAAGAAACAGTAAAATACCATGTTTTTGTATTACATTATTCTCTCTTTGTTTTTGTGTTGTTTCTGTTGTACTGCATCTGATAATTCCGGAATTGATTGTGACCCTGTTGTATGTAGCCTTGAATGTTCTGAACGACATTCTGCTGAGGAGGAGTAAAAAAAGGTGCTTTGTGCAGCATCAAGAATACGAAATTTCCAGATTCTCTATTACCTCCTTGCCTTTTCTTACCGTGTGTGCAGTCTCTGCTCCCGGTCCCACTCCAGACTTATACAGTGCTTTCAAAGATTCTGATACTGCTATGCTGGTAGTGGAAAGTGGAGCTGCCTTTATGAAGTAGTCTTGGGAACCAGCACAGGAAACATGGAAGTGTTTTTGAGACCACTAGATGGTGCTGGTTCCTTTTTTATTTTTATCCAAGCACGAAAGAAAAATACAGACCAGGATCTTGCAGTCAGGGTAGTATGTCAGGGGCATGTTTGAAATTTTTTAGAATAATTAAAGGTTTGTATATTTATTTGCTAAAGCACCGTTTTGAAGTTGCATTATGGGACACGTGTGTTATATTTAAGATGGTATCAGTTTAATGTCAGGCAATTGCCTTCTTTTCACTAGGTGCTTTTCATTTTTAAATTAGAATTATTTGAAAGCCTAGATTGGGGATTTTAAAAAATGTACTGCTAGTTTCGGTATTTAATTTTTTGCTTCAGTTTTCTCTTTATCATTTTTTCTCATTTTTAAGTCCTCTTCTGTATTCTCAGTAATCTATGGTGCAAACTGATCTCTGGTTTCATAAGCTAGTTTTCAGAGGACAGTTACAAAGAGATTGACTACTGTAAAGCTCAGCTAGCTTCCTTTGGGAACTTTGTGAAATTTTGGTTGAGATAAAGATGAGACAAAGTGTTCCCTCAAATAATTCTAAATTAACTAAATTAACTGGTAATCCTAAATTATCTAAGAATACATGAAAGAGAAGTAAAATCAGAAATTCCTTATTTTAGATATGTTTTGTAAAGAGTATCCCTTCAAAGGAGTTTTTTACTACAGAGATAGAGCAAAGCTTCTCGGTCTTGTAGCAAGTTAGATGCCTCAGTGCCATTGCATATGTAAGACCATGGGAAGACAATGTAGTTTTTGCTGTTGTAAGAGAATGATTTGGGTAACATTATGTGAAAGAAATAGATGCTGATGGGAATTCCTCTGCGTTTTTTTTGTGTGTAGAAATCTCATGGTCTTTAAAGTAGATGGCAGGAGGAAATTTGTTGAGAGTGGAATGGCTCTAGTAGTATGGCTTTATTCTTAAAGGCACGAGGTTTCTTTATAAATTCCTCCATTAAAAATATTTTGACGTAATTCCTTAAACAAGACTAATTAAATAATAGTGGTGATACTGCCCTAAGTTTTAACACAGTTTTTTCTTACCTTGCTGATACATTAACAAAAGAATCCTTAAAAAATTAAATTATAAAAATTAATTTTTAAGTGGTGTTTTCATACTGAAGGATGATTTTAAGAGAACTGTTAGCATTTCACGGAGTTCAGAGCAGTTCTAAAGTGGTTAAAACATAGTGAGTACAATTTTTAACTAAAAAAATGTTCTCTTCCAACAGAAGTACCAAAGAGATTATGAACTGTTATTATTGCTTGATTAACAGGATCAGAAAATTTGTAGACCATATGCACTGTATATATGATAGGGTCAAAATACAGTAATTCTTTTTAAACCTTATACAGAACTAATATTAATTGTTACTCCAGATAACATACAGAAAATTCAGAATTTTCTTTGTATTTAAAAGACAAGAGGTTTTTATTTCATCGTGTCTTAAATCTTGAATTTTCAGGTGGTCTGGAGTCCCTGAAAAATCTTCAACAATTAATTGTGGACCATAATCAGTTAATCAGCACAAAAGGTCTTTGTGAGGCACCTACCCTCATTCACCTAGACTGCTCTTTCAATCATCTCACACAAGTTGAAGGCATTGAGAATTGTGGCCTACTTCAAGTTCTGAAGTTGCAAGGCAATAATCTCCAGGAGGTAAAAGCTTTAAATTTAGTGGCTGTTGTGTATACGTCTTGGCTAACAGTCATATTTTTCAGCATTCTGAGCATGTGCTCTTTGATTGATGTGGGATGTTTCATGCTCTTAGGTAAGTTGTTTTTTTTTTTCCCCTTATCACAGGGAGATTTTTCAAAGATACAAATGGCTAGCAGTTAATCATTTTCTTACTCCTACATCCTTGAAAAATTGGACTCTCAGTGATTATGGTTTCTCCTTCATTTATAGCATCTAGTCTTCAGTTTTTATTTTATGATTCTAATTTTGTTTAAAGTGTAACAAAAGATTATTATTACTTATAGATAGTGTTATAATAGTAAGATAATTTTATAAGGCTGGTAATAATTATATAATTGTATTACATATAACTAATTACTTCTTACCATTACTTGTATGTAATGATAATATCATTGTTATCACCCTGATGATAATCATGCTTATTTGATGTATGTTGATTCTCCAAAACTTGAAATTTGTGCTGCAGCATTTAAAATAGGAAAGTTGTTTGCTAACTGTATGCTTAACCATATTTACTGAAAATTATTCTCTTACAAATTCAAAAGATGAAAACATTGTCAATAAGAAGCAAATAACTGCATGAATAAAATAGTAAGGTTGTCACTCTTTGGCTCTTGACCTTTCTTTTTCTTTAATTATTTATGTTGACTATTCAGGTGTGATAGAAGACATTAAAAATTATTTACCACCTGATATGTAGAGATTATGTGTGACAACTGGTACATACATAGTAAGGAAATTATACATATATCCAAAATGTGAGTTTTGCTTGTATTTAGTAATGATTTATGAAAAGCATCTGGTAAGCATTCCATTGTTGCTTCTCTAATTTATATTAATCTTAAGTAACCATCTCTTTTCTATTTAGCTTCCAAGACTGGAAAATCATGTTCTCCTAAGAGAACTATATTTGGATGACAATAGCATTTTTACTGTGAGAATGCTTTCTTTGTATTGGTTGCCTCTATTGCAGATCCTTTTGCTGTCTCAAAATAGGTAAGTAAGAAACATTCTTCCACTTACAGAACTGATCCAGAGGAATTTACTAACATAACACTTGTCTGAAAAGTATAATTCCCAGTATGGTTGAAATTTCACTATCTTTTTGGTATATTCTTTAGAAATAAAAATATGTGGTTGGCATGTAACTACATTGGCTACCTCTAGCTAAGAAAATTTGAAACAGCATTAACTATGTAAATTAATTTTTTTCTTTTAGATGTTATGTAACAATAATGCTTGAGCGTTGTGGTATTATTAAAACCATGGTGGGTTTTTTCTTTCTTTAGCAATTGTTTCTAGAGTATATCTGTCAAACTTCATCTTTCACGACTAGCTTATTCAAAACAGACTTTGAAGGCTAAGTGCAAGTACTAGAGTTAGAAAGGACAAATAAGAATGTTTTTTATTTTACATACATATGTTAATATCCTCCAAAACAAGTATATTTGCTTTAATTTTTCTTATGATTCTGTTTAAAAGGCATAAAATAAAGAATAGTCAAGACAAGCACCATAAAACTGGGTCATGCACTCAAGTACTCTGTAATTAGTTTTCTGATTCTTTCCTAAGCTAATCTATATATCTTTAGAGGTAGAATGACCAGATATCCTGGATTAAAAATCTTTATTTTCCCCACCCTCCTTTTTCTCAATTTAAATTCTGCTAAAAAAGATACTCAACATTTATTAGAATTTGCAGTATGTTAGTAGAAAAATTAATTTTAAATTTATATCCATTATTTTTCTATACTGTGATCATTTCGTTCTGAATAAGACTGATCTCACCTAAACAAACAGAATACTATGTACCATATATAGAAATATACTCTGAACAAATTCATTTACTCTCCTGTTAGTGAAGAGATGTTTTTAAAGGGTGATTCATCTGCCATTTTTAACTGTTTGCTTCGAGACTAATCATAGCCTACAAGTGTGTGTTCATCTTCATTGACTAGTAAAAAAATCAAAATGGCCATCTCATGTGTCATTGTCTACATCAGAACAGAAGAATCCCATCCTATGTGGCAGTTAATTCAGCAGAGCCATTTGTGTCTGGGAGCCTGTGGGAAAAAGGATGTGTAAGACTGAGTCCTGTTATTATAAGCAGTGTCCTTCATGGAAAATGAATATTATTTAAGTATACACAAGCTATATTTTTATGTAACTTTTCAGATTGTTTTCATATCATCTCTAGTGAAGTACTGTTCATGGAGAGTCTTGGATGTAAATAAAATACCTACAGAATCTAATCTTCAACTTCCTGCCCGGGCTTCTAGGGTTTGGGATTTTTGGTTCCCTTATTAATTCTTCTGGAGTTGGAGAAAGTGCTTCCTGCCTGTGATTAAACAAGGGCGTTATTTTTGCGTCACACTGCTTGGTTTAGTTCGTGTTCTTTGCTATTTTTTTTTCTTGTCCTGTTTAGCTTTTTTGGTGGAACACACAATAATGTGGCTTTATATTCTTGTAGTTTCCTCTTCTTCCTCCAGTGTGGTTATCCTGTGTGTAATAAAGTATTTGCAAAACTCCTTGAAGATCTCATGTGCCTGCTACAGACTTGGGAGCATGGTCTCAGAGATACCTTGCATGCAGCCTCTGGATTTAGGTTGTGCTGGACTGGCCATGTAGATGAACCCTGTCACTTGCCTATCCCATCATGTTACAGTTTTTGATGTCCATTGTAGTGCTTGCTCTGGTTTTCCAGTAGCCAAGCTGAGATGCAGTGTTTGGTCTGCTGAGTATCTTTTGCTGGGCTGTGAGAAAGCAATTTTTGCATCAACAGACTGGATGTGCTGGAAATAAATATACATCTTCCCCCCAAACAATTCCACTTCTTTCCATGATGTATCTATAGCTTAGGTCAAATCTTTGTGACGAACAGGACAAGATAGCCTTAGAGTCATATTAAAAGCCTCAAAATTCCTGGCATTTCAGTAGCCTGCTCTGTTACACTCACTTTATGTACACTTATAAGCAGCTCCATATGTGTGTGCTATAGCATAAGTAACTCGATGTTCTATAGAAACAGTGAATGTAATGGAGTAAGCTGTTGAAAGAAAAGCTGTTTCTTTACTTTTATCCTACAGCCAGTGCAATTTTGTGAATTTTTTCCAAGTGTGCACTGAGTGCCATTTCCTTTTTACTGATTGCAGGAAGCCAATATAATGATAATGCTATGAATCTGTATTCTTTCTGAAAGTGAAGTACTGTGAAAAGTAAATTCACTACAAAAAAAAAAAAATTAAAAAAAGTAAATACATTAATATACGGGACATTTTTATTATTGAGGTGTTTTGTCTGCATCATAAACCAGAAATTGTCAAAGATAAAACTCCGAAAATTAATTGTTTTAAATTGTTTTAAACCTCCAGTATAACAAGGAATTAAAACAGGTAGTGATTAACTCCTTCAAATATAAAAATGACAGCTATTTCAGCACTGCTGCTTTTATTAAGTGTTTTATTGTTTTGCTTTCACATACAAAGTGTATTCCTGATCAATGGGCAATTGACAAAGACAATGATGAATATACTCTTGGCTTGGTTACTGCAGAATTGGGACTATGAAGATCTGTGCTCTGTTTTATAGCAGCTGAGGACACATCTGTTAAGTTAGTTTAAAAATGGGACATTTTCTTTTTTCTTCTGTTGTAGATAAAGAGATAGGTGTAGGAGAGAAAAACCTTGTCCTTGTGTAAAATTAATAAATTTTTAATATGTGTTAAGATTTCAGGTGGCATTTATATTTACATATAATCCCATTTAATTATGTAACTTACTTGTTAATGTCTTTTTCATTTAAGTGTTTTACAGTGGGACACTAAATCAATGTGGTCTTCAGGTAGCCATTTTTTTTCTACTTCAAAATAGACAAAATCCCTCCTAACACTCTCTGTTTTAATATGGTATTAATATGACAAAGTTCTCTTTTTTGCTATCTCTTGCTTTTCACTAAGATAACCTAAGTGAGATAGATGAAAAATTAATATTTAAAAAAATGCAGTCATCTGCAGAAGTTCCTTTTTCTTTTGGGAAATTGGTTTGGCCAGAATCAAATTTGTTGTGAACAGGCTGCTCTCATGTTTTTGCATCTAGATGCACACTATTCCTAAAAGGTTTGTATTAGAAATGCTAAAAAGTTGGTTCTGTTCTTTCTTAGCATGCATCGTTCTCTCTACTTAAATATATATGGTATCTGTGTTTTTAACTGAATTTCTCAGATATGAGGGTTGAGCTCATTGCGAGCCATGATGTTTTGAGAATTTGACCACTTTTCCAGAATTATCATGATAAATCTAAATGTCATTGGATGTTGAAATAAGTCAGTCACGAAAAAAGCTATATTGATATATAGTGGTTTTCTCCATCCTATCCCTACAATTCTAGAATTTTTTAATAATTTTCAGTAATTCTTTGCTGTTGATAAACTTATCTCGAAGTATGTGGCATCATGGGTAATGTACCTGAAGTACTGCCTACTAGAGTGTTCAAGAAGCGAAGTGGCTATTTCCTATAGGAAAGGGAGAGATTTCCTATATTCTGTGTATTTGCTGCTCATAAATATGGTGATTATTGCAAAGTAGACTTTCTTGAATTTACGGAATGAAAAAGAAATGTGGGCTTTACTTAAAGATCTAGATTATGATAAATTTATTTTAGCTATTTTGCCCTGTTTCCTGCTAACTGCTTATTGACATTAACAATAAATTTTGTGGGGAAAAGCAGTTGCACAGTAGGATTTAGACCATCTTGAGCAGTAACTGCTATTTCGTTTCAGAAATCTTTATTTTCTCTGATGCATACTTGCAAACCTTCTTAAATCTTTTTTTTCTGGCTTAGCCACATAAACGACAAACTCTATCTCTGACATATTCTGCTAGAGCCTTAAATGGGAGCAGAAAAAGGAAGCTATAGCTTGCTTTTTTGTGAATATCTTTTACTTTTGTGTCTTCTTTGTAATTTATATCTCTCTTATGCCCAGGGCTAATGTGACAAGGTCAAGTAGTATTAAGTTTTCAGTAATGTCCTTTGTCTTTCTGGTTTGAATTTTCTTAGGAAAAAAATTAACAAAGAATGTCGGTAAAGGGAAAGCTATAGAATGACGGAGAAACGTTTTTAACTCTCATAATGCCAACGGCAGGCAAGGACAGTCCAGTAGACAATTTCTAATTCACCACAGCATATACTGATAAAGATTCAGAGAACTCATTATAAATAAAAACCCTGCATTATCTCTTGTCTCTTATGCAAAATATGAAATTTGTTTTCCTAGATATTTCTAAATATATGAATCTAGAGTCATGGATTTTCAGTTTTTGCAGCCATACTGTTAGTCAGTAATATCTATGATGATATTTGCTATGAATATTAAATACATTTATGTACTATTGACTGATGATGAAAAACTAAAATGCTGGAGTTTGTGGTACTATATACAGATCTACATATAAGGCTTAATCCTTTATAGAGTCAATACTTGTTCATAATTATTTGATTCTGTGGAAAACTTCCATGGCAGGAAGGTAATAGAACGAAGTAGAATTAGAACCAGGACAAGTTTACAATGTAGTTTGAGAAAGAAATGGAAGTATAGTGGCATGCACTCAGTTGTCTTTATATCTGTTTCTCTGTATTTACTCTTAAAATGTTAGTTCTTGTACAGAAATACTTGTCAACTGAATACGGAAATATTTCTTTTTTCTGTTTTGAGTTTGGTTGTATTTTGAATAAGATGAAATAATCTACAACCAACATTTAGTCCATAATTAGTGTACCAGGGTAAAATTAAACTCTTGCCTTTCATTTGTTAACCTGTGCTGGAAACACAATATAGTCATACATTTCAGCAACAAAGAGGCATTTTTACCTCTGAACAATTTTAAGTGCATTTCATTTTTTTGTAGGGTCATATTTGTGACAAAAAGAATTCTGATTTATGCCTTTCGAAGGCACTAAACCCTCAGAAAATAGTACTTTCTGTGAAAATTAGCAGTCACAAACTGACCACATACAGTGCCATTTCTGTTACCATTCTCTTTCTATGCTAGGGCCTTGCCCTTACAGGGGTGAAATCTTACATAAGCATGTATTTCTTTAAAAAATATATAGTTGATGCAGTATGTGCTTATACATAAACATTCTGGTTTTATTAGATAATTGGGATTGTTTGCATCTTGATTTTTACCTTTTCCTGCCTCTTTCATATTCAACATAAACCAAGATGAACTTTAATCCGAAAGCTAATATTTATCAATAGCCTGGAAGCTACATGAGTCATTCAACATTCATTCTTGCATCACTGCAAGTTTGTAATAAAGAAACGTGAACAACACTGAGCCTTAATCCTTTAGTAGTAGCAATAACACACGTTACAGTCTCAATCGCTTTGTATAGATGAATATCTGCTCAGTTTCTTTACATTCACTCTTCAGTACTGCAAACAAGAATTTTGTCCAGTCTTTGGTACTGTTTTTCTGCTTTGTAGCTCAAGAACAGCTCTGATAATGCAAGAAGCGCAATTCCCTAACCAATTCCATAACTGTCTCAGTAATCAATGCCCGTTTGACACCATCTGACAGAAGCAGTAAGACAGAGGAAACACTAAAAATATGTTACAGGACAGGTCATACTTGACCTGGTGAAAAATACATCTATGACAACAATTGTGCTAGTTTTAGGATCTAGGAAGTAATGTGCTAATTGGAGAAAAGAAACAGCCTGATGAGAAGTCTGAGCAATGAGAAATAAGGGAAGAGGAAAGGAGCCAAGCAGATTTTATTTTTTCTCCAGAATCAGGGCCTTCTGTTAGTCCCATTCTAGTTATGATGTCTAAAGAAAAGTCAGCTGGGTTGTGTAAATTTTAAAAGACTTCAGATCTTCAGCACTAAATGCAGAGAGCAGAATGAAATATTCATCAGATAAAAACCCATTAATTAAAAAATATTAAAAACTGAGGAACTGAGAAAACCAAGAAATACTTTCTAGTTAAAATTTCAAGACCTTAGTTCTAGCATCTTGGATAGATAAATGGGTGTTTTCTTATGTAAATAAGTCAATTGCCGTACCTGCAAAAGGTTCTGGCGCCTTTCTGTTTATGAACTGCTGTTTTATCTAATTTTAAAAAAAAATCTTTTCTGTTTTGTTCTTAGATTAACTGAGCTTGTACCTTTAAATTCATTTGTATTTTTGGAAAAGGTAGATCTCAAAAATAACTGCTTGTCAGGTGAGTTGTGTTAAAAAAAAAAGAAAAACCCCATTCAAATAAGAACTTCCTAGTTAAGTTATAAACTGGTTTGAATGGGACTGTTCCCATGTATTTATAAGAGACATTTATACAGAAAATATACAAATATTTTCCAAACGTGAATTTTATAGATATTAATTATATTATTATCTATATTATTACTGTTATATTATTATTATCTATACTGTATAGATAGCAGTCTTTCTTTTAGGACTTCATGATTTTGGTTCATTTTAATTTCATTTAAGAATATATGGGAAAGAAGATGGTTCTACATTCAGACATATTTAGCTTTCCTTCTACTATACTACAGATCTTGAACATGTCCTTACGTGGTTTAGTGGCTGCCATAGACTAAAGGAGTTGTCATTGAGTGGAAATCCTCTTCTCCAAGAAAAGAACTGGAGGTAAGGAAAATAATATAACTTGCTAAATCAAAAATCAAAATCAGACAACAAATTGTTGTATGTATCTTAGTTAAATAGTAGAAACACTTCCACATATAGTCTGAACAGTCTCACTGATGTGACAGGTTCTCATTGCACATAGCTAGAGAAGGAGTAGTGTCTGTTGGAAGAACAAAAGGTCAGAACGAATGGTTGATTTTTCCTAAGTAGTTGAAAATCAGCCTTTTTTATGCTTCAAATTCCTTATCTTTACATCAAAAATTAATAGCTCTTATAATTATGAAAGAGATGTAATGCTGTCATTTGTCCTTCAGTGGTGTATAATACTGGAATAATGATCTGAAAAATCAAAAGAGCTAGTCCTAGAGACTATGATATATGTCTATATGAAAAATGAGCAGGGTAGAAAAGAAACTTGACATATGAAATGATGTGCAGTTACCATAATTCCTGAAATGAGTAGTTATATAGGTTTGTAAACCGTAGGAGTAAAATTGCACATGAATAGGTTTTTTGTATAATTTTTTGCACATTAGAGATAGTACTTGAGGTGTGGCCTCACCAGTGCCAAGTACAGGGGGATGATCACAGCCCTAGTCCTGCTGGCCACACTAAAACCTAAAAAACCAAAACCACCCTTATATTTGTATCTTCCATTTGAAGATTTTTGTATAGATTTATGAAAAGTAATCAAAAACCCTCAACTATTTCAAACTTTTACTTAGAAGTGTTTGAGTAGTTTAAAAGATAGCTGTGCAAGTACGTTCTTGATTAGTTTGTTTGATTTTTTTAATGAACAGACTTATTTGCACTCCCATCGTTCCTGCAGGTAATTTCATTCATAAAATTCTGTGACTGTGACAATGTTTTAATTCCATTGTTTGAATTCCCACTATTTTACAAATCTGTTATTTCACTTGTAACATGGAGGGAACAGCTTTCTGAATTTCAATTTAATTCTGAGAACTGACATTTTAGATTGCTTAAACCAATAGAGCTTTTATGATTAGACAAGAGATTCATTTGTCTAACGGATTTAAAGTATGGGATACTATGAAATATGGATTTGCTGAATACAGCATTGGCTGTAACTTCAGACAATATGTTCCAGTGAACTTTACATAACCCCTTGATACCAACAAAGGAATTAGTTGTAAAATTTCCCAATCAGTTTTGTACTTTCATGTCCAGCCAGCGATAACACCAACAAAAGTGAAGTAGTAAGAAATCTCTTTCTAAAAATTAAACCCTGGGATCAGTCTGAGCGCTCCTCGGGGAATATGTTTCAATGCTGTAATGATTAATAGAGCCTCTTAAGTGGCAGAATATTCACCAGGAAGTTTTCACTAAATGAAATATTGACTCAGCCCTTCACCAGGAGGAACCCAGCTGGAAAAACGAATGTTGAGATCCCACAGGTACAAGACACGAAATTTCCATCATTGATCAGCTTTGATATGTCATTGTTTTGGTGTATGGCTATTCAACATCAGCTTTGGTAATTTCTCTATATGTGTTCAGGAACTGTTGATCTAAACCCATAATTTTATTCCAAGTGTACTTTAGATGGTCTTAGCCTTCATTAATGGGCAGTAGAGAAAGAAAGTTTTCTATTTGCAAAAACTGATGTTCTGTTCTGTTATTTGGAATATTATAACACAGTCATAGAAACTTTCTTTGATTTTAACCTTAGTGTATGTTGTCTGAGCTGAGCAGTTCTTTACCTTCACAGGGAATAGTCAGGGAGTTCTAAAATGTTGAAAACAATACTATCTTTTTTAATAATAGGAGGATTTGCAGCCTACGGTTAGTATTCTTTCAAGAGTTCATGTTACTTAAAACTGAGTTAATGGAAATATTGAATGTTGATGTATTGCTTTAAATAATTTTGCAGTCTTCAAACTTTCAACAAATTTGGTCTGGTACAAGAAATATGTGAAACAAGTTCACAGTACCAGCTTACATCTCTCAATAACATAAACCAGACTGCATTGATGCTTTTTTTTTTTTTTTTTGGGTTAGGTAAGTTTCTCTTCATACATATTTTTTCTTACATCAGTAGCCATAGCTGTCCTTTCTATAGCAAGGAAATGTTATCTTTGCTCTCATTCCTTTCACTTACCTGAATTCAGTATTTCAAAAGTAGTTTTTTTTTTTTTTCCTATCAGGCATACCAAATAGCGTGTCAGTATATGTGGTACATGCAAATGGTAAAGGGAGTAGAATTGGTGAGGTTTAGTATTTTGTGCAGTTTTAATATTTAAATTTTTTGACGTGTCAGCAAAATCAGTACTGTATCGTAACGCTGTGACTTAGTTTGCTATGTTGCCTACTAATCAAATGCATTACAGGTGCCTATGCACAAGTGTGTCAAATTTTCCCATTAAGGTTTGTGTAGGTAAAATTCTAGCTCTGGTGATTTGAGACTGTTGCCATTGACTTTCTTGGTGCCAGCATTTCAGCAGTGCTCTTTATACCAATGAAGTATTAAGAAGTGTTGCTATGTCCTGTGTTTTATTCTTTATTTTATTGCTTGGTTTAAGTATAAATTCTTAGTGAATATGTTAACATATGAAATAAGGACAAATACATACAAACATTTAGAGAACTATATTCATGTTCTGTATTTTTTATATGGTTGTATCAATAAAATGGATGTTTTAGCATAAGTATTTTTTCAAAGAACTAATTATGATTTTTCTTTTCCTAAGGTCTTCCTTGGTGGAGGTCCTTCCTAGTTTAAAGTTGCTTGATGGTGAAAACTTAACCCATCAGACTGAAAAAATGAAAGCGTCAGAATTAGGAACCTTTCTGGAACTTTGTCAAGCTCAAATTGAAGAAAATATTCAACTGAAAAAAAAGGCTGCTGATTTGGAGTATGTATTTATGTTAATATAAATTGCATTCAGAAATATTTTTCCATGTATTGTTGCTGAAGTTCTTGTTTACTTATGAATTTTACTTACTTTTTTTTTTTGCCTAGAAATGTATTAGGATAAGAAAAATATTAGAATCATTGACTTCAGAGAAAAGTCTGTTTTAGACAGATATTAAGTTATGAGGGCCTTGAGTTTTGTTTCTTTAAGTTTGAGAAAATAGGTGATTCAAAACCTGCAGTTAGTAGAGCTGAATGAATTCATACACACAACCACAGGGCAGTGTTATGCAGGAATAGTAGCTTAAATCCTGAAAGTTGTATAATCATATGAACATGATTTCCAACTTAATCAAATCTAATATGGATATTGGTACAATATGCTCTATTTTTCTTACTGCATTTTTTTTTCTGTGTGTGTGCTATTCACATTCTAAATTATGGCAAAAGATTTGACCTCTTTTCTCTTAAGGTAGTGAATCAGATGGATCTGTTTACAGGTCTTTAAGTTTGTCATACTTGCTACCTTTATCACTATTACCATGGTTAGTTGTCCAGTAACTTCGGCTTAGACCATGCAAGCGGTAATTTATCACTTACACATGCTGTGCGTTAATTGTTTTGTAATATCTAAATATGTCAAACTTCTCATTTCTGCATGTGGTAATATTGCATGGTATTTTCTTTCGTAGATGCTTTTCATTTCCTAGCAGGTTCACAATATCAGTGTAGTCCTTTGAATATCCAACCTATGTTTTAATTTTTGGAAAAGTAGTTTTCTTGATTCTGCCAGGTACTGAACATTATCCCAAAGCAGGTGAAGCACGTGGTGTTTTACAGTGTTTTACTCTGAACTTTGCCTTGCATACTTTGTTGGTTCAGGAAATGTACACACATTTTTTTCAGAATCTGGCAATTTTGTGTGTGCATGTAAGCCTGTATATCCATGGTATCTTGTTTAGATAACAGTTTATTACATTGTTGTATTATTGCAGCTTTTACTAAGCCACAATAAAGTCTTCGTTGCTCAGAACCAGATTAACTTGAAAGGAGGTTCGTATTGAGAATTAGATCGAAATTAGTTGGGCGAAATTATATAGCGAAGTTTCCTATGGCAGGTAGAATGTGTAAGTGGCTCCTAAAAGTCATGTGTTTCTCCATTAAACCATCAAGATATGTGTTCTCCACTTCTGTGATTTTTGGTTTGCAGGTGGGAAGCTGATACTTCCTAATCTATTTACCATCCTGAAATTGGTTCTTTCCTTCCTTTTTCATAAAAGAAAATAAAGTTCTCTTCTATGGTTGAGAAAATTTTTCCATGTCTGATATTTAGACATTTCATCATTATCCTTTCCCAGAAAAAATGCTTGTTTATAATTAGGATATGACTTGTGAGCAAACTGTAGCAGAACCTAAGGACCTAACTTTCATATACATTTCTGCAGGGTGGTAAAAAATGAGAGGGAAAAATGGTATTCCTAAAATTTAATGGGTTTTTTTATTCTAAGTGAATGGACATAAGAAAGAGAAATAAGAAACTTGTTGGATAGTCAGGCTCAGACCATCCATTAATTATGCATAGTTAGTGGCTCATGCTACTTTCTGGAAGCTGACTTGTACTTCTAATACCTTTTGTCAACAACTGGGAGCGGGAGAAGGAGTGCACACTTACTGTGCTTGCAGACCACAAATATTCAAAGGCAATTGTTCACATGCCTGAGGGGAGGGCTACCAGTCAGACACAGGCAAGATGGGAGGACAGGTCAACAGGAGCCTTGTAAATTCGACAAGGACACGTGCAAAGTTCTTTACCAAGGAAGGAAGTAAAGAAAGGAGGCCTTCTGCCCACTCCCAGGCTGCTTGTTGAGTGGAAGAGAGAAGGCTTTGACTTTGTGAAGGCACTGTTCAGCATAATATTAGTGTTTTATCAGTACAGTTGCAGTCACAACTCTAAACCACAGTGTTATATGGGCAACTGTAATGAGAATTAATTTGTTCTAGCCAGAGACAGTACAACTGGACATAAGGAAAAACCTTTTCAGGGTGGGACAGTGATGAATTGCAATAGGCTGCCCAGAGTGGTTGTGCAGTCTTGTTTATGGAGGTTTTCAAGACCTGATTGGATAAAACCCTGATCAGCCTGGTCTGATTTGAGAGCTAACCCCTCTTTGAAGCAGAAGGTTGGACTAGAAACCTCCTGAGGTCCCTTCAATGGAGAATATTTCTATGATTCTATGTAAATTTTGAAAGAGAAATGTTTGAAAGAGCCTGCAGATGTTTGAGAAGAACAGTAGTGGAAGGAGGTAATTATGTAAACATCTCTTCTTCCTTGAATGTGTGGTTTGGGTGGAGGGAGGGCAGGGAGCTTGGAAGAGGGAGGGTTGTGTATTTTTAAAGATTTTGAGAATTCATTCATGATCTTTTAAGTTGGTAACTTTGACATGATTGAAGCAAGTTGTATCAAATTTAGTCTTAGAATTAATTTCTTGTGTGTTAAAGCCATCTATCTTTTATTTTGACTGAAGTAAAATTTATGGATGACTTGAAAACCATTGCAAACTGCAGTTCATAAAAGGGCTTCTAAACAACGTGTTTGTATATAAGCCTTAGCAGCATAGCTATTATATGTACATATTGCAATACTTTGACTGAATTAATGTGACATTGCTAAAGAACAGGCCAACAATAGAGCAAACTTTTATCTGTTTCGCATCTTCCTAAGTTGTGAGCCCCTGTAGGTGTGTCCTCAAGTATGTAAACTACCAAAAGTAATCACTGCTTTCTTCCCTAATCTGTTTCCTACACCACTGCTGCCCAGTTAAATTCTCTGTGCTGTTTCTTCCCAAAACTTCTCAGTTGTTGCCATGCTTAAGAATAAAAGTTATTTTAAATTTGAATTTCCCTGTTCTAGTAAATGTTTTCTGTCACATAATCTTTAGATGACTTGTAATGAGTAATCATGTAAAAAAATAATATGACACCTAAGGCTGCAGCAATTTTTTTTCAGTCATCAGATGTGCAGTTTTCTGGCTAGTGGAACTTGAACTTTATAAATACTGTATGTATATTCCAGTGAAAATTACAGGAATTTCATAAATGATGTTGCAAGGAGAGAATATGTCAACAGTGACCTGTTTCATGTGTTTGTAAGGGACTTTGACAAGCTGCAGTTGAACATCAGTAATGATGCTTATAGAAGTTTCCCTGAAGACATTAGATTATACCCTACTCTATTGCAAACAAAAGCTCACGTAAATTGAGGTGTACTATTTGAATATTCTGTGTATTGTAATTATGAAAATCACAGTAGAGCCACAAAGGGAAAAACGTGATATTAAGCAAGGTTTCAATTAGCACAAAAACTAACGTATGAAGGGGTAGAATATTGATTGTAATTTAGCTGCAAGGGCCAGGAGAAAACTGCCATTCCTGATCAGAACTGGCTTGTTTTTTCAATCTTGACCCTTTTGCCTCTGAGAGATTTGCTCTGCTGACTTTTCCAGATTTACTGTCTCATTCTGACAAAATTATGCTCTTTGAGTAACCAGGCAGCCATTGCAGGTGTGATTGCATTATAAAAATCTATACAAACTGTGTCAGGCCTACAAGCAAGCCTCTGCTGCCACTTTAAATTTCTTAAGTTGCAGCATTTTTTCTGACTTAAACTCCGTTGGAAGGCCTTTAAGCATGAATAATTTTTACTTTTCTATATCTGTTACGTCAGCCTGTGCATGGATCCTTATGTTTTCTAGGTGCTGCCAGTGGGGTTTACTCGTCCCCACTTCTACTCCTCCCTTGCCAAACACTGTGTGGGAATTGAGTAGGGTTTGATCTAAATTATCCATGGCAGTGATGGATTCTCTTTCTGGATCGATGTGAGGACTGAAATTGTAACAGTCATTAATAAATGCCTGATTTAAATTTCCAAATAGATTGAAATCTGATTCTAATGCTTTTATCTTTCCTCAAAGTCCCTGGAAAATGCTAGCAGAAATAGAGAGGTATCTGGTAAAAAAAAAAAAAAACAAAAACACCAAAGGTAGCTTTTTGCTCTAAATTGTTTTTGTTTTTGGTTTTTTTTTTTAATAATATCTTGGCCTTTAGTATCTTGGCCACTAGTCTAGCACATCTGTACGTTAATACGAGACTCATCCCTTGCTCTTCTGGCTTATTATCCCTTTCTCCCACTGCAGGAGCAGTGGTTATGCTTTGTGGTTATGCTAAAATTTGCATATGGCATAAATCACTTTCACTTGTTATGAGCAAAATAAAGCCATGGGTAGCCAGGCAGCAACTGAACATCAAAGAATGTGCTGGTCAAAGCTGGAAGCCATAAAAATTTTTCTGAAGCAAAGCCACCATATTCATATGTTTCACTGCATACTAAGCAGCCAGACACTATGCTTACTGGTGTTTCCATAGGATAATTTAATTTCTTGTTTTGTCTAGATGCCAATTTATGCTTAAAACCTTGGTCTTGTCTTAACCAAGAAGCAATTCCAAGTTTAGTGATACCAGACCCCTTGACCCATAATGCTGGAAAAGGTCTGAAAGGCAAACAATGAATTTACATTAATTGAAAAGGAAATATTGTGGTATCAAAAGTCTTAATATTGTCATATTTCTTACTTGGTCTTCTCTCTTTCCTTGTATGTTTTTTTTTACCATTAAAGAAGTAAACCAGTCCTGCATATTTTCCATTACAGCAACTTCCTTTCTGTGATTTGAATAAGCAGTTTTCAGCAGCACATCTCTGGTATCAGGAATGCAGTGCTATTGAGACACTTATTGCAGTGCATTGATAGGATGCCAGATATCCCTGTGCACTTAAGGGAACCACCAAGCTGACTGCCACCTTGTACTCAGGCCCTGATGCAACAGTTGTTGTCTGTGCACTGGAGCTTTACCTTCTCAGGAGAGCCTCAAACACACTGACCATGCCACTTCACTGCACATAAGTCTCCGAGATATCGCTTCAGCTTCCTTTGTAGTTTCTTTAAACTTAAGCTAATCTGACTGCCTAAACTGGAAAACCACTGATTCAGAGGGCAGCCTAAAAATCCTGCAAAATCGAAGTATAGTTGTGGATTGCCAGGGAATGTGTGGGAGAGAGTACCCACAGTGACAAGATGGTATTTTGCAGCCACTGCTTGGAAAAACTACCCAAAAAGCAGCCTCTGTGAAAAAACTAATACGCGATCCCTGGTGACCACAAAATTACTCCCTGCCTGAATTTTCATTTCCTCAATCTCCCCTTCCATTTCTGCTTGACATATTCCTAGCCACTGGAAGGATAAAACAGCTGCTTGGGATACCTGTGCACCTGTCAAAGGGGAGGATTCACTGTTATGGTGGTTTGTTTTTCTTTCTTTCTGTTTTTCTTCTTGGCGATGAACAAGGATACTCAGGTTATGCTTTTCATGCAAAGGTTTATTTTACTCAATATCTAAAGCATTCTGGAGTTTTCTGCAGTATTTTAATTTTCATGAACAAATAAACCAAAAAATAAAGCAATGAAAAGGAAAAAAAATAGGTGGGGATGGAATTTTCCATATTTTTCTTTTTTTTGTCTTCTCATTATATTATTTTTTGTAGAAATTTGGTAATAATCTTGTACAAAACTTATCTTTTTTAAGTACTTGAACTAATTCAATGTATTTAACTAAAGTATTTTACTAATGCTTTAAGTATTTTTTTGCTAAAGAAATTGTCATTCTTACTATGTAGTGTGTTAGATCCTTGAATATATAGATTGGTATAAATACCTGTAGGACTTGTCATATGTGTGAACTTAACAGGAGTAGGAGTAATGTTGTGTAGTGGACAATCAAATGTACTGCTGTTGCACAGTGAGTTTTATGCTTAAGCTGTGTGGATCAGTTTGGCCATTCAGATTTTATCCAAAAGAACTGAAGTTGCACTAGCAGAGGAAGAGTTGGAATCTTTTTTAACTCCTGTGAGATCTGACTGATTATGTTCTCAAAAATCTAAAATCTTCTTAGTTGACCTTTACTAGATGATGTAATTATAATGGTAAACAGTCCCTAATAAAACCTTACAAAAACTTCACCTTTTGAGAATGATGAGCAGGAAGGAAAATTCCGTTATTCTAACTATAATTTAAGGACCTAATTTTTCCGGACTAACAAGAAAATTGATCTTATTTCTACTTTTTCTCTTGGATTGCTGACCTAGAATTGACTTTGTACTCCTCTGAAATGAGCACCAGGTTACAGATCTCTGCATCTATCTATACTATTAAAGGAAAAGGTTTCATGATTCCAGAAGTACCTGCTACCTACTATAATGGACAAACACCATCCAAAGTACAGACAGCTGTCTGAATCTGTAACAATTAGTTCATATTTGCTCTTGCTTATCCTCATCATTTAGACAGTGTAACTCAAAGAACTAATGTGAGCCAGACTTCGTAGATTAGTGTTGCTTCAGTCTAGCACTTTCCCTTATATTGATAAAAACTTCTGTACTTAAAAGTTTATGCTTTCCTGAATTTCCTTTAGACTTTTTGGTTTGTTGCTTGGAATCTAAGTTTGGGTTTTGTTGCTTTAGTTCTTACCTAAATTATAAAACTACTATTATTTTTATATGAGTTTTCATAGTTCTCAGGTAAAATTGGATTATTAGGCAAAAATTGCCTCAAATTCTCTAAAAATTTGAGCTTCACATTCCACTTACCACACAGAAAATTAATAATGAAATGCATGCCCTAATGCCTATTTTAAAAAGACTGAAAACTTCATTTTAAAAAAGTCAGACTAAAATCAGAAATGTGTGATTATATTTTAAATATGTCAAAAAAAAGACAAATGCTATTAAGATTTATAATTACTAAAACTAGATTTCCAATCAGAGTAATTGCTATTTGCTGTAAGAATATGGAAACATGTAAAAATACTTGAAAATACAAGCTATTTTAGAAAATAATAGGGGGAATTTTTTTTTTAAAGCATTCTAACAGACCCATAAAAACTTCTTTTTCTTTTTCTTTTTCTTTTTCTTTTTCTTTTTCTTTTTCTTTTTCTTTTTCTTTCAGAATTACCTCTTCTATTGATTCTGCACTGGGACAATGCTGGTATTTTAATCAGCTGATGAAACTTAGTATTAAACATCGATATATACATGAGAACGGTGAGCTAAACATTACTGACAGAGATGGACCAGAAGCACTTCAAAATCATTTAAGGCAAACATCCACTGGCTGCCTACAGGAAAATAACCTCATTATCGTCGGTGTGACAGAAAATAAACAGGTCTTGTTGGATCCTTCCAAAAGATGGATTACTACTGGTGATATTCAGGCCACATTCATTAACTCCTCCATACCTATGCATGAAAAGGAAAATAGAGGCGATCAGAGAGTGAAGCAGAAGAACACAGAATCTTGTATTAATTACAGTGGGGAGAGCAGAGGCAACAATAACATGTCGGGCCAACTCACATTGCAACAGTCAGTGATAGTAGCAAGTGATACGGGAAGAAATCTCCAGCACTCTGAGAATGGTACAGAAAGGTAAGAAGGATGTCAGGTTGCTTTCAAATCAGGTATGCAGATAAACAGTAGAAGTGAGGATTTCTTGTTTAAAACAGAGGCACAGAACTTGTAAGATAATATTTTTAAGCTTATTAGTCAATAAAGAGTTATATTAAGGTGTTGCCCACAAGGCTTCCATATTAACAATTAAGAATCCTTTGTGATGTTCTCCCAGTTGGTAAATTAGGATACAGATATTTATGTACTTCAAGTAATTTTAAGACACCAATTCAATGACACACACAGAGTTAGGAATGCAAATGCTGAATGTTTTGCAGAAACTTTGGAGGAGATTGACTAGAAAGTAGTATAAGGGTTTTTTACCAAAATTATTCATTAGACATTCAAGATTCATCTGTGTAGACTTTACAGTCAGTACTATTTAGAAGGCAGGAGGAAAAACTGCTTAAATCTACCATCCTACTCCCTTGATTTAGGCCAGTCTCCTGCTGTTGTGATGGCTGAAGAGCTAATGGCCTGCCCTGCTTTCAGTACTCCTCAAACATGCCTTAACCTGCTTCTTAAAAGTAGAGGCAGGAGTGAGAGGCCATTTCAACTTGTTCTGTGCACCCAGATTTTCTCCTTCATGAAACAGACTGGTATATTAGCACTTTGGAATGTGTTTGCTGCTGATTTGTGTGGTTCTGGATGTACAGACAGGGGAAAGAGAAGCTGGTTTTTTTGCAGTAAATCGTCAAGAATTGAGTTAAAATTTCATAAAAATTCAGTTTCAAAAACAGATATCTTGAGAACACTATGAAAAGCAAGCATGGCAAGTGTGCTTCTTTGAGCTGTTTAGGCTTACAATAAATAGGAAACAGGGCTTAGTAGGTACTTAAGGCACTAATAATTTGCCATAAAATTTGTCGTTGAGGAAGACCATGCAATTCATGATCACCTCTCAGCAAGCTGAAAGCAAGAATACAGTAGACAATTGCATAAGAGGAATACTTCAAAAGAAAATTTTGAAATCGCTCATTTAGTTTTTAGTTAATGTTTTAAATGAATTTTGTAAGTGTTTTTGGAGAGTTCTCTTCAAAACAGAATGCAAAACATTTTTTGTGTTTGTCTTGACCTCTTAAGTGTGTTTTTGGGGTTTATTTTTGCTGACTAGTACTCTTCTATTTATGCACTGCACAAGGAAAGGAATTATGTAAAGATTGGGGGAAATTTAGATGTTTTTTCTTTAATCCACTATCCAACTGAAATGAGTACTATGTGGAGAAAAGGATTCTAAGATAGTAGTCATAATCCAGAGCTGACATTGTAGTTTTTCCTCCATCAGTATGAATTAGTTGAACATTTATTTAGAAGTATGAGTCTAAATAGAGATCTAAATAGTCTGTACTTAGTGCTAGTTAAAAAATGAGCATATTAGAAAATGTACACATATAACCAGTGGTCAGTAGCCTTAAATTAAAGTATAAAAGCGGGCAAAAGATGAAATTCCACTTTCTGCATTTTTTCTGTCTGCTCCATTGGAAATACCTGTCTCGTGGTTTTCAGTATTTATCCCTCTTTAGTGCTTGGTGTTTGTTTCTTTGGAGTTTTTTGTTGGGTTTTCTTTTCATTGTTTTTAATATGGTCAGTGGAAATAAATAGACCCCTCCAGTAGTTTATTCAGTCATTGTTACACCACTTTGCTCCTGATCCTTCCTTTGAGGGCTCTTCCTCTACAGTGATTCTTCACAGAACAGAGCCCAGTGGAGATGAGTCCTTAGATAACTGGATTTCAGCAGTTGTGTAATGTGAATATCCTCCAGTGTTTCTGAACGTGTATGTCACTTCTGGATTGTAATTTCTTGTTTAGTGACACAGTTTTTCATTTGTCTCAAAGCACAGTGCTATATGTTTTATGGTTAAAGTTTGGCAGATACAATCCAGTGGTATTGGTGAGGCTATGTGAGTCATAAAGGTATTTATTTCTCCATGAGACTACATCTGGCAGCATCCTTGATCCAGTCCTTTTGGCGGCAGTACCATGCTCAGAGGAAAAATGAATGCAATGAAACAGAGAATCATCAGTTTATAGAAGCTTTGAGACAGAAACACGAAGCTGCCACAGTAATCCAGGTTGGTTTATGATATTTTCTTTACTTATTTTGTATGTTCAATGACAAAAAAAGTCTTTCTAATTTTGTGTACTTGTCATCTTCTATTTTTGCTTATTATTTTCTTAACAGTTTCAAACATTTTTTGTTTTATTTAGTCAGTGTAAGCTTGATGTTTCTAAAAGAAATACTACTTTGCAAAAAGTTGTATAGAAACATAAAAATATCTTCCCTTTTTTCACCAAGTATTTCCCTGAATTATTTTTACTTGTTTTAATTCTAATATTATGCTTGGGAGGTACTGTGCCCGTGTTCTTACTGGGGCCATTCTATGCTATGAAACTGATGGAGGCTGCGTAACTAATGCATCATGTCTGATATCTACACAACTAAATAATCCTGTCTCTTCTATCCTGCATATCTATTTCTTTCCTTCTCTTCCCATCTCCAAAACCCAGGATTGCTTTATCTGTATTGTCCTTGGGAACAGACTGTGGCCTAAGCTGTCCTATGGTAGATACTGAGCTGATAACAGTTAAACAGAATGGATTACTACGGGCAAGAGTTGAAATCCATACCTTGACTCGATTTAGTTTGTAACCAGATATAGTATTTGCCTGCCAAGTTGCCAAGGTTCATGGGGTTTTCTTCTACATTTTGAAGCAAATCAACTCTATCAATTTTGTGTTTCAAGTTAACTTGGAAACGTTCTGAAGTTTAAGTCTTACATAAAAATTTCAGAAGTGACAAAGTGATTTAGAAGCAAAAATTTGTTATTGGAGTATAACATCCAGCTAGCATATTAACAATTGATTTCCATAAACTTATTTAATCCATTCTTGAGCTTACTTATGTGTTTGACCTCTACTATATGTTAAAGTGATGAGTTTAACAAATTTATGTAGTGATTAATATGGGCTTCCTTTCATTTGTCTCAAACATGATAATTCCTAAAGTGAGTATGAAAATAAGAGTCTTTTATTATTTCTCCTCTGTGCGTATTACAGATTTTTAGTTCTCTCATACATCCATCTTTATGTACACTTTTTGAAAATAGAATTCTAGTCTGTTTAATCTCTTCACATTTCTCTGTAATTCTTATCTTTTTGTCACTCTCCGAACCTTTGCCGCAATCTGTTACATTCTTTTTTAAAGAAGCAACAAGACCTGAATTCCATAGGCAGATATAAAATGAATTTGTACAATAAGAAAGTTTTTATCTTGTTTCTTAAAAACTGCTACGTATAATTTTTCTTTTTGATCATGACTCAGCATTGAATTGGTGCTCTCATAGATCTGTGTTAGCAGCTGCCCTACAATATAGCTTTCTGCATATATCATTAGGATTGCTTTTCTCCTTTGAATCTGTAAAAACTGTTTGTTGAATGAAATATATTTGTCATTTGATCACTCAGTAATATCAGGATATTTTATCTGGATGCTAATGAAGGTCTGTAGGAAAATAACAACAATGAAATTATAAGAATGCAGTTCTAATACATTTAATCATTTTATAATTATTAGGAATTAGTGTGTAAAATAGTAACATTTTCAATTATTTATGTGGTTAGACAAACTTTTTCTAAAAATCAATAATCTAAATGTTAAGCCAGAATATGAGATTTACCTTTCCTGTTTTAGTGCCTTCATTGCAGAGCCACTAAAGGTGTACAACACCACTTCTTTCATGACTGCGAATTTTATGCATGGTGTTTTAAACGCTTGGGGCATCTTGAATTCTAATGATGTCAAATACTGATTTGGGGAGAAATTGCAGTCTTGAATGTAGTTTCCTTAATTCCGTCTATCTCATTTTGATCTCTGGAGTGTTTTTGCTGGATATGATTCTATGCTTGGCATGTGTTTCTAACACCCTTCCTCGTTTTCTAGCACTTTAATTCCTAATGTGCTCCTTTTTTTTAGAGATGATTGTGCTTATTGGTAATATTTTTTTTAAATAAAGCTCTTAGTGAAGACAGTGTAACTGACCTAGGTCAATTACATGAAATGTCTCCAAGAATTGCTACTTGTAAAGTATAAGACTTTTAGTACAACTGTATTTTTATTCTCAGTAATTTGAAAGTTGACACTCGGGCTTTTCTTATGTAGCCTTTCCCTTCAGTTTGTAATAGTCCCTGAAGGAATTGTCAAATAATTAATTAGTTGACCTCTACTTTTTAGAGGTTTGTAGTTGAGGGAGTTGCAGGATTCCTTTCTGCTTACTTGTGGAGCGCCTCTTGAGTGCTTTAAGCTTTAGACATATGCTGGCATTTAATTTGTCTTGTAGTTTTAAATGTCACATAAAGTTCAAAAAACAGATCATTGAGCTATTAAACAAAGGCCCAAGATGTTTTATCTTCCTAATGGGATAACATAGAGAATATGGATTTGGATTTGATCTATGGTTATATATAACATGCTTTAAATTTTTTGTTTAGGCATTTTGGAAGGGTTTTCTTTTACGAAAGAAACTGGCCAGTGCTCTTGCAGATGTTACAAGTGATGAAGTGGAGGATGAATATGAAGAAATAAATGTGGATGCTTTCACATTTTCTGAAGTAAGCGCAGTAATTCACATAGAAGCTTCACTATTCTTCTTAAGCAATCATGTAGGTATTGGAAATGAAAGAAATGGAAAGCACTACCAAGGCTAGAATTAATACACTGGATATCCAAAAATAAAGAAGCATTTCTTATATATAGCTGATTTAAATGTATTTGTCTTGGATTAAATGCTTCCTGCTCTTCGAGATGCTCTGGTAGTTACTGTGCTATTAATGTCACACCCACTGTAGAAACCCATATATTTTTACAGCTAAAGGGCAATCAAATGACAGTAAAGAAACAGTTCCTTTTGTTCTAAAATTTTTATTTTTCAGTATTTTAGAAACAAATTGTTATGTCACTAATATTTTAATGTGTATTTTTTTCACTTCCGCGACAGAATGAGAACAATATAGAAAATACTGCAACACTGAATGTCAGCTATATTCCAGTAAAAAGAACACATCCCCAAAGCAAAAGGTGAAGCAGGGTTATTACCTTACATGTAGTGTTCTAAAAAGATCACAAGTTCAAATACTATAGTAAATTATGCATTTTAAAGCATGGTTAAATCAGAAAAAAACCCCAAACCCCACACGCAGCAGCTCTGTTATGCACAATAACCAGAAATTATTGCTAGTTATTTTTACAAGTTATATAGAGTTAAAAATGCTCTTTCAGTTTCAAAAGGACTGAAATTGGATCAGAATTTTCTGTTCTAAGACATAAAAATGAGGCTCCAGAGGAATCTGAGGAATAACATCGCATTCAAAATTGAATTTAGCTATACTTAGGTAAAAAATAAAAATGTCTATGGGATCAATATTCAGTAAACAAGAAAAACAATCTTTAAAGAAATTTTTTCTTTATAGCCTCAAAAGATAATCTACATGGGAAATTGTAGACGTAGTATGCATAACAAATAGTAAGGCAGCTGTTGGTGACAAATACCCCTATGTATTTGTCTGGAGAACTGCTTTCTCTTATTGTTCACATTCATTGGCTGCCTTTTTTCTTTTTTTTTTTTTTTTTAAACGCTTTCAGGTAAAGCAAAGAAAATTGACAGCAGTTTGGCCATTTGAGACCTAAGAGGATATGACTAAGATTTTTTTTTTCATGAACCCTTGTCTCTGAATGTGCTTATTCAGCTGCTGTGTCTTTGCAAGAGCCATTTATCAATATTCCGATGTAATTTTGCGAAGGAGATAAATGCAATAGCCCTGCTACTGGCAAGACTAGGTCCCATTTATAATCTGCTGTTTGTCCGGATCACAGAGAGTTATGAAATCGAGTCTGTTGTTGGTTGGTGCAGTGCAGCTTACTGTTGATCAGTCTTTGGTCGTCTGATATCAGGCTTCTTTCGCCAACTCCTCCCCATAGAAAATAGCTGGGCTTTCTATGAAATTATTACCAATGAGTTGATGACTTCGGGCAATTTTATTTTTTTCTTCTCCTTTTCAGCAACCGTTTTAAGGTACTTTTTCAGAATTACTGCTTTATTTAAGAGCATGCAAAAGGTTTGAGGCAGAAGTCCCAAGAATCATTTGGTAGACAGGAAATGTGTGTGTGTAAACATGGAGATCTGGCTTAAATTTTAGGATTTTTTTCTTTTTAATTTGAAATACATATACAAAACAGTTTCATTAGTTGATGTTCTCTGATCCCTGGCTTCTTTCTAAAATAATAAAAAGCAGAATGTTGAAGGTTTTATTTTGTCACACAGGAAGGAAGTATCTGTTCGTGTATTAAAGAAGGAGAATATCCTGTTTTGAATTACTCAGCCAGTAGGCCAGGGTTTTACACACTGTAATTCAGTTGAATCATTCTTGTTTCTCTGTGTCTGGCCCAAATAACCCTGTTATGTTTGGTTTTGTGGTTTTTTTTAATTGCTTAACTGAAAACTACATAGACAATTTTGTTCCATCTTTCTGTCAACAAGAAATTTGCGTTTGGGCAGGTGTTGCTGAGGCCAGGGAGAAAAGGAAGGGGTGGAGAAGGCAGGAAAAAGAGGACCTGCTCCTTTCAGAGAGATTTGTACCATGTCACCCTCTAGTGTTGCCTCACATTTCTTTCTTTTTTTTTTTTTTAAATCCAAATTATTATTGAGTTTATCAGGAACGAAATAAAACACGGATTTAGGGCAAAATTCTCAGGAAGTGTTTAGGTTCAAATGATGGCAGGTGAACCATGAGCTGACATTTTAATTTGAACAGCAGGCTCAAAGGCTGAACTGTGGACTGATGTCAGATAAGTTACTCAAGCTCTTAGCTTCTTGTGATGAAAAATATAACCATATCTGTTTTCTACAAAACAGTGTATATGATAAATTTACAATGTATATGCCTGTGATGGATGTTCTTATTTCAGTGAGTGATATTTCAATGTTCAGCATTGATGACTGTAACTATAATTATACCCTGCAATGTTTGTCATATTTTTTCTTTTCTTTTTATTTTCTTTTCAAGTGTATACCTTGTCTGTGCTGAAGACTTTGATTATGAGAAATGTGTGGCATAACTGTCCTGGGCATGCACTCTGCTCTGTCTAGCCCAGACTAGCTACTCAGTACTAGGTTGCCTCTTTCCATGTGTCTGTAGCTGTTTCATTCTCTGCAGTTGGGTAATACCAAATCATGTGGACTTCCTCCTTCTGGAGAAACAAGCAGCAGAAACTTGGAACAGTCTATACTTCATATTCCTTCCTTTCTGGTCTCAGTGTTTTATAGCAAAGTTCTGAAGCAGAGCCAAATAATGACACATGGTATCAGTGGCTATCTGTTGTGTCTCAAACAAGTGTGTAGGGAGGAGTACATATTGCTTGGCTAAGAGATCCCGTATGCTGGGGTTTGAAGGAAGAGAAAAATATTCAGATACCATTTTGTACTGCAGCTTTCACTGTTGTATAGGGTGAGTGAAATGAGAGAGAAGGGCAGAAAAACCTTTCCTTATTGCAAACTAATACTGATGCCTTAAGTTTTAACTTTTTAAATTTAAAATCCTGTACTGTCTAGAGTATAACTCTAAAGTTTCTTGTAGCCTGTTAGCTGCTGCTCTCTTAGGCCAGATAGACGTAACAAACCCTCTCCAAGCCTGCCCTCCAAGGACATACACCCTGTCCTAGGCCCAAAATGTAAACCAACATCTTGGGAAGGGGGGGGTGTGCTTAGGGAAAATTACATCATTAACTGGAGCTTTAATTGGAGAATTGAACTTGATATGCAAAATAGACCAAACTTATAAAAGTGTGAAGAGTCATGACCTGGGGTCCATCTTGGAGTCCATCTTGGCAGTAGCCTCTGGCTCTCCAGGGTGTACCTTTGAAGGCGCTTCAAATAAATACCCACCTTTATTCCCTTACTCTTGTCTAGTCTCTTTTTTTTAAGTAGCCTGATAAGGCATCGATACAAATGTATTAAATCTTGTCTAAAAGCTTTTTGAATCGTTCACTATTTTGTGTTGTGGTCATTGTTTAGGCTTTTCTTATACTGTTACATAGATTTTAGTCATAACGATTTTATTCAGTATTCTCTGACATTCTACAAAATCACTACTGTGCAAGCACCTATTTAAACTATTTGTAAATATCAGTGCGATAAGTCACTAGGCACCAGTCCCCATGAAAAAAAATGTTCAATATCTTCATTATAAACTCAGTGTACCCAGTGTTCCATGGAGGCTGTGAAACACCATGGGAGAAACCCTAGTCTTCAACAAAGATTTTCACTTCATTTATGCCCATTGAACAATAGTATATTTTTAGTACAAGTTAAACACAATATCACATGAAAAATGGATTGCATGTGATTGGACTAGAGGAATGGCTTTTATCTTTCTAACAATAGCATGAATATTAGTCATTTCACCTGAACCATTGCTAATACCTTCTTGTATTTGTATCAGCTTCCATACGTTGCCAAAGACATTCAGAGGCAATTGATGGCAGTAGTGTTTTGTGTCTGTTTGATTGTGCAATGTCAAACAGGCTATCCCAGATGACATGAAAGATCTGGCCAACAGATGTTTCACAAAGTATGAGCCTGGTATTTAGTGATATCTTCACGTCTTTCATGTGGACTTCGGAGAATTCCAGCCTACATGCTCCAGAAGGCTGATCTTAAGGCAACCTTTCATCAGCAGTCGATCCATGTAGCAAACAATCTATAAGGCAGAGCTCACTTCACCTCTGGTGGATGAAATCTGACAGCACATTTGCTAGGCACAGCTCTTGCTTTCCGTACCATCTAAATATCAGTATTGCTGTCTTCTTGATGTAAATATGATGTGAGCCAAATACAAAATGCCTAAACTTGCCAAGGGGTCAGGAAGCTAAAAAACCACGTGATAAGGTTTTAAACAATTCTTTACCCTGAGCAATGACCACTGAATAAATTACTGTTTTCCTGCACTGAATAAACATATGGACGCATCTTATTTTCATCAAGTGAAGTATCAATATTGATGATTACATGGCACGCTAAGTAAGTACTCTATTTTAAAAACTTTGTTTTTAATTCAATTTAAATCACTTTAGTTATACTTTTTCAAAGAGAAAGTCACTTTGTAAGTTGCAATGAAGTTAAAAAGAAATCCGTCATTGTTTTGTCATCAAAGGAGATAACACTGTTGCCCTGAGACAGAGTGTTGTTCCTTTTCCAAGGTTGATTATATAGATTTTTTAAAATTCCAGTATTTTTGACAGCTTTTGGAATTATTGTTCAGGAGTTTCCTTCTCAATTCTTTTTGCATATCCACACTCAGACACATAGCCATTTGTAATTTTTGCTTGCCTTCCACAGCAGGTTGGTAGCAGTTGTATTTTTCTTTCTTCTCATTTTTTTCTTTTCTGAGGGGTGGGAAGAATGAGAACTAGCACATATGTGCTAACTCTTAATAAGTAAACAGTAATTAGAACAACAATTTCCTCATGTCTCCCATCTTTGATTTTCTTATCATGTGTCCAGCTAGACCCATATGATATGTTTTGTTTTCTTTTCCTATAATCCTTCATAATGTGGCTGTCTCAGCCTGGGAGCTTATGATTGTGAGCTTGTGACAGTGATTGCTGTTTTCTGGCTAGTGCCAGGAAATTAGTGTAGACCATGGATTAGAAGGTCCCCATAACATTTCTTGTATCTTGACACTGTTATGTATGTCTAGCTCCTGTAATTGCTTATAAATGTCAGATCAGCATCCAGCTTTTCTGAATTGTATGCTGCAAAGAATATGATCCTTTTTTCATCAAATTCCACACAAAGTTACAGTGTGGTAGAAAAGCAAAGAAGTGTCTGTTAAAAATTTCGTTAGATCCATACCCTTCTTTTAAAAAGGAGGAAAAAACTCTCTCCTAAGCAATATATTGGAGGATCAGTCTTTTTTCCATGAATGTTTATCAATAATCTCTTGATATGTTACTGTTGCTTCAGCTGCTGTGTTAATGGCTTGCATGCTATTCGTAGTCTGTGGCATCAGCAGATGCATAAAGCTTCTACCTCTTTCAGCAGTGCTGCTTGTTTTCTAGTTGTCCCATAGGTATTGTGGTCTTAGAAGTAGGTTGTTACAGTCAGTACCTGAAAAAATAAGCACAACCACAGCTACTAAAGGCTGTCGCTGACACTCCAGCTTCACAGCTCATGCAGAACGTGCTCTGGTTGCTTTCTGGCCTTCCACCATGAGATCTCAGTTCTTCCTACTGCCTGAAATGTTGTTAATTTTTAGACAGAACCTATCTTCATGGCTTGTCTCTATCCAGTCCTTGGCTGAATAGCCAGATTCAAACAACTTCCCAAAGGAAAGCCTTCTAGCGATGCTTGGCACTACAGATAAAATTCAGAACCTATATGTAACAAATGTTACAGTATTATTCTGAATTACATTTAACTTCTATGACATACCAAAGGGCAGTGATATGATTAATTATAATTCCTAGTCTTATATCTCTAAAGACAAGGTCAAGCATCAAAATTGAATAAGCAAGGCAAGCAATGGAAAAATGTAAGTGAAAAAGCTTTAGTTCTTTGAAGTTTCTACTCACTACTGTAGCCTCAAAGGAAAATTTTTCTGAGCCAAAAGCATCATTTTAAATGGGAGCAATAATACAGTCACAAGTTCTTCTCAATGAGAACATCTTCATCTGGAATATCTTGAAAGCTGTGCTAAGGATCTCTAATCATTGAATGTATCTTCCCTAAGTCCTTTAATTTTTATGTAATGTTGAAATTGATGTTTTGATATAGATATAGGTTGTGTTTAAAATCTCTAGTTAAATGTCTAATATTTAGCATGTCCTCATACATTGATTTCCATTAAAAAAGATTTTTTAGTAGTCCCTATTTACAGATTTCGGGGGCTAACCTATTTGATTTGTCTGTGCTCTGTGAGAAGAAGCCATTGATGCAGTGAATATTGTTACTGAGATAAATTTCCGTTCTTATGGAGGAACCAAAGAGGAACGTGAGATGTCAGCTTCTGTGATCCTCTACACTTAAATCTCTCCATGTCTCATTGCCTGGAGCTCGAAATCCTTTTGGTTTAGAATAAAGACGTTATTCAATTGCAGCACAGTTTGACTACCCTGAACCTATGTAGGTCCAAGGGAACAAATAGGATGTATCCAAAGAGGTTGAACAAGCTGCCTGATACCATTCTGAGGTTACTCTCTATCATCTTTGAAAGATCACAGCACCTGGGGAGGTTACTGGTGACTGGAAAAGGGCAGACATCACATCCATCTTCAGAAAATTTAAGAAGATCCAGGGAACTAGAAGCCATCAACATTATCTCACTTTCTAGGAATGCTTGGACTAAATACATTCAGAAGCCATTTCTAAACTCATGAAAGGTGATTGTGAGAATCTGCATGGGTTTACCAAGGACTGGTCCCCTTCATTGTTTTCTGTCACAAGGTGACTGGCACTATGAATAAGGGGAGTGCAGTGCATATTGTATGCCTTTACTTTAGCAAGGCTGTTGACTGTCTCCCAGAGTATTATTCCCAAAATTTGTTGAGGTATGGGCTGTAAAAGTAGACAACAAGGTCGCTGGCAAATTGACTGCACTACCAGGCTCAAATAGTTGTGTTTTGTCATGCAAAATCCAACCTGTGGGCAGTAATTAATGGAGCCCATCATGGATAGTAGGGGGGACCAATTTAGTAAAAAAAATTAATCAGGTATGATGCAACAGAAAGCAATCTCAAGTGTGCAGATGACACTGTATTGAGGGCAGTGGTTGATATGCTGGAGGATCAGAGTGTTCTTTAGAGCAACCTGCACCGGCTAGATAGACAGGCTGACCAGAGCCTCATAATGTGCAACCAGAGTAAGTGCAAAGTCTAATATGTTGGCAATACTGTTGGCTAAGGTCTGACTTTCTAGAAAGCAGAAGCACAGCAAAGGATGTGAGGTCATAATGGACTTTTCATGCAATTCTTTAGTTTCTAACAATGTAAACAAGGAATGGTAAAAACCCCCAAACACCTCATATGCTATAATACAGTCTTAATTTAGCTAAAAACTATTTCGGTTTATGTCTAGTTTGTCCTAGAATTGAGTGGGCTAAGGATTCCTAAAAGCTAAATACTGTCCTAGTACTCACTCTAGTATATTTTTTTTTTGCATGAAAAATACTTAGAAACTTTTTTTTTTGAATATGGAAATAGGAGTAGCTATTGATCATTTCATAAACCAGGAAAACATCCCAAAGAATCAGCTTCTTTCCAAAGAGTATCATTACGTGTCCCAAAAGATTTAAGGTGTTGAGAATACAGGTATGAATGAACAAATTACAACTTGCAGAGTCATTTGTGGGTAGTTTATTTCAAATAGAAGAGACATTGCTAGAGACATATAAGGAGGACAGTATAAATGAAGCTGAGAGATGATTTAGACATACCTCCTTAGAATTAAGGGCTTTGTAGTGTAATTGGAGGTTTGTTAACATAAATTTCAAAAACTCTGTGGTTATAATGTAGCCCTTCTTTGCTCTTTAGTGTCCAAATCCTTTTTGTTCTTTTTTCTGGAATAGGGACTTTAAAGCAAAAAGGAAATCTTGAAATTTAATCAAATCTTTCATGTGACCTGAACTTTGAAATGTGTTAAAGGTTAAATGACTATAAGCTTGTGACTAGTCTATTTTTTATTACCCTGTGCTTCTGCATGACTTCCCTTCTTTAGACAAAACTGCAAGCTGAAGCACAGCCTTCTTTTCTATTTTGTTTTAGTATTCATTACCTGAGCTGGATAGAACATCTTGGGTTATGTTCCTTCAAAATTGGGCATTCTTTGAATGCAGGGTGTTTAAAGAGTAGGGTTGAGGGGTTCCTTGGCTGTTTTGTTTTTTGGGGGTTTTTTTTGAGTTTTTAACTCATTGCCCCTTGAAAGTTTTGTTTCTTTGTTTTCATGGAAGTAGAAAAACTTGGGAAAAGTTTTATAGAGACATCACCGCAAAAATTCCTGTCGTGTGCCAGAGTCAGTGGGGGGAAATCCTGAAGATTCTTGTCATTGTAATGGGGAAAGTCTATATCTGGGGTCTTAGACCGATTTTGAGGAGTGGCCTGAAGGTTCCAGGACCTTGATGTTTATTGTGATGAGTGGGGGTTTACATCTCTAAAGATTTTTCAAGCATACATTTCTGATGCTGACTTGAACAATGTCTAACCTCTGAAGCTGACGTTACCATTTACCCATCCTTGTTTTTTATTCCTGTATTTAAAGAAAGGACACAGAGTTTCCTTTGAACACTGTCAGGCTTAAGACAAAAATGCATTTTTAGAAAAGTTTATGTAATGTGGGTCGTGAATGACTGACATGAACTACAGTAAGATTCAGACTTTTGGAGAGTTAATTATGTATGTAGACATTCAACCTTTTATTTGAACGAAAACTTCTGCGGTCCTTGAAATTTTCATTGTTCATTTACTTTTCCACGATAAATTCTTTCATAATTTTATTCACATTTGTATAGAGCGAACACATAGGTACATGTATTAAAAAAAAAACACATATATTTTTATATATATATATATATGTATATATATATGTATGTATATATGTACGTATGCATTAGAATTTCAGAGATCAGCTAGTTTTCCAAGCTTATTAAACAGTTAGGAAAAATTACATTTGGAGAAGACATTTCACAGTAACATTTTCTTGAATGTTTTTATTAACAAAATGTGATTTTTCCAGTAATCATGAATATATCCTTCTTGGAAATGGACTACAATCCTTGTTCTTTCATTTTCCTACAAAAATGTACTCCCATAATTAACCAGTTTTTGTCAGTCTATACAGTCTTTTGGGGTCAATTAATCATTGCAATGTTTCTCTGGAATTCGCGTGATACTACTTTTTTTGGCTTGAAACTTTGTTTGGCTTTAGCAGTCGTAAGAATGCAGCTGTACCCAGATTTCTTGTCTAATGTATATATATTGTCTTATATAAAGACAGGGTTGAAAAAGAAGCATTGCCAAAGGTTAAAATAACCTTTATTAGAGTGCTAACCTATTTATCTTCAGCATATAAAATATGTGAAAAATACTGGAAGGTAAACTCAGAGAAAAGGAGTATTTTTTCTACTATTTGCAGTTCAGAGATATATTTTCTGAAAAATGTATATTCACTAAGCTATCTAATTAAAAAGATTTTATAAATTTTTTTAGTAGTGTTGTTCAATGCATTTACAAATAGAATAAAAATGTCAGAGTTTAGACTGAATTTTTGTAGTACTGTAAGTGGAATAATAATGCAGCTAATAGAAGATTCACTTAAGGATGTTTGTATCTGACATTTTCTTAGCTTTGGAAGTTATTTGTAAAGTCTGGGTCGGAACTGATGTTCAACTTCCTAACATTGAACTAAGCTTTACACGTGAACTTGAGTTTCACAAAGAAGCTAGTCCAGAGAGTAATCTGATTCCTCAAAGGACTGGATGAAAGAAAAGGCTAAATACACAAATATATTCAGATCTTTAATTTCAAAGGAAGTTTTCAATCACAGTCTATCAACAATATACAAAAGAACATAGAAAAGTGATCTGGTTCTTCTGTTTCAGCTATAAGAGCTAAAAACTTGTGGTTTCTTAAGAAATTTGTTAAAACTTATTTAGGATTTTAGAGAAGAAATTCCCAGCAAATACTCAGGCTTTGGCAGAAATGAAGTTTAGTTTAAAAAGAAATGAAATGTGTTGTCCTGGACTAGCATGATATTTAAATGAAATATCCTACAGTGTGAAATATGTTTGCCAGGAACCAAGAGAGAAAGTTACAGCTTTCTGCCAGATGAAAGACAGTTCAGTGGGCTGGCTGTGAGTATCCAGGGGGTTAACCTTCAGCATAAGATCCTTCTGCCTCACCACGCCCCCTCCCAGTCTAAGCAAGTATTTAACCTACAGGATGTTTAACACCAGGAAAAGTAGTTCTTCATGTGGAATGTATTGGCCCAAAAGAATTTTTGTAAGCTTATGTAAAATAGTCATAGAATGATGTTGGAGGTTCTGCCTTTCATTTGTCTTTGTTTTTAATTGTTTTATTTTCTTTCAGTGAACAAGACTTTAACTGCACTATACAAATATACTCACTGAAAACTAGAAATCAAGGACATCACCAGCCTGAAGAACTTTATTCAAATTTGTATTCTATAGAGAAAACTAAGGGAAAGATTCATTCTGATTCATGTGTTTATTTACTCTAATTATGTAGTATTCTTATTGAAAACAAATTTGAATGTGGAGAGGGCAGATACATTATAAAATCTGGTTGAAAAAGGGTCATTCCTCCTAAGGATGATGTTAATGGCCTACCTCACAGTGGGGAGCAGATGTACAGAAAAACATGTTGGATAAAATCAGGCAGGTGAGCTGGATGAAGAGTGAATCTTTTTTTTAAAAGCAGAGGATTCTGCACACAATTTCTATGAAATTCTAATGTGGAAATACTGTTTCTAAAAGTTCCTTTTTCTTTTCTACCTGCCATTCTTCCTGTTATGTTGTAATGATCAGGAGCCAGTCATTACTGGCTCCATGATCTGAGTTTGTGGTGTGTTTTAGATGTTAATTTTCTTCTGCTTGTCTATATTCTGTTGGCTAAGATACTTGTTTTTATCTTAAAATACCATATAAATAAATGCTCTACATAAATATCAATAAATTATTTTTTTCTGAACCGTCACTGTCCTGAAAACAGTGAATGAGCAGCGAGGAGATGAAAGAAGAAAGGAAAGATGTATAAACAGTTAGTTTTCCCTAATTTACAAAGATAGTTTCACAGTTTTCTTAGATGGTGATTCTGAGATCCACCATGCTTAGAAACCTGGGGTAGCTTCGGGTCCCATGGCATCCAACATGATGCCCTTCTGAAGTTGATCTACACTGCTTCAGCAGTTATATCCTATGAGTGGTGTACATGATTTGCATTCTTTCTGGACTGACATAGGGATGACATGCCAAACACACTGACTAGGTAGTTATATTTTTCATTAGAAATTAGATTACTGTTTTAAGGTGAGGAATATTCCCCTACATTTTAGCAGAAAGTCCTTAAACCAGCAGTTTCCAAGGTCTGAAAGAATGTACTAAAGGAAGGATTTGCTTCATCATGTCCAGCTTGTTTCATTCTTTCCATAACAACTGCTACTGAACTCTTCTGGAAGCAGAGTACTGATGTAGATGGATATTTGCTCTGACCGGAACAGAGTTGTTAGATGTCAGATGCTGGCCTTTCTTTTCAGCCTGTGTTGTTAATGCCTTTCTGCAACCTCTGCTTCAAACCATAGTACAGTTTCAGGAATTGGTTTGGTTTCTATTATGCTCTTGTGATCCTCCTTGATCTCAGAGAGATGAAAGGCAATATGTGATGGCATTATTCACAGTTTGGACAGTTACTTCTAGAAGTGCTTCAAAGCTGAGCACAAGTTTGACACTATTCTGAGGACTACTTTTTGTTCATGGTGTAAATATGACTCAGAGCAGCCCTAATAGCATGTATATAGCCATGATACATTATAAAAGATTATTTAGCTCCAGAATGTAATCCAGAACATATAAAAGATGCCTAGGATTAGATTGTATAAATAAAGTTTGCACTAAAACTTGACTTTTCAGCAGCTCATTCAGACCCAAGTAGAGTTAGTAGAAGAACCATTCTCATTCACTTTGCTGGTTGTAGGATTGGATTCTGTTTCTGAGACTGCAGGAGTTTATTGCTTGCTGTAAATAGTCATTACATTTTTCAAAGGAAGCAACAGAGTAAATACTTGAGAAATGAATGAATAACAAAATGAAAAAGGCTATGTATAATATGCCGTGAAAAAAAAAAATCCCTAAGCCTTCAGAGTTTATTAATGAGCTGCAAAATCAAAGCAGGAACCTTTTAGGAGTAGTCTCTCAAATGATAAAAAATTCATTATGAATCAGGATAAAAAGTTCTTGATAATAATGGATAAATGGAAATAGCTAATAATATGGAAGTTTTATTATTAAAATTCATAAAGAAAACACCAACCTCAAATAGATTCACACCTCCTTCTTGATCAGTGGTATCATGGATAATCGTATTGTGTTTAAAAATTAAAAAAATTTTTTAGAACGGGTTAACAAAAAAATAGATGTAACAAAAAATAGAAAGGTCTATGTATGTTTTGTGTGCTTGTGAAACTTGAAACTTAAAGTAATTAATACAGACTATTTGAAACAAACACTGGAAATAAAGTATGGAGGATATAAAAGCATGAAAGATATCTTCGGATGAACTAATATGTGTTAACTGTATGTGATTTACACATATGTGTAAATACCTCAGTATTTAGGAAATTCCTTAATTTGGCTCTAGAAATGAGTACAAATATAGATGTATATGTAAATATAAATATAAATATAAATATAAATATAAATATAAATTTAAATATAAATTTAAATATAAATATATATGTAGCTGTTTATGTAGACCATACAGTCAAAAACTGTGATTTTATTTGCTTTGTAATTAATCTCAGATTGTTGTTTTTTAATCTTAGTGAACAATATTAGTGCAAACAGATCTAGTTTTTAGTCGTAGGTGATGGTAAATCTGTCATAAACTTTTCATTAGGTCTGTTTATAGGGATGTATGGACAGATGTTTCTTGAGCTTAGTGCTGTGAAAATGTCCAGGGAAAACATAGTGGAAGGGCATGTTTGAAAATCAATTATGTGTTTATTTTTGTGGACAAAGCAAACATCAGTGTGGTGTATTTTTATAGTATGCTGTACATTCATAGGAGTACCAGATGTGCTTAATGATAAACCAGTTATCTTTTTTTTATTGTCTTGCATATTTATGCCTTTGTTTCATACTTCTTTATTTTTACTCATATTTCTTTTCAACATGTAGCATGCTGAAATACATTTTATAGGCTACGAAAGAAATAAAAACACTAGTAATATTAAGTTAATAAATGGCAAACACTGGGCTAGGAAAGTATTAGTGAGAAAAGTTTCAACATTAATATTAAGAGTAAAGAACTTTATTTGGGTTATGGTACAACTATAAAGCAAAAGGATTTAATCTGTCAAGTGATTCTTGTCCCAGAAAATTGGCTACACCTTTGGAGTGTTATTTCTCATGGGGAGTTTTGTTTTGGTTTAGTTTTTCATTTGCTTTTTGGGGGTTTTTGATTGGGTTTGTTTGTTTGTTTTTTCTGTCACAAGCAATTTTATCAGAGAGGTAAAAATTCAAATAGCTAGCATGCAGGCTTGGCCTGAAATCTCACATTAGGGCTTGGATAATATTCACTGCTGCTGTAAGACATTTAAGTACTCAGATAAATAATGGACCCAGCATTGTACACACCAGTTGAGTTGATTGACATTTAACATGTACACAAAGTGGGAATATACCTCTCTCCCACCTGTATTGATCGTTTTTCAAATAGAGGAGGAAATAAATATTTCCAAAATCTCCAATTTTCGTAAACCTGTGTGTACCAGCACTGTTGACTGGTTTGTATGCCCAGACTTGGACAATAAGTTGAAAATTCTCATCTGAAAAGCTAAAAATATTATTTGCATAGTGCAATCGAGACATAAATTAAAAGAACACAAGGAGAAATAATATCTCTTTTCACTGAAAGTTTTCTGTCAGATATTGCACCTTTTTCATAGCTTTTCTTTTTGACCATTCTGCGCACAGCACCCGGGCAATTGTGAAACTTGAATATGCTGTGGCTTTGTCTCTGCTGAGATATGAATTTCTCAGTCTTCTATGTTCAAATTGTACCAATGTCACATATTTGATTAAACACCTTTGGGATTTTTCTGCTTTCTGGATTTTTTTTTTTTTCAATCAAAATTGTGTGAAACTACCGCTCAGTGATTATCAACATAAGAGTAATCACATCACTGAGGAGAGAGAAATTAGTGGGTTGTAGGTAACTGTAAAAGTTAAGAATGTGATACATTTTATTTGTTGTATGCCTCTACAGTTTATTTACATAGATTTCTTAGCATATACAACTACCTGAGAGAGGAGTTATGATGAAATGGATAATGTTATATATTTATCATGAATTGAGATGCTGAGGAGAAGAGTGGTTATCTTTTAATAACAAGGTCGTAGGATTTTTCCAGATTTATTAAATAAAGGAATGAAACCCAAAACATACTGTAATCAAATAACAGGGAATTCCAGAAGTAGGGAATCAACCAGATGTAGGAATTCATCCATTTTAAGACATGAAAATAAAAGTCAAAAATTATTATTTTTCAAAGCTTGGTCAGAATGGAAATGGAAAGAGTGATCAGTACCTGAAGTAACCTTTCAAAATACCTGGAATATGATTCTTTTGTCTCTCAGAATTTCAAAGGACTTGGAACATATTGTTCACCAATCTAAGGTCGTACAAAGTCCTGTTTATTCAAACTACACAGTAAGGTGTCCAAACTTAGGATAATTGCTCAGGGTCAGAAATCAGTACAATCTGAAATATTTTATGTATGGGAGAAAGGTAGTCTAGTTTTATAAACTGGACATTTTCAAAATGAACCCCAGGCTCTTTGCTGTTGAAGTAAGAAGAACCTGAATGAGTGAGCCCTGTAAGTCAAGCCAAATTCTTCAGCGGTATTTACTTACTGTAAATAAGTGATGTGCAGTGATTTGCTTCTCTCACTTACCAGAAGATATTGAAAGGACATGTGGTAAAAAACCTCAAGGACCTGTAAGAAAAAACAAGTTATATACAGGTTAGGTTTGAAACAAAGTCTAGATTTTGTTTTTATGAAACAAAACTGAATTCTGCCTTAAAGTGCTAAGGATGCCAGTTAGCAACTAATTCTGTCACCCTTCTTCATTCAAACCATTATTTTAGTTCCCCATTTATTCCTGCCATCAAAAGTAAAACTGCTTAATTGAAGCATATAGCATTTACATACTGCCTTTATTTTTTTTTAGCCTCAAATTTCGATGAAAATTGCTCACCAATTCAGTTCAACAAAAACAAGTTTGACAGAATCAGGCACCTACATCTGGACATAAAATAGTTAGTCAAAAACGGCACACAAAGCTCTTCATGTTCCTTATGCCTTTAAGTATCTTAGGTCTGTATTTTTTCAAAGTTTGGCAGTCTTTTATAATAAATTTGGTTTACTAACAATGTTGGAATAAAATTACAGGGATTTGAGAAGGAGGGGATGCATCTTATCTACAAAACAAAACCAAAACCCAAAGGGACCTCCACAATGCACAAATACTGTTGATTTGATCTGTTTAAAATAAAACAGTACAGCACAGTGTCTCCAAAGGTGCTTTGAGTGTGATTGCTCTGCAGGTGGCAGTTCTGATATACAACTTGAAAAGATGTACAAAGTATGTAAGATAATTTAAAAGAGACTTTGCAAGAGTTATCAAAACTAAACTGATTTTATCAGTGCACTATTTGACTTTGCTCATTTATGCAGGCTGCATTAGAGAAGGAATGGCTAACTCTAGATTCCACCCGTTTCCCTTCAAAAACACTCCTGCTCTCAAACCAGCTGCACTGGCCAAAGGTAACATGTCACAGAAACAACTTAAGTCTTCAGTCTTTATTCATTCCTTAAGGATATGCTATTCTGAGGTGATTAATATGACAATTTAGTGACTTAAAAACACAATTACTTTTAGAAGTCTCAGACTTCCTCCTCATCTCCAGATGCAATTTTTCTTTTAGATTTTCTTTCGTTTGCTTAATTTTTTCTTTATTTTGGATTTCTTTCAACACTTTACTTCACAGTAGCAGAAAAAAAAGATGATATGCTTCATCTGCACATTTGGCAATGAATTAAAAATTGCTAGTTGACAAACTACTTTAAAAATACTAAGTTCTGCATTATATGACAACAGCTGTATGTTTTCAGAACAGCTAAAGGTCATCAAACTGTAATGTCTGCTAGATATTTGATAAACTTTGAAGTGCTGGCTTTTTGTTTTTGTAGGGTTTTCTATTCTTATTACAAGCATAGCATTACTAATGTTTTGTTTCCTACAATTAAGAGAAAGGAGTCTTATAAATGCACAATTTATTATATTTGTGGATGTTAAGTGTAAATAAAGTCACCTTTTTGTCCTATTTAGTCAGTTGAAAGTAAAGTTTGTAATGGGCATATCACCGTTAAAAATCCTTTCAGTTATAAACTCTGCAAACCCTGATGCAGGTTTTCCTGCACATTTTAAACTCAAACTTACAGGGACCATCAGCTGCATTCCTTTTCTTTCTCTTAGAAGTTTCCTAGGCCTTCAGATTCCAGTGAACATTCAGATAGTTTGTCATTATCACCACATGAAGTTTGGCGGTCTGCTAACAGACCACATTCATACTCAGCAGAAAAAATCCATTTTCATCGCAGGTAAGTTACCTTTTTTTTTTTTTTAAACTATATTTAGTTCGTTTGGGTTTGACAAAAATAAAAAGGAGAAGAAGAGGCCATTTTCTGTTGTTTTTGCAACTTTTGGTTAATGTGATATTACTGGAGTTAAAATGTATTTACTTGCTAAAACCAAATGCATTAAATTCAGTTGTTATTTTTCATCGACTACCATAATTAGGAATCTAAGACGGTGTATGTGTGGTTTTATTTATTTAGGTTTGACTATAAATCATTAAACTTCTATTTTTTCACATATGTTATGAAATAGATGTTGAAATAGAGATCTTTAAGACTAGATAAAGATTAAAAGGGATTTCTTACACAGCTGCATTCTGTGAAAGGACTGAAATATGCTTCAAGTAATTGAAATGTAAACATTTCAAATTGATGGCAGACTTTTATTATTCTCCAAGATAAAACCTTCATGGAGTATTAAAATGGATTTTTTTTTTTGTATCATTTCCAAGCTTCAAAAGTGCCTTTAAAAGGCACAAACAAGTTGCGGAGTAACAAAGGCTGCAAAGTAGTGTAACCCCGGACCCTTTCTTATTTACTTACCTTTCAGTACTGCTCTTATACTTTGTTTCCAGGTCAGGGAAGGAAACAGTGTCACAGCTTTCTAACTGGAAAGAAAAAAAGAAATTTTTATTTATGTCTGAAAAAGAAGAGAAAATATCAGAAGAATGGTATGTTAAGCTCTTTTGCTTACACAGTGACTTCCAGGAATAGGTATGGTATAGTTGGCTGTTGTTGCTTGCTTTTTTTAAGTTCCACCTTTGGAGAGTCTCTGTGTTCTACCAAAGTAAAAATTATTGCAATTATTTTTGTAAGTCTGAGAAACTATCTTAATAAGTTGCAATAATGTAATGTTAAGATAAGAATTCCAACTATCTCTGTAATTCAGAAAGTTTCATACCATGGATCAGTACTACACACCAGTATTCTTTTTGAAAAGTGTATTATACAATAATATGCAGCTGGTGTAACATAATACATGTGAAATATTTAGTAAGTTATTTTCTTCCCTTAGGGGTTTTAAGGATATTTCTACTGCACAGCTAATGATGAAGAGGGCCCATAAAATGAAACCTAAAAAATACAGTAATAAATACTTAGGTAAGTCAACAGTTAAAATAATGGTTATATTGATCTAATTTTTTTATTCTTAAAATAGTGTCTCTCTTTTACAAACTTTACTTGTACAACATTAAACATTAATTTGAGTAAAGGTGGATTGTGATTCAGTAAAAACAACTTTAAAAACCATTTTTAAGTTGAATATTTGACAGCTATGGTAAACAGAAATTTTATTTCTTCCTGTTCATGTGTCTCTTTTTCTAGATGTGGAGTTTATATTTCTGCATTTTTTGCTTCTTGTATTTTCTTCTTGGGAAAATCTTAGGCTAAAATTATTGACTTATGCAAGAACTATTTATGAAAAAAAACAGCTTGATATAAAAAAAATTAAATCATTAGTTTTTTTTAGTTGTATATTTACTGTGGAAATAGATAAAGCTTATCCAGCTTCTCATCCAATTGTGTTCTGGTTCTTCTCAGATACTTCTAATGACAATTAACCTTTCTTAGAATCATTAATTATTAATATGATATGCTAATAGAAATGTTGCTGGAATATATTAAAAAACATAGTCAAATACTGATAGTATGAGAAACATTTAAACATTTAAGACCCTATTTGCCCATAGGACCTAACACTAAATGTCTTTTAGAAAATGCACCCTTATTTACATATGTTTTGTATCACAAGCTACACTCTTCTGCAAAACTTTGCAAAACTCTTCTGTATTAAGTGTTGAAAATATTGAAAGATGTTTTGCTCTTTGAAGGGAAAAAGTCAACCTACAGATATATTTCAGCAAAGCAGTTTTCTGTGTAATTTTTTCTGCTTTAAATACCATGCCTATGACTAAGACTAAATGTGATAAAAATGACCTATATTTAAAAAAAAACCAGAAAGGGATAGATGACAAAAAAGACACGTAATCAGCACACCATGCTTTGTGGAAATAAGAGTATATGGATAGGAGGTTAAATTTATTGTATTTAAATCTTCATAGCTTTCTATGGTGCCCTACCATGTTACCTTATTTCAAAAAAAAAAAAAAAAAAAAAGTATTAAATATTTTGTATGCAGCTGCGTTTTTAATACATATTCCATTTTTTTGGCCTCTGTATAATTTTTCAATCAATAAAATTTATTAGGTTATATCTTCTTTCCTCCATATGCTGTCTGTCTTATATTAGTAATTAATCCAGTCATAAATGTCTGATTGAGCATATCAAATTTGCTATCCTATTTTTGTTGTAGTTCTAATGGATTTCTTGGATATGTTTATGTTCACTTTGTTCAGATTATTCAATATGATGTATGGGTGTTGAGCTTTTTAATGTAATGCTTGGAATAATCTCAAAGTACATTGCTAGCTTTAAAAAAATTGAAAAAACTTTTGACCAATGTTTTTATAGTTTCAAATTTTCTCCTCTTGACACTACCTCATATAGAATTTTTTGTCTTTCTGAGTATCACATCAAGCACAAAAATAACCTGTATGTATAATTTGCCTGTATGCAGTTCTCTGTCAGTCATTAAAATCACAGGGTTTTTTTCAGATGAACAGAAAACATAGTCTCCAGAACCAAAAAATGTGACTGAAAATATTTCACTCCATCCCTTTTAAGTAAAAACATTATCAAGCTGACTATTCTTTCTCATACAGCACACTGACAGTCAGTCCTTTCTTGGTCAGTAAGGACCAAATGGATATTATCAATCAAAACAAGTATTTTTATATTAAACTGATCTTAAAGCTCTGATCTTGTGCTAAAAACAATGATCCTGATCAAATATTCTCCATGTGAGAAGTATCTCCACATAGATAATGATGTTTTCCTTTGGGTACATGCTCTGAAAGTGGTGAGAGTAAATCAGGGTCTTATTGAGAGTCTGGTAGAACAGAGGGGCTTTTCAGCATTTAAATTAGAGTATATGCACCTTGTCCTGGGGCTAGCCAGCTCCAGATCAGGAAACTGGAACCAGACCCATTAGGTTGCCAGTATCTTTCTTAGGTGTCTGTGTGGTACAGCTCATGCTAGGTTACTTTTAGCAGTTTCAGTGTAACTAGGGAGAGAGAGTTCACACTCTTAGGTAATTGCTTTGAGTTTAACCCTACCGAAGCAGGAATTCTAAAAGAGATTTTATTCCTTCTAATATTTAAAAGCAGATTGAAATTCTTATGAATAAGTAGATGCCAACATTTTCTTTTAATGTTTCCATAACAGTTACCATCCTATTGCCTTCATCTCCACTGAAAGGAGGTTCATTTGTCTTGTACTTCCTGGTGCAGCGTATGGAAGGTTGTAGGATCTAGTTTCAGTAATACTATTTCTGTTCTTTCTTTCGAATTTCCAGGCCTTCAGTTTCCTTTTTGGCTTTCTATTTTAAAGTAGTTGAACATATGCTAACTACAAGAAAATAATTTTGTTTGTGATAAAGATTCATACCCAGTAGAAAGTAAGTAATCAGCATCTGGATGGAAGGAATTGCAAGGTATAAAGAAGCAATCGAAAATTATGTGTGTGTGTGTGTGTGTGTCTACTAACACATCTGACTAAGAAGCAAAACTTTTTTTGAGAAAATGCAAAGCAGCAACAACTCTAAAGATTCTAGATACAAATAAATTATAAGATATTCACATTAAATGATAGCTTTTATGTTGAGATTTCAGTATAATTCCACAAATATTTTATATGCTGTTGATCATTCTGTGTAAGGATCTCATTACTTGCAGGTAATGATAAGGTGTTGATGGAACTTCTAGGAACAAACTAGCTGTCAGAGTATGTTTTCTGCTTCCATATGCTATCAAACTCCTTTGCCTTAGACCTGAGATGCACAAATGCAGAGTGTTAAATCAGCTTGCATTCCAAGAGTTATACAGTTGTTCTTTAATATTGTCAAGATATCTGCTGGATTGGAACCTGGACTGGACAGCCTTAAACAGCTTTGATTCTTGACATACTCAGGTGTGGAAATTTATTCCTTTTTATTTTCCATTTAAAACATTTGTCTTCTACTAGTACAACAGTGACTGTATTCATTTGATAATTATAGAAGTCCACATCTGAGTTAGTCATCTGCATTGTTTTATGGAAAGAAATTTCCTCATAAAACATAATTCAAAAACAGGCTACTTGAGTCTCACTGTAAAAGCACTTAAGAGTTCTCCATTGCCTAGACATGCAGCCTGGAGTGATTTGCTGAAGTACAGAGTTAAACTCTAGATATGCAGAAGTAACTGAGAAGTATCTTACCTCATATGTCTGGCCACATATCTTCTCAATAAAGAAAAAAATATGGAAAATACCAGCAAGTGCACTGAATCCTGTGGTTTGTATTACAAGGGAGAGCTTTAAGTAGCATAGCCTTCTAATAGGGAGTGATTCAGGCAGGGCTGATATTGCAGCAGATCAGTCCCACCAACTAATGGCCTTAAGGCTGGTATGCCCTAATCCACTACTGTTATGTATGCTTGTTTACGTAGTTAAAAAAAGTTGTGGCTTGTATTTTAATGATACCAAATGTATTCTGTATCTGCAGACATTATTGTGCCTCACTGTGCTTAAGTGACTGTGACTCATAACAATCCTAGCTTCCTAAGATGAAGCTGGTTGAGGATGTCTTGGCACAATAGTACCAAATTTCTTGCATAACTTCTAATTTCCTTGGTTCTGTGGATTTTATATCAGCCTCTCACAGTTAACTTCTTTTAAGATGGCTGAAAGCTTGTCTGTCCTACACTGGTGTATTACTTTTCCTCTCCAAAAAAAGTTCTCTTTTCAGTGGATCAGGCCCAGCCAGCATGGGTTTAGGAAAAGCAGGTCCTGCTTTGCCCAACCTGATCTCATTTTATGACCAGGTGACTCACCTGTTGGATGAGGGAAAGGCTGTGGATGTTGTCTACCTGGACTGCAGTAAAGCCTTTGATACTTCCTCCCACATCATTCTCCTGGAGAAGCTGGCTTGGACAGGTGCACTTTTTGCTGGATTAAAAACTGCCACAGAGCAGTAGTGAATGGTGCTCCATCCAGTTGGCAACTGGTCACTAGTGGGGTTCCCCAGAGTTCAGTATTGGGGCTGGACCTATTCAATATCTTACTTGATGATCTGGAGGAGGGGGTCGAGGGCACCCTCAGTAAATTTGCAGATGACACTAAGTTGGTCTGCTGGAGGGCAGAAAGGCTCTGCAGAGGGATGGGGGCAGGCTGGATTGATGGGTCAAGGCCAATTGCTTGAGGTTCAACAAGGTGAAGTGCAAGGTTCTGCACTTGGGTCACAACAACTCCAGGCAGTGCTGTGAATTTGGGAAACAGTGGCTGGAGAGCAGCCCGAAGGAAAAAGACCTGGGGATGCTGGTTGACAGCAGCTGAGCATGAGCCAGCTGTGCCCACATGGCTGAGAAGGCCAATGGCATCCTGGCTTGTATCAGCAACAGTGTGGTCAGCAGGACCAAGGCAGTGATTGTCCCCCTGTACTGGGTGCTGGTGAGACAACAGCTTGAGTCCTGTGTCTAGTTCTGGACCTCTCTCTACAAGAAAGACATTGAGGTGCTGAAGAATGCCCAGAGAAGGGCAACAAGGCTGGGGAAGGGTCTGGAACACAAGTCCTGTGAGGAGTGGCTGAGGGAGCTGGGCTCGTTTAACCTGGAGGAGAGGAACCTTAGGGGATGCCTTATGACTCTGTATAACTACCTGAAAGGAGGCTGTAGCCAGGTAAGGTTCAGTCTCTTTTCCCAGGCAACCAACATCAGAACAGGAGGAAATGGCCTCAAGCAGTGGGGAGGTTCAGGTTGGACATCGGGAAGAATTTTTTCGCTGGAAGTGTTGTTAAGCATTGGAACAAGCTGCCTAGGGAGATGGTGGAGTCACCACCCCTCGAAGCATTCAGGCAATGACTGGATATGGCACTTAGTGGTATGCTTTAGTTGACGTGATGGTGTTTGGTCAAACATTGGACTTGATGATCTTGGAGGTCTTTTCCAACATTAATGATTCTATGGTTCTATGGTAGTACTTGATGCCACATAGGAAGGAAAAAAACCAAGGTAAAAAGCAGCTGAAGTGGACCTTGATCACTAGAACACAATGATAAAGACATTTCATAGAGGTCAGCAACTCTTTTTTAGTTCGAGTTTAGAATTTTAGACAGCAATGCAATACTAATTAAAAAATGAAATGAAAACCAATAAAAACCTGAACCCACCTTCCTCAAACCCACAACCCCAAAACAGATGTCTTAACAGTCAGAATAAAAATTTTGGGCATGTTATTATTCTATGTTACACATTACATGAATGACCACTGATCTATATTTTCTTAGGAACAGATAAAAAGCTACTTTTGTTGTGATTGTAAGTTCCATGTAGCAGTATCTGGGAACTCCAGCCATGGATGAGTTGGAGTTCTAATTGCTGTGCCATTATGGAACAAAATGTAGTCTTTCTTCCAAATGAATTTACGTTACAGATAAGCATCTGATGCTGTGTGCTACTTCGTCTTTTCTTTAAAGTTGTCACATTATGTTTATGTTTTCCCAGTTACAGGTATTGCATAACAAAACTGAATGGCAAACATTTTAATTTTTCAGTGTCACGTATTAACAAGTTTAAGAATGTGATGCCAAATCAGGCAGTAGCGATTCCTTCCATATTGTTTCCATAACATATCTTGTGTTTGTCCAACTTAACTTCTATATTTGGAGGCAGCCAGGGAATGTGCATTAAATTACCTCCCTGGTTTCTAGATTGCAAGCACAGATCATCATCTAATAAGCCACATTTAAATGAGTATGCCAGAATCCAGGAAGATATTTCTATGATTTTGAACTATTGGACTCTTTCACAGTTGTCTGTGTGAAATCTAAAACATTTGATTGCTTGTCATCAAAGCATACATGCAGTTTATTTCCCTAGCTCACTCAGAGACCGAAAAGCACTAGTATTACGAAGTAATCTATGTAATATTGCCTATCTTTGGGACTAGATAAAGGAAAGGACTCATTTTTAATAACAAAAGAGCTGTAGGCAATGGTTGAGGTGATCCAGGTAGGTACAAATTCAAGTATTCTGGCACTGTGTTAAATCCATGTAGATTCTAAAGTTATTTTGCAAAGATTCAAGGATAAATCTTCTGATGGAAATCTCTTAGAAGAACAATTTCCATTATTTACCCTTCTTCCCAGTTCACGGAAGACTTTACTGCTGCTATCTTTGTGCACAAATAGAGGTTTGAGAAATCTAACTTGGGAATAATAACTGCATGACTTCACTAAAAATCTTAGGTATAGTTTATCTTTGGATTTGGTGTTTTCATAGAATTGGGTGGGAGGTTGGATTAAGGAAAGATGACATTTTTAAAACATTTTAGACTGATGTCAATAGACCCACATAGGAAAAAATATTATTTCAGGAATTATTTTAAATTCATCGAAGTTACATTGGAAATTTTCAATTGCCTTTTGTCTTAAGACATTTTATTTGATTTTGTCACTTTGGTTTTCTATTGAAGAAAGATGCTATTTTGTAGCTAGCATAAAGCTGGAAAAAGTTAGAAGTCTTCTTGTCAACACTGTGTACTGGATATTGGAAAAATTACAACTTAAAAAAAATTTATTTGTACATTTTTATCCATGTGTAGGACTTGTATGCCCATATATCTGAGAACTATATGAAAGGCAATAATAATTCATGCTTAAAATATTTTTTACAACTTCTATTATCTAAAATTTCAAAGGAGAACTTTTAAAGTATAATGTAATACAGTTTCAAGGTATTTTAATCACAAGTCTTACTGTGATTCACTGCCACAAACATTTGCTACCCTGACAAACACTCCTCTGGTACAATTTTTTTTGGTTGGAAGGCTACTTTATCCATTTATACAGAGTGAAAAGACCTCCAAACTTGGCAATCCAGTTTGTGAATATAATTATCCCATTATCGGAATAATTCTAATAATCTACCTTTGAAACTAATGGAGCTAATCATTACTTATTTTGCTCCATGGATAGTTTCATTCAATTTAGGTAGTAAAAGTGAGTTAAAATTACTTTAAATATGACATCCTCTGGCTTAATCTGAAAGCTGCAATCATCCTACAACCACATGAGAGAGGGTCTTAGACAATTTGCTATAACAAAGTGTAAGGTATCACTGATTCTGCCCTGTGAAGATGGCATGGCCTATATTACTCCTTCCTCACTTGCCACGATTCCTTCATTAGTCAAATTTGCTGCTTTGTGAGAGGTTAGCGCCATTAAGAACATTCTGCCAACCACATGCTGCTGCAGTGTGGGCCTGCCAAGAGCACTGTAACATCTTGATGTGTTTTGCCAATGTATTATCTCTTACAGTGCCATGCCCCATTAGAGATCTTCTCCAGGCTTGTAATTGATCTTCCCACTCTCTGGGAAAAAGCTGAGCTCTTAGGATCCCTTTATGTCCCATTAGTTTGTAATTGAACTGTCTACTACAGCTATAGAGGTCCAGTCAAAACCAACTTTACAAACCATTGTTAAAATTCTTAAGAAGTTACCCACCAGCTTAACAGGATATACTGGTGCTTTATTTCTAGAAATAAGAAAACCAACAAATGAAAAAGCTATTTACTAGATTATCATGGTCTTATAAACTCTCTCAATAAACACTAATAAGGTCATGTAACAGACTCAAAATGAAGCACCAGATATAACTCACCATTTCAATATATTCTGTCTGAATGCTCTTTGAGTCCTTCCATAACCTGTTTTCCTGCTCTGTTCTGGCAGTGTCTCACATACTCATTTTTGCTACACTTGTGTTCTTTGTGAAAATTTAGATCCTTCCCTTGACATTTCTGCTTTCTTGATAAACTCAATTACTTTTTTCCTCCTCATTACTAATTTCTGCCCTTTTCAGTCAATTTTTAGTCACCTTTGTAGAAAAACTTCTTCTGTCTCATTGTGTCTCAGATATTCCTGTGAGTGGATAGATCTGGTTAGGCTACTGTCTCTTTTTAACCATGTCAAACATATTTCTTTTTTCTTTTCTCTGGCATTCTGTTACTCATATTACCTTGCTCAGTGGTATACCTACAAGACTCTATATACTTTTGCTCATCATTGTGTATCTGCTTTCGTTTCTACATTCTTTGCAGTCCCTATTTTTTTTTTATGTATCACTGGTTTATTCTGCATTGTGCTCAGAATTTTCACATTCCTTGTAGTGCATTCTTTGCCTTAAACTTTTACTTTCCTCCTTATGCCAAGCAAAAAATTCTTCTTTCACATCAGAAATAACTCTCCTGGTGAAAATCACCTCTCCTGACTTACGTGGTTTTTGCATCAGCTTAGCTTTTGTTAATTAAACTTTTTTCAACCAGTCTAGGAACATGTCTTGTCTAGATTTATATACAATTCTCTGCTCATCTTTGCTCCATTGCAAACTTTTAAGACAGTAAAGAAACTAATCAAGATTTTGTACTTACAGCGTATAGATGAATCTATTCTTTTCTGGTTTGTTTGTTTTTGTTTTTTTTTTAAATTTCAGTTAGGATAGGATATGGAGGAAGACTAGCTTATTATCTATAAGTATAGCCTCAAAAAATAAACTGCCTCTTTTTAACATTTTTTAAGTGTAAATGTCTTGATTTAGACTGAATATTTCTGGATCAAAGCTTTGAGAAACAGTGCTCAACATGTATCCTGTTAGTATGTCTGCTTAAATTCAAGCTTTAAAACTAGATTTTTTAAAAAAATATTTTCTGCAAATACATGCTTCAGAGTTTATTTTTAATTTGGAGATGAACGAGCTAAAAGATCAACAGTGTTAAAATCCTGCAAAACAATTACTTTGATTCTCAGTTGCGTGTGTATTTATATGGCTTTATTTTAGAAAGTGTAATCCTTTGTGAATATAAAACCTACTTTTAAAGGTATTTTCATTTATTAAGTGGCTAAAAGGTGAAAAACTGCTTGAAGGAATGAATGAGCTGGGTCTGACCTTTGATTTTAACTTGTTCTTGTCATCTAGACCCAGCTGTGCGCCTGGCGTTGTTCAAAAACAATGAAAATAAACATCTCCCTGTGAAACCACCAGGGAAGACACAGCCTATAAATGCTGGATACTTTGAAGGTATGAACAAGTATTTCATTTTATGCATATAAGCATATATATCTTGCAATGTCTTTTAAACAGGCCTACTTGAAATATAAAACAATACGCACAAATAGAAGAAGCCAGAAGTTTAAGGACCTTATCTGTTCCTGGGTATCTCAAGTTACAGCAGTGAAACATTTCAATTTCAATTCCTTGTGGAGGACAGGCCGTGCTCCTAGAGCTTAATTCATAGGGAGATGGACCCTAACTTATTTATTTATTGTTCTATTATTAAATCTTCATCATAAAAAAAGTCAAATCTTGTCACAGAGATATAAAATACAAAGTACTAGAATAAAACTTTATAAATTAAATATCACTTCAAATTCTTCATTGAATTGTCACCTTTTCAGAAGCTAGCCATTAACCCCTAAAAATCCTAAACATGTTTTTTAGAACGTATTTTCATAAATATTCCTCAAAAATCCACCGCTTGACAGAAGGCAAGGAAAGAAGATTCAGCATATAAATACAAAATTTGTTTTCCACAGACATTTAAACACTGATATAGCTCTTTTGCTGTTGAAATTCATGTTAAAACTCTCCTTGGTTTCTGTACAATTAGAATAAGGCCAAGTCTATTTAAAATGCCCTTGTTGTAAGACGATAATCATCTCCAAATACATTGTTTTATATTTTTTTTGATTCCTTCTGCAACTCAATAGTGTACCCAGAAAGTTCTCACCTCTATCTTTTATCTTTTTCAAAGACATAGTCATATGCTATCTGATCTGTTCCCAATTTCACAAAGTAAAATTGCAAAGTATACTGTATTAATATTCAATGTATGAGGATAAAAATTAGGATGTCTGAGTCAGGTGTGAAATGAATCTGAGTGTACCTGAACTGCAATTCAGTCAATTAACCTATCTGTATGGAAGCCTAGATTTGCCTCACATTCAAAAGTCCATGCTCAAGTTTGTTTGGGAACAATTCTTGGTGAATTCTGAAGAGGAAATATTTTTACACTATAATTTGCCTTGGATCCAAGTGTGAATTTACCTTGACTATAGTGGCTCTGTGCACACTGCACCGTTCTCATATATGTTTCTGTGGCATATGCTTATATATGTCAGAATGCATCATATGCTGAAGAAACATGCAGGCTGCCTGTGAAAAAGTGAATGTTCAAGACTAGAAACAATAGTAGGAATGTTCAAAACTATGTCAGAGATAAGCCTGATTAGAGGTTTGGTACCCTGAAGTCAGTGTAGGTTTAGCCTAGCTTTCCTGCCACTAGTTTATCTGTTCCTGCCTGGAAACATTTCCCTTTGTTTTGAAAAGGCAATGTGCACATTCTAAATATTACTGAAGTTACTTTCTGAATTTATGGAGTGAAGGTACCGAGGCAGATTGGGTATCAAAAGGCAAGCATAGAGCTGGCACTCTAAATTATCTTTCATTTCAAGGACCATTTTACTCTCCTGGCCAGCTAATAAACAGAAATTTTTTTTCACCCCTCATGGGTGCTCACATGCAGACTGCTGAGCCTTCAAAAACACAAGCAATACTTTTCTGCTTGACCAGAGTATAAAACTGTCCTTCTACCAGAGGCATTGCTACTTCAGACATTATGTCCAGAAAATTCTAGGCCGTGCATTAGAAGCAGCGTGCAACACAGAGCATCATGTATGTGAGATATCATCAGACAGAACTAAGAGTTTCTAAATTTAGAATCGATACCACTTTGCACCTGTATAATAACTTTACAAAGTTGTGTTACCAGTGATGTCTTCTCTTGTTTCCCATTTCCCCTCTCACCTCTTGAATATTTCTTCCTCTTTTGCCTGCAATAGATTTCTTTGGGTCTGTTCTGTTATTGGAATTCTTCCTGTAACAAGAAGGTGGAATATTTTCACTCTGTATCCATAAATCTTGTGGTCACTGTATTTTAAGTTGAAAGAACCCAGACCTGTCCTTTGCATGGTGAAAATAAGCTTCCTTCATTCAAGTCCTTTTACTTTCACAGACTGCTAGTGAGTCGTTGGGTAGAAAATTTGAACTTCAAACCATCTTCTTCATGAACAACTAAATTAAAAAAAAAACCGAACAAACAAACCACATTCTATATATTCCTTCTTTATTTCTTTAAATTGGGAAATGGAGGGGAGAAGTCATAGCACCAACAGCAAAACAGCAAGTACACATGTGTTGTCTGTTAAATAACAGAATCACTACTTTTGAAAGGGGATGCCCTAGGAAGTGAAACAATTAGAACAGTTTCAGATTTTCAAACTGGAACACATCATGGTACTGAATAATTAAGAAGAAATCTAGTTAAAATGTATGATGAATGTCTTTTGTCTTCATTGTGTTCTTGTGTGTAAGAGTAAAAACAAGACAAAAAGGAATAGAAGCATTAGAGGTATAAAAATAAAGAGTGAAAAGGAATGAGTTTAGTATCTGATGCTTTTGTGTTCCTGAGATTATTATTCTGTTATGATTTGCCTTCTTATTTTCCTGGTACAAAAGTTTAGATAAGCTGATATGTTGATAACAAATTTTGAAAATTTGTGCATAACTGTAATCCCAGAGGATAATGCACACATCTCTAAGATGACATACACGTTGCAGGAAAATACATTTTCAAAACTTGAGTTATTTATTCAAAACATTCAAAATTTATTCATAAATTTTTATTAACTTTTGTATGAGTCATCATGCTTTACTCACTGATATTAGACAAATCCCCACCAGGGACCATTATTTCACATTTGTATCACAGTAGCACACAGAAGTTAGTCAGAAATAAACCCTTTTGTAATACACACATCATGCCAACAGCATGAGGAAATATTGTTCTCACAGAAAAGAACTTACTGTTTGAAAATACAAGCAGCACATGAAGGCACAAACCATGGGAATGTAATTATAAGCATTACTGTATATATATGTGTGTGTGTCAACTCATTTACGAACAATACATGTGTCTATACTCACACAAATATATAAGCATATACCATGAGTAGGTATAATAATTCAATAAGCATAGCGCTTACGACTTTTTATTTGTGTATTTTGAAAGGAAAGTAAACTATGAACAATTACTTTCTGGTGTAATTACTAGTATCAACATGCATTTTGTAATCCTAACACTTTCTGTCAGATGTAGTTTCAGTTTCTTTAAAATAAATGCATATGGTCATTGTATTACAGATGCATTAAAACTATTCTTCAAATAAAAATATATTTGAATCTTTATTATGTAATGTGACATTAAGTTGGGTAGGTTGTAAAGTAAGCCATAGAATATGCAAGTGTAAATATGTATTTACTGTTTCTTATAACAAACTATACCCCGATCAAAAACCTGAAGACGATGAAAGCCTGACTTGATGGATTCCTGATGATTTGCTGGACGTTTCCTGGGACTGTGTATATTACACTGCTCTCTTTGGTGTGATAAGGTTGTGCTTCCATCATGCTTTTTTGGGCTTCATTTAGTGTCAGGTAGCTGACAAACAAATTATGCCTTCTTTAATGAATATTCTGGTTCAATGAATATTCTTGGAGATATTTTTGTGGTTTGTAGATGGTGACATTTCAAAGACCTCAAGATTTTGGAAACTTTATAAGGAACGAAGATAATTGTCATAATTCATATTTTGCATCAAAGCATATTTTTTAGAAAGCTTTATGGCTGCTTGTCCTCTTTTTGTCTGGAGGTTATTTCAGTTGTTAATTTAATGTAAAATAATCTTGACTGTTTTGGGTAAAGTACATCAGGGGTTGAAGGAAGAATCTATCCTTGACTCCTCTTGGGAAGTTCCAATTAGTCCTGGATGCATGTGCAACAGAGCATCTCTGCCATCTGTGGGTCCGTAATTACAGGATCTGTAACTTCATTTACATAGAGGAAGGATGCTTTTCTGGCCAACAGTGTGAATACTTAGGCCCAGCAGCTGAAAACCAAAGAATGAGCCCTAAGGCCAAGCACATTGTTTTGCTATAAGCTTTGCAAACAGTATGTGTCTTTTTGGGTTCTCTTTAATCCACTTTCCTCACCAGTTTTAGTGGGTTATCCAAATAATTTTTGTTCAGTGGAATGGGAAGCTGAATTCCAATCTGTAGAGCAAGTTGGAAGAATGAAGTAGATCAGCTGAAAATCCATTCAAACTACCCAAATATTATTTGGGTATGATTCACTTTATTTTGCAGAATTTCATAGACTGTGTTCTATTTAATTTTTTAAGTTAAGTGATTTATATATAGTATATTTATATATATACTATATATATATATATATATTATATATATATACTATGTATATTTATATATAGTATATTTATTTTTAGTCATATCCGTATCCATCAGTGGCACATCTATACCATACACTTCAAAGTGAAAACAGTGCAATATCACTTCACCTAAAAATATGCACAATGATTTCCACCTGGCTGTTTAAATACGTTAGAAGTGCACTGGGCTGTGTTGACAAGATATGTTTTCTGTAGTTTGGGAACCTGATTGGCAGTACTGTACTTCCTGTCGTTTTATGCTCATGGTGACTGAAGAAAATGTAACGGGTATAATGTTAAGACTGATTTCACCAATACAAAGTTGATAATGAACAGATTATGCTTTCTCAGGTGACTTTTAATTATGGCAATGTTTATTTATTTCTGTTGAAATTGTCAGTAGAAATAACATTTATTTTTCTAGAATAAGAAGTAAAATGAGCTTGTGATTATATCATATGATTGGAAGATAAATATCAAGGAATCCACTTAGTCATCTGTTTTCTAGCTTTCTAATAGTTCATAATTATGAAACTCCTTGTAATCTCAAGTGAAAAGTGTTGCGAAACATTCTTATAGATTATTATTAGTGATAATTGAAAGTACAAATGTGAGACTTTGGAAAGTTGGAGTTTGAGGTTAGCTATTAGTTAATTCTGTGAGTTCATTAAAATATTGCTGAATCATGATCACCATAGTTTCTTAGATTTTCCATATTATAAGATATGAATACATTGAAAGAAAAGTATGTGTGATATTTAATAGAATTTTTATTGATTCAGATCACTGATGCTTGAAAAATCACATCTGCATGGCAGTTAAGAGAAGGTACCAAGGTTGGAATGCTGATATTAATCTTTATACAGGCTTTAAATGTTTTGTTGTTTGTTATTTAAGAGCGTTTAAAAAGATATTGAACTATAACTGATAATTTGTGTTAGTTGTTTTCATGTTTTAGAAATTAGCTATTTTCAGTGGAGGAATATTAATGGCATCAACTCCCAGGAATCACATCGTTTATAAACATCCATTTCTAAAGTAAATCATCTTTTATTGATCCATTGTCTCAAGAGGATTAATAACCACACTTGAAATCTGGCCTTACTGTAATTCTACGAGTTGAATTGCCATGTTCACAGTAAAATGCAACTATTACATATCTCCCAGGCTCTAAATTTGTATGCCACATTAAGGAAGCAGTTGACAAAAAATGACAAAACAATGCATTTCCAGAGAGCGTTAGATCTGTTCTGAAATGTAATGAAAATGTGTTACACAAACTTGTAGTTCAGAAGGGTGTCTGTCTTTTAAAATCATAATTCTATGGCTTTGTTTCTTATTATTTAGTTTGAGCTCACACAACAGAACTCTCGCATTGAAATATTTTCTCATTTTAAGGAATTAATGGCTCTCCACCAGCCCTTCAACATGTAAAATGAGTAGGTTACTTGTGTCCAGTACATCCAAAAAGAGCCAGGATAAAATAAACATAAGGAGTTGGATATCTTGGAAAAAATCTGTCATGGGTTTGGGTTAATCATCTCCAGAAGAAATTCAACTTGATGCCTGAAATGTAAGACTTCTTGGAGAAAGCAGTAAAGCCTGAGGCAGTGTTGATCTGAAGGAGTGCTCTCCATGGGTCAGAGCTGCTCTGCTGGCAGAGTGCAAACCCAGTTCACAGCAGCGGTACGCTGAAAACTTGTAAAGGACTGCAGGGGCCTTACAGTGCACGCACTCAAGCTTCAGTTACATAGTTCTACTGGTCCAGTTTCTTATTATAAAATCAAACTGAAAAATAAAGTCTGTGCCTAATTTTCAAGCCTCCTGTCTGTCAATGATAGTGTAGGATTTTTTCAGTGTTCATGGAATGAAGCAATCCTGAAATTATGTTTAAAAATAAATATGTAAAGCATAATTTATGTGCATTTATGCAGTCCACTCCAGTGTCTGATTATTTATAAATGATATAGACATATGACATACTTAAATATGACCTTTTTACTAATATCCTTGCTTTTCACATTTAATTACCAATAAAAAAAAAAAATTATATTTGCCTAAAGTTCCTGAAAGGGAGGTACTTGCCATAGAATACATACCAATTAATGTTATGAATTCTCGTTGTGATTCTAGTCTTCAGGGTTCCTGTATTCATATGTTCAAGGTTTCTGGCCACATATTTCACCTGCCTGTGTGCTTTCTCTTTGTTCCTGACTCTGCTATTTTGCAGACTGTTGTAATTTGTGGTGGCATAAGGATTTTATTAGTGCATCAGATATAAATGTGGTCTCTAAGCTAGAGAGTGTGTTTGTTTGTTCCAATAAAATTCCAAAACTAGGATTTAATACAATATAGGTGGTTACCTATGCTTTCATAGCATACTAATTTACCAGTTTTTATCAACCTAAAAGGAACTTCACACCCAAAAAAATAATCCGACTGTTCTTTTGCTGATAACTACCCAGTGATGACTTCAGTAGGAAAGTGATTTCACTCAAAATGTCATCAGAGGTTGAAAACTATTTTTTCTCATGGTTGAATAAGATTATATAATAGTTCAGGTAGTTTTATTTGCATCTCCTGCACTTCTACCTTTCTTTTTTCTCCTTTTCTTGATATTTTAGGTCCAAAATTTTTGTAGTGTGAAATCTGCATCTCAGCCAGTGTAAATGTAAACAAGTTGATTCCACATTCAGATCCACAGCTTTTAATACTGCATAAGGCAATCATTTTAGGTGAATAGATCCCTGAGTACCGAAGCATTTCAAATCCTTTTTCATTTGACCATTCAATGACCTGATAACTATTTCCTGTCCCTAAGTAAGGTCATGACCCAGGTCTTAGAGTGCAAAAGACAGATAATTTTAGCAACAAGTTAAATCCAAATGGATTTGGTTGGAGGGGGTAAGGGAGAATAGGTTTGGGTAAATTCCTTTAAAATAAAGTGTTACAAAACCTGTATTTAGCATGTCTTGTTAAAAGTAGTTGTTGAATTTGTTGCTGTCTTGTTTGGTTGCCTGGGGACTGTGGTCAGTATTGGGGTGGTTTGTTTATTTGCTTTGCTTTCACAGAGTAGTACCCAATACATTTTTTTACACTTCAAAAAACAATCGCTAATGAAGAGGTCATTAAAAGTGCATATTCAGATATATTCAAAGTGCTTTCCCAAACGGGTGTTTCAAGCACTAAAATCATATTACAATGCATATGGTTTTTTAACATAGGCCACAGATGCTGTGTCTGTAGAAGTGTCATGAATGTTACATTGCACAAATGTTCCTCTTGCAAAAGAATTTCCGTTTGGTATGATGCTCTGAATAAGGAATATAATGTAGTCTTAGAAACACTTTTAAGGTACAAATCTCACTTCAGTCGGAATCCATGACACATTTTAAATCAGAATTAAGGGAATATTTCCTGTAGCTATAGATTTTAATGACTGCATTATTCTAAGCACTTTCAGAGATGAAGTAAAGGAAGGCCTTCACACCGGAGCTTTCAATTAATTTGAAAATGTAATTTATTAAAGTTTGCTTTCAGGAATTTTCTTTTTTTCCTATTCTGTAATGGGAACTATGGTGTTAGGGAGAATTAGTATTATCAGTGAGGTCAGAGATCTACAGCATTCCAAAGAAGCCATTTTCACAAGTTTAATACTAAACACACATTGCATTATCTTTCTGTTTTTATAGCTAATAATGTTGTTGTTCAGATGCATCATACGTTTTGGTAGTGTGCAACATTTTTCAAGTAAAATATGAAAAAACCACTCTAAAACTGAAATTTAAGTATCTAAAATTTTATGCTATTCAGTGCTAACTCTTACAGCAAAGTTCTATGCCTTTTATAGATTTCATGTAATCCAGAATTGAATTGGTGGACGACCTGCATGATTTTACAAGGAATTACAAGTAACTTAAGTATTTTAATGAAAATGTACAATCATGCAGTGATACCTGTGTAACTTTTATGGTGTGTTATTTCTGTAATGTACATTTTCCAACTTCATAACTCTGCAGTTCATTTCTTATCAAAACATGTTAGCAACTCCTTGAAATTCATAGGTTTGTGCTAGTTTGATGTATGCACTGCAGATATTTTATCTGGCTTGTGAGTATAAAAAAGGTAGAAATACTGAATTTTGCAGTTATATATTTTTTGTCATATTGATAAAAAAGGCTGCATTTCAAGATAATATTTTTGAGTGAAATTTTGCTTGCATGACATTCTAGGATAGTTCTTTCTTTGCAGGTTTATTGTCAGGTTCCCAATCCAACATGGTTGTAATTTCATAAATTACCACATTTGTAGAATCTTGTGGATAACCCAGCCCAGACAATGAGATAAAGAAATCCAAGTACCCAGACAAAAGAACTTCACTTTCACAGTCATCATTAAACAAGTACATTATGAATAATTATAATTTTTTAATGGTTTCTAAATGCACATTGAGTATCAGGCTTACTAAGACCCTGACTGTGAAAAGACGTTTCTCTAAAATGCGTGCATGCTTTTTGTTTGCTGATAAGAAGCAAGCTCAGCAGTTTTCACTTTATGAAGACACTAGTGATATCTTTTGTCAAAGATAGAATGTGACTTTTGAACAAGGAGGAATTTAAACTCTACTGTGTATTTTTGAGTTAAATTTACTGAGCATTTGCTTTAGTACCTGATGTATATTTTGTAATTGAGAAATTAGCAGCGAATGTAAAAAGAAAGGAAGCTATGTGCTAGTAAGCCAGAAAGTTCTGATTTAACCTACTAATGACCTGGCTTTGTTTGTTCAGATGACAGTTCTAAAAGTGTGCAGAGAATATTCCCTTTTAATACAGTTATTTGCCGCAAGCCGTGACCTCACTGCCTGTCGGGGAGCAGGTCTGAATTGGCCCTTTCTCTGATATCGTGACATTGCTTCTGTTGCCTCGATTGTGACCTCTGATTGCATGATACCCCTGAGAGTTCAATTTAATAAGCGTGACTCCTGACTCTTAGCCAGGTCTGCCTTCTTAGGTTTTGTCAGACTCTACTTGTAGTCTGGTCTACATATGCTAAAACACTGCATAGGCTGTCGTCGTACTATGTGAGTTGTGTGTACTGTATTCAAAATTCTCTTTCAAACGTCTTTCATTTATTTCAAATGGAAATGTTTATAAAATCTTTTTTAGAATAAATTTTAGAAGTTTCTTCTTTCACATTCATGGCTGCTTGGGATTTTTGGGTTTTATACCTTTGTACAAATAGTTACTACTATTTCACTAAATTACTAAGCATGTGTGTTATACATGCATCATACTAATTTCTTGCTTCCAAATTTTATTTCCCCTATGAAACTGTTACATATTTTTGTGACTTCCCATAGAGTATGTTGGTTCATTATAGAAATATTAGGGGCAAATCCCTTTTTCTCACTGTATAATTAGCACAGTCACACAACAAGACAGTTGATGAGCACCCAGAGCACTGTAAGATGTAGTGACCCAGTACCAGTCAGGTGAAAGCTGAAGAATCTGTTTGGAATCCAAGTGAAGGTGAGTAGAATTAAGGCATTTTAAGTACCATTGAAAATAAGTTATCTTGGGTTTAGTGACAATTTTGCTACATCATTGCATTCTTTTCTCCTGTTTTCCTCTTCTTCTAGCCAGAATACTGAAGAGGATTCTGTTCTGAGACCTGGATGCCTTGAGGGTGATGATGCTATTCAGATATTTCTCCAATTTTAGTACCCCTTGATGCATTCACTGAACCAGAATATGGAGAAGTCCAAAGTTTGAAAGAAAGTTTCAAGAACTGTGGTACAAGTTACAGACGAGTTTCTGTATTTACTTATATGCATTTTCTGTATTCTCATTGCAGATATGTACCCATTTTTCTAGCCTCTGTATCAGTACCCCTAACTTAGTGCTTCTAACCAATTTATCTTTTCAGAAGAACAGAAAAGTCTTGCTGAGCAAAATAATGCTTTGGGCTTACTTCTGCAGTTACATTTAAAAAATTTCTGTAAATATCACCATTTAATACTTCTTTATTTCTTCAACTGCTTTAAATAATTCTGTTAACCCTTCTAATTGGATAACTTTTTATTAAAATTGTTTATTTTGTGTGAAAATTATATTAGGGTCTTTCCTACAAAACAAGTTCTATATAAGGAAGAAATTGGGTATTTTCTTGTTACACTCAAGCTTGGCAATGAAATGCTATTCCTCCTTCTTCATGACACTGACTCTTGCAGTAGAAGCAGAACCAAGTAAAATCTCGGTTTGGCCACTTTGTTGTTGTTGTTTGTTTGTTTGTTTTTGTTGGGGTTTTCGTTTGGTTTTTTGTTGTTGTTGTTGTTTGATTTCGTTTTTGTAGACAAATTCTCATGTAAGATTATACAATTTTAATAACTCAGTTTAGTCTATAAGGTTTTAAAAGTATATTCATCTATTTCCTTCTTCTGGAGTAAATAGTATAAGATTAGCTACTGCATTTCATTAATCTCAAGTGAGAGTTTTCCTACCTAATTGAAATTTATGGGATTTCACTCCTCTCTGGATCAGACCTTAATGCTCCATAAATTCCTGTGCTATTTGCAGGAGATTAGATCATCGGCAGCAAACAAGTGAAGTTACAAGTGAACAACTGTTTTAACCTGTTGTTAGACAACTGGTAAAACAAATTACACTTTTAAATTAATTAGTTATGGCTGTCTTAAAAGCTATTGCAAATATAAACAGAATGCACATTAGGCAAGTTCACCTATTTGGAATCATCATGGTATTTAGGTTGTTCCCTCCTTTTCAAACAAATTTTTTGTTTATGTATACAGAAATACATATGTAAAGTCAGTGAGTTGGAGAGCTTGGTAGCAAGTTTAGATAAAAAGTTTAGCAAAAAGGAACTGATTTAAATACACCTAAAATTAGCATAAACTGTTTAAACTCAAGATTAAGGACAATTAAATTATGTTCACAAGTAGAAGTGGAGTGTTGGCGTTCATTTTCCCACTAAAAAGGAATTTAAATAGAATTCTAAACAAAATTCCATAAAAGAACAGGCTAATTTATTCCTTTGTCAACTGATTTCTTTTGTCAGTAGGTGGATCATTCAAACCTCTGCATGGATAGAAAAAACCTGTGTCATTGTAACTATAACTGATCCAAAATCAATATAATTAAGTCAGTTCCATACCTGGGGCTAAATTTGAATGTGTGGGTTTCTCTGTAATTATATACAGTGTTTCAATTCTTGTTTGCTTTCATGTGTTTACCAGCTGAAAATTTCAGTTCAATAAATGAAAAAATCTATACAAATACTAAGCTCTTTGAGACATATGAGAATTAACCTGGGGCAACTCATAGGCAAATTGTGGCTTTCTTTTGCTTTTTTTTCCTGACCTTTTTTACAAATAGAAGTTTGGTTTTTTTAATAGATCTATAAGACACTGGAATTTCATATTGTTTATTGTCTTCCATGATCTATCAACTAATTAAGTATAACTTAATAGGAAGAATTAGTGCTTTTATGTCTATATTTATTTACAGACACTCATAAGTTTGGTATTTATGGTAGTTTTTAAGCTGGTTATAAATATATAAGAATTGCACAGAGCTGGGGATGAACTCAGGTATAAGAGTCTTAAGAAAAAGAAAAGATTCAGAGTCCATCTGCGACTTTTTTTTACGTTTAATTCAATGAAGATTAAATCAAGTCTTGTTTATACAATGTTTGGCATATGGATAGGCCTGATCTTCAGTGTTACCTCTTGGTTTTGCTGTGAAGTGAATTAAACAGCAGCCTTGCACTCAGTGTATACTTTGTGTGTGTAGTTGACAATGTAGAATAGTTCTGCTGTTGCACATTACTGTGCTGACAGAGCTGTGAATTGTTGTCACAGTATGTTCCTCGAATACCAATAGTTATTTCAAGTCAACATCAGAAATGAAGTCAGAAATAGTTTTGCCCAAACAAAATAAAACCCTTTTAAATTGAAAAATATATAATATTTTGATCTATCACACATATATATCATATTAAATGTATTATATAGATAGAATGGTTAATCAATACAGAGGCATTCATAACTAAACTCTGTATTGACATTAGTACAATTATTTCATTATTTCGCTTTCAGTGTTACTCTTCATTAAGTACCAATCATGCATGATACTTGTGCACATCATGTGTGTTGATGAACATGAATTCTTAAAACAAGTTATATTATTCAGATAACTTTCTAGAGAAAAAAGTGTGCATTCTCAAGAGTAAATATAAGAAAGACTTTTTAAAATGAAAATTCTGAAGCTATGACACAAAATCACATTTTAATTACCTGTTCATAGAAAGTATGAGAAATTGTGATGTAAGTCAGCTTTATTGACTAGCTGCACGCTGCTCCTGAGTTATGATGGGGTTTTTTCGGTTTTTTTAATACTTAGCATATGTATCTTCTTGTCACGTAGAAGCCTCAAATTTTTATTTTGAACAAAAGTTTTGTTGGGTTTGAATTTTTCAGTCCCTTTCTTGTACTTTTAAGTTCTTCACTACAAACAAAACCTACCTTAATGGTTGTCACGCTTAATAAAATTGATTGTATTGTGTGGTTTTTGCCCTCTTTATAGTGAACAACGTAGTAGTTAGACCTCCTGCACTCTTACAAAATGTTCCTTTGTACTTGTTATTTTGAGAATTCCTTTGGAAGATCTTATGTCTTATATAATTTTACTTGGTTTATTGAATTTAGAGAAAGGTATTCCTCTGGTTTGGACTGCATATAAAGTGATAATCTCTTCTTGCTTGGAAACACCATTTCATTACCGAGCAACTAAACACTTGTGTTGAAGTTCTTGATTGCTTCTGTCATTTAATTTTAAAAAGAGGGAATGGATAGAAATAAAAAAACTATCAAAATATTCTGGGAAAAGGGAGGTTTTATGTTATGTGTCTCTTATTTTTCTCCTCAACAGTATAAAATCCTCTTTTCAGTCGAAAACATCCGTCATTAGAGTGTTTATTAATTCCCAAAGTTTATGAAAAAAATTAGAGATGGGGTCTGTACAAGGCAGATTTGGAATTCGAGGCAGAAACTAGGTGAGGGTGTAGGCATTAAGGATAAACAAAATAGGCTCAATCTACTTCCATCTTATTTATGCCTTACATTTACTGATGGATAACTAAGCACTGAAATGCTGAACATATTATTTCAAAATATTTTTTTACTCCTCTTGATTTCTTCGGTTCTTCAAGAGTCTTGACTGTCCAAAGAATTCTTGGTAATTCTTAGCTGTACTCCAGGTTTATTCTCAGCAGTGCTGTTGGTGAAATTTGCCCGTGCAGAGTAGCTGAAGCAGGTACTATATAAACCACAGAACACTATGTTCACAGAAGACTACACAAAAGAATAATGTGAAAGTATGGTGTAGCACTGGAAAGTCTTTTATGTTCTTTTTGAATTTGTAAACACCTGAATGCATCCTGAAGCATGCTGATTGCAGGTAGAAGTAGCTTACATCAGGAACTCTTTCTCTGCGCATGGGTAGAGCATCACCTCTGTTGTTTCTTCATTTTTGTAGAGTTGAACTTTGGGTTTGTCAGCGATGTTTTTGGGGTTTTTTATAAGAACCAGCTTAGTTTTTCAAACATGAAGCAATTCCATATTCAAACAGTCATAAATTAGCAAAAAAAAAAAAAAAAAAAAAAAAAAAAAAAAAAAAAT
>VZRR01001186.1:387839-417877 GCA_013398015.1 Oreocharis arfaki | reverse complement strand
AACAGTTGCCTGTGTGGCAGCTTCCTGTACATACCAGGTGAAATAGCTTTATAGGTTTATACATCAATGCAGGAAAATTTCTTACGTCTTAGGAAATATCACAATATGAAACTGCTATTGTTATGAAGGAAATTATAGAAGATAAATGAGAAATTGTATTTAACATAAATGGAGGAGTACAAGAAGTGATAACAACCCATAAAAGTTGCAGAAGTTGGTCAAATTGGAAGGAAAAGTATTTGAAGATGTCTTGATGTCAGTGCTAGGAAAATGAACCTTATGAAGCAATTCAAGTGGAAACGTACCATTTTACCAGAAGAGTAAAAGACATGAGCATTTTATTATGGAGTGGTAGTTTGCAATGCATTTGTGTGATCAGAGGATTGAAAGAGAAGAGGTTGAATAATCAGGAGATATTGGAAGAACTTCTTTGACACTATTGGAATATGAATAGAGAGAAACAACTCTAAATTATGTGTTTTAAAAGTACACCATTGAGGATGAAATAAGACTTACGTTTTGCCTGAATGGGGAGAAAAACGAGTATAAACAGTAAGCTCGAGACAGATAAATAGCAGTGGTGTATTCTGCAAGGGCAGGAAAAAGTAGCAAAATAGAAAATAATGGGGAAGTAAAAATATGAAATCCAGTTTTCTGTGAATTCAGAAGCTGAAATTTGTACTTTTTCAGTGGTTTAGGAATCTCAACTAAAGGATTCAGCTTTTGCAAAATCTAATAATAAGACATCAAAGAGAGAACACAGAAAGCACAGTCTGAAATATGATAACTGCTGAAACAGAATTAACTAGTTGGTGAAGACATTAGAGACGAAAAGGAGATTTGCAGATCAAATAGTAATATAGTACGCCTTATTTGTAGTTTGAAAAAAATACTAAATACCTCGTAAAAAGAGAAAAAAGACACAAGTTTTAGGAGAAAAACCCTCATTTTAATTATTTTTCCCTTTCAGTAGCTACTTTTATAATTTTTGAAAGACATTCTCTTGTACATTGATCAGTGCTCCCATGTTCAAAACTCCTTATTGGTTGATAATTGGTAAAGTATTTGGTGAAGCATTTTTAAGCATCAAAAATGTTGTAGGTCATAACCCTATATCATATTCATGTGACAAAAATATATTTTATCTTTTATTCATCTGTGAACTCACTCAGACACTACTATAAATATTTTTATTTCGTTCATCTTGTCCTAAAGATGGAAGTCAATTTAGTCAAAAGTCACTCAGATGAAAAAATAAAATTAACTAATTCTAAAATTAACTAATGTGTTAAAAGAAAATGTTTTTAAGGTAGAAATGTATGTACCCCGTTATCTGAAAATTCCAGACCTGAGTTGTAAATAAACATCAGGGGATGCTATAAGGTTCAAGAAGAACTCTGTACCTCTACTGCCACGTGATGCTGCCAACTGTCTGCAAGTCATATATATATTGCTGCTATAAATGTATTCACAGAATATCTGTGAGCATGCTAAAGACCACTCTAAATACCATTCTTTTTCCAAAACAATTTGGGGCCTGTTGTGATTGCTATGTAATGGATGGGAGTATTTAGTGACTCGTAACAAAGTACACTTCTGACAAATGTGTTAAGCTCTCTGTGGAAAAAAAGAAATTCCTCTCATTTCTTTTACATTCTAGTGGGTTTTAGGGGTGAAGGGCAGTGGGGGTTGTAATTTTTTAATTATTGTTGTTTTCCTGTCTGTTTCCAAATACTTCACTTTTTTGCCTTAGTAGCAAGAACAACTCATGTCATTCTTACTTTCTGTTCTGTGTGTGTTATACAGACTGTGACAGAAATAAGACTTTGTTGTTGTTGTAATATGGAAAAAAATGAAAAAATTTGGATTTTGGATTTGGGATTTCAAGGTAATTTATAAGTGTGTATTACACATATGATATAACTGTATAGAAGACAGCAGAAATAATAAATCCTCACAGGATAGATAATTTTAATTTTCAATACGATTTTTTTTTATTTTGTGCATTCATACTCATACTTATACACATATGCCTTCATAATATATATTTCTGACCAGTAATTTATGCCACAATACTGACAGAGAAGAAAAATTTAATATAGTAATAGCGTGGACAATAATTTTATATGCAAGTTCATCTACTTAATTCCTATATTAAGAATACCATTTCCAGAATACATATTAAGAAAATTAACTCTGGTCACAGATTTTTTTTTCTTAAGGGAGGGAAACTTAGAATGCTGAAGAATTTCCAAGCCCTTCTTTCACATTGTAGGTCCTAAGTTTCTTCGTCTTTTATTTGTATTGTGCTCCATATGAAGCAAGGTTTGAAGTGATTTAAATCACCTTCTAAACCCAAGATTTGAAAGGTTCAATACAGTGCAGACTTCTCCATATATTTCTTTATCAAGAAGCATGACATATTAAAGTTAGACCTTTTATCTTCCCATCATCAACAAATAGAGTTGGAAAAAAAATTACTGCGTTGAATCAGGTTCTTTAGCATCCTCTTGCATATAAATTGATGAAGAGTGGAGTAACTGTCATTTACAACAAGCAGGATTGGTGTTTTCTGGGCACAGAAATTGAGTTCACACTGAATGCAGACATTGTATAACCATCCTCTTTCCTTTTGTATGCTGGCTTCTTAACAACACTTGTCTTAGCACTGGGGAACATGGGTTTCTGGTACCCCTTATCCTGATGAGATTTGAATCTCCAGCTTCCACATGCCAAGCTATTCCCTTGGCTGTGTTTCAGTCCTCTTGTAACAGTGATAGCTACAGCTGAGAGCACAAGATCCATGTGTCTTGAACAAAAACCTGTAAGAAGAAAACTGACTCCATGTAGAACTTAGGACCCTTTACCTACAGTAGTCCATAGCTTCTTTGCCCTTCTCCTTTAGCTCGTTTAACGGATTATCCAGAGGTAGTCTAATTTAAAGTGCATGATAACATCCATATCTTAAACTGATCATGGGTTGTACTGTCTCAGAGCACGCTCAGCAAACAGATTTGGCTGATGAAGGATGGTATTTTTCTGGGTCCCGAAGTTCAGGTTCTTAGAGGTTTGCATGTGGATTTGGTGACCCAGAAAAGAATTTGTTGCTTTCCTATAATACTCAGTTCCAAAGATATTTCAGATGCCCAGGTTTTTCTAAGTTCTATTTAGATGCTCAAATTTTGTAGGAAATTGCCAGTAGGTGGCCCTGACTGCTGCATTGTATCTGGCCTAAGTGCCCAGTATCTGTGTGGATGATTATTTGGCAACACCTAAAAATCGTTACTGTATTAATGCCAAGTGTAAGACAATTCCAATCTTAAATTATTAACATGCGTGTCATGTAAAAAAAAAAAGAAGGCCAAAAAGATTGAAGTCCTAGAAGCAATAATCTAATGAGGGTATGATACCTTAAATACCTCTGAAATTAATTTGGGTTTTGATGCCTTTTTTGGTGTATTTCTATTTTCTTTGATAGTCTTAGAGTTGTCCACATTTAACAATTAAAGATTATGGGTCTGATCCATTTCAAAGATGCAGAAAGCTTACAGCTCTTTGGATCTTCTATGAGTGTTAATGCTTCTACAAAATCAGGTCCAGGTTTTTGAAAAACGCATAGCCCTAATTTAAGACAGCTACCAAGGAAATGCATGTTAATGATACTGATACACCAGATTCACAAACGCATGATGTTCATAAGTGGAATAGAAAAGTGATAATGCAGTGTTTTAATTCATAACATANTGTTTGTTTGGTTGGTTTTTTTTTTTTTTGGTAAGAATTAAAAAGCGAGGTATTACTTCTAAAAAGTAAGAATATGGGTATGTTCAAAAAAAGAAAATAGAATACAGTTTTCTGCCGTATTATAAACAAATTATTGAAGAGCATCTGCTCATTTGAGAAAAAAAAGCCACTATTAACACTAATATGGAATGAGAGTACTGTGTCTAATAGCATATATAATTTTAAGGAAGAAAACCCTATTGTGTGCACTTTTATCTTGGTCACATTTTTGTTTCAATCATGTTTCAATAATCAACATGCGAAAATAAAAATAGATTACAATAAAAGTTCATTAAATAAAACCAATTGTGTTTCAAACATAATTCAATCAAAAATTGAAACTGCAACTAAGGAAAATTATTAAAAATAATTTTGGAAAATAAATTGCCAAGTTAAAAATAATCAGATTTTTGTTAAGCTTTTGTTATAGCTTGTTGTATGTTCATCTTCTTTCAACCATTGCTGACACATAGACTCAGACATGAACTTCTAATACTGTTTTACCCCCTATATTGATTTCCCTTTTAACAGAGAAAAAGATAAAAGCACTTCAGTGAATGGATGCATAAATAATACAAATCATTTTAACAGCAAGAAGTATTTATCCTTAGAAAGGTGGAAACACTGGACCAACATTTCTGTAAATACAGATAAGAAAAAAACTAAATATGATTTATTGGGGGGTTATTTCTCACTGGAGAAGATATGCAGAAGGCTTATTCTCCAGATTAAGTGCTCTTATGAAGTCACTCACAACGTGTCTTACTCTTGTTATAAATCAGCATCTGTCTTGGAATGAAGAGCTGTAAGGATACCACTGTAGTTGAGGACTTGGAATCTATAAGTTTTCAAAATGTAAAAGTTAGAAAACTGTGCTCCTGAATTGGGAAGGCAATATCATAATTTAGAAAAAAATAAATAGTTTCCACTTAAATAAAGGAAGCTGATGAACGGTGTAATTATGAGTCTTTTAATATTTGGCACTGATTGAGTAATTCACTGCTCGACTTTTTTAGTCAGCCCTCACACCCTCATTTGAATAGATACAGTGACTGTCCATCCAAGATTTTAATCTTCTGTCATCCTATAGAGGTAAATGAGAGTTCTTTACATCAACTATGGATAAATTCTTCTGCCTAAGTTCTAGTCTGTGAGTGACTAGCAAGACATATATGACTTCATATTCTGGACCAGGACCTTGCCATTCAGCCTAAGGAATGGATTTCATTTGAATAGAGATTCCCTATACTAAGACAAATAAGCAAAAAGACATTTGTATTTCAGACTATGAAATGAGCAGCTATGTGACTAACATAGAGCTTAAATTTGAGAGCAATGAGCTCACTGCAAAGCCAGGTAAAATTTTGCAGTTTATTTTGCAGCTTATGCAAAGTAAATTATAAGTTTAAAAAATACTACAGGTAATTAACCAAACCTCTTAAAAGGTGAATTGATGAATATCCTGAAACTTCAGTTTGTGTTGTCATCGACTTAATGAAAACTATGGCACTTCGGAAATCTCTGTCCCCACCCCCCAGCACCTCTTTGCAGTTACTGAAAGTTAAATTGTCCATTGTGAGCAAATGGACTTGATGTTAAGTGAGGTGACCTGTGGTCTTTGCTGGTTCAAGTGTTCATGCAGTTTACTGAAAAACTTCTAGTAGCTGCTGAATTCACCTATCAGTGAGGAAAGAAGGATCTTTGAAAGAAACAAAAAAGGGATAATTAGCAACAAGGATGATAAGTCAGTGTTATCTGAAATGACATCAAAGAGAAAAACAAAAAAATAAAATTTAGAAAAAAAAATCAAATGTCTCATAAAAGCCCTGAGTTGAAGGTGCTAAAAAGATATAACCTATAAAGTTGATGTATGAGGGTAGAAAATAAAAAAATTATTCTAATCCATGAATGTCAGCATGCAACAATGATGCCTCCTCTGCACGCTCTTCCAATTCTGGCATCCTATTCCTTATGCTTCTAACCATGTCTGTTATTCAGCAGAATGGTCCAAAAACTGAAGGTTCTCCAGAATTGTACTTTTTTTTTTTTTTCATAATGTCACTATTTTATTCTCTATCTTTTGATGTCTTTTGTGATCTAAAAGTAGGTGGTGATTTCTGAAAAATAGTATCGGAGATGCAATTGCTTTGGAATCCAAATCAGAAATTTAAGTGTCTTAAATGTCTTAATAGATCATATTAAAAGACAAATCAGAGTAATAAGATTGCCATGTGTCCACTATTGCATATAATGGTGATTTGTTTCTTTAACCTCATAGATTGCTAAGTAGAATTGTAAGCATAAATGACTGTATATTTTTAATTATGGAAATAGAACAATGAGCAACATTCATGGCAGCTGTGACAAGCAATTTATGTGTAATATATATCTCTATATGAATTTCATAATAAAGGATAGATTTATTTCCCAATAAAACAAATTTTTTCAGGAGGCTGATATTACATCCCAAAAGAGAAAACCAACCATAAAATTAAAACTAATATAAACATATTCCTTAAATATATCTGAAGAAATTTAAAATGGTTGGACTCTTTGCATGAAAATTAAGTAATTGCCTTTTTCTTTTCCAAAAAGCCATAGGTTCCAAGTTTATCTAGGAAATCTTAAAGAAAATGTATTTTAAAATAATGATGAAAGACAGGAGTATCTCTCTTCCTTCCCAGATAAAAAATTTTCTCAGCTGGATACTACTTTAGATGAGAAATTACAGAGAAGAGACTCGACGTACCAATGGCTTCATGCACAGCTTTTGGATTATGAAGCAGCCAGTTCCAGAAATACAAAGTGGTGAGGTCATCGCCTTTAAATTAGATTTTTTTTATTTTAAATTTGTCTTGTAAAGTGAAACCTAAGTTAATAGTTCTAAAACAAACATGACTTTGCAGCTAGGAGATGGTACACCATATTTCCGGGTCCCAAATATGGCACCCTTTAGAACTGGCTTAGTAGTCATTGTATAGATACTTCTTCCACATTGAAAATGAAGTTATAAAATGTTCAGAATCCTATCATAAATAACTACATAGTGTTACTTTAGCAGTGCAGTGATTTTTAGACTGTAAAGAGTGTAGAAAAAAGTGCTTATTCATCATATATTTATAATATTATGGTTTTATGTAATTAAATCAACTGTATCATTAGCTGTATTGTTAGATTTGATTAAGGAAGTAGAAAATACATTTTTTTTAACTAAATAGAGTGTATTTATATTTTTTCTTGAAAACATAAACCCAGCTTCTACATCTTTATACTACCCTGTATTAAAATATCGTACGCATGTTCCTTCTGTATTCAGTTTCGGTTGTTAAACAGGTAAAATGTCAATACAATTAAGGGAAAGTTTCATGTTACCTAAACTAACATGAAAACATAGAAAGTATATTTTGGTCATAAATTCGGTATAAGGCATTGGTATCTTAATGAAGTCATTAGTAGACACAATGCCAAGCAGCTCTAATAACACCAAACAAAGTGTCAGTAGGCAAGCCATGGGTTTAGTATATGAATTCTAGCATTATTTTCATTTAAATTTTATTTAATTTATAATTAAATGGGCTGAAAATTGTTCTGGCTTGTGCAGAAAAATATGCCACATATCCAGCTTGTATCAAGTACTCTAGAATCTATACGAAAAACATGTTCCTTAGGAAATATTTATCTGGCTTTGAAGAAATATTTATCTTTCAGTCATGATCCATAATAGAGAAATACTTGTAGTGTTTGTTTAAGATGACTTCCATGATTCTTAATTTGCATGAAAACACTGGAATACAACATGTACTGATGTTTGAAAGTAAGAAGACACAAAAATTTATGAAATAATTTACTTAAATATTATTGTGCTACCTCTGCAGGTGTATGCTATGCCCTAGTATTTGTGCTGACTTTTTTGAAGATCATGAAACCAGTTTTTAATGTGCCAAAGGTCCAACTGATCTCCATTTGAACTTAATTGGTAGACAGTTTAGAACAGCTGATGTATTTATTCAACTGAAAATTTTATTCTTACAAAAAGGAATATGAAAACTGGCATTTCCGCAATTTATGTCGACACACACAAAAGATCATGCTGGTTGTACATATTGACATTTATATTTTAACTTAGTATTCTATCATTTGAATAAACAATTGTTAAATTTTTTTTTTAATCTTAAGTGCAAAAGATTTAATACTAATTGCTCCTATTCTTTTTCAGTTAATATTAATTTCTCTGATGCATCTTAATCATGGAATTATTTTAAATAGTTAACCAGGATTTTTCCCTGAAGAAATTCTGTGCAGGTATTTTAGTGAGCCCAGTGCAGTGGGAGTTACTGAAATTTCTCTTCTACGTTTTTCCCAGCTGTCGTTTTTTGCCTGAGTTAGATCCTGCGATATGTGACAGTAGACAAGTACAACTTGTGGTAAGAACTTGTTTCTTTGTGGGGTTTTGCAGAACTGAGGTATTTCCAATCTGTACCTGGTGTAAAAACAGGAGAATTTTTTGATTAATATAATTCTGTAGTGTTATCTCTGCTGGGCAATCAAATCATCCCCTGATGGATATCAGGATAAAATATTTTAACACGAAACACCGTGTATGTACCCAGGGTTCTAGCTTCGTGATCCCACACTGAGTTTGTTTTTAAGAGACCAAATGCCACTGTGTGTTTTTTTGAAGCTTCTAAATCTGCATTTTCAAAAAAAATTGAAAAAAATTAAATATAGTTCAGTACCAGCTGTATTATTTCCTGAAAACATGTATTCTTATCAATTAAACAACTTTAAATGTTCTCAAATTCTGTATATCACATACCTAAATCATTCTAATATGCATTCAGTGTCATTTATTGAAATACAGTTAGTTGGAATTGTATATTAATATGGTGACATTATTGAAAACATTGCATGAAATCAGACTTATTCCTACAATTTCTTTTTCATATTTTTTTACATCTTAAAATGCCTTCTCCTCTTTTCATTATTAACTCTTTGTGTAGCATTTTAAAAAAATTGGATTTTCTGAAACTGGCAGTCATGTAAGTTGGCAGGAGGGGAAATATGAGCAGTTTAACAATTTGAAGATTCACAAAATTAAAAGACTCTGTCAGTGATACCCAAAAGTTCCTTTAATAGCTAGCAGTTGTGATGCCTACAGGCCAATGTATACTCGCTCTGTTTCCATATGTAGGCTTTACATTTTAATGCCTAATTAGCAATATTCTTATTGATGTTGTATGGTTTAAAAAAATGGGGCGAAAGTTTAGAAGCTATGCAGAATTAGTGTTTCATACTCATATACTTTATGTAATATACTGCATGAAAAGTATTTCCCAGTTAGATGATGTGTCATATGCCTCATTTTTTTCTCTGAGCAATCTTGCCCCTTTCTAGCCTCTTTCTTCTTTAGCTTCACGATCTGTGCAATTTGCATGTTTTGGAAATGATTCTGGAAACTCTTGTAAAATTCACCTTTGAAAAAATGCTTTTAAGCCTTAGATGTTACTATCACTGTTTTCTTTAAGACAGATTTTGTCAAATATTTTTCTCTGGCAAGTGTGTTCAATTCTTAGGCTCTTCTAAAATTTAAAGGGCTGAAATTGTGAACCAAATGACTGTTGTGGTGCAGCAGCACCAATACTTATTTGTTAGGTCAAGTCTAAAACAGTAATTTATCTAATTTGAGCAAATCATAATTTAATAATGTTATCTAAATTACATGTTATGTAATTATTGGTAAGCATATGTGCACAAAGGTAGATTATGTGTTATTTATACTAAGCAGTTCTGTCCACAAAATACTGCTGCAATCCCACAATAGTATTATGTGGTATGCCCACATAACTGGCAAAGTTGTGGAATTGTCACAGCCTGTGCCACATAATAATATAGCTGTTCCACATGAATGAAATACAGAGAAAAATGCAATGGATGGTTCAAAAAATAGAAAATGGAATAAAATGTATCTCTAATGCAGAAAGCAGTACTATACAGGCAGTGAAATGATGTGGTTTGTACACACAGATGGCTGGAGAATTTTGATTTCAAAATTTATTTGGGTTCTCTCTTAAAGGTTGAAATGTGAACATACTCCTGCTGCTTTGGCACAGTAGATTACTCAAAAGCTATAGAATCATGATAAAAATCAAGTTAACAGCTGCAATCATTATCAAAATATTCTTGTAAACTGAAAGAAAGCGGAATATATATATTAAAAGAAAAGAGAGAGAGAGAGCAAGCCAACAGAAGAGGAAAGCATTCCTGGGCATTTCCAGTAGTTTGTTCCTATGTCATATGCTCAACAATGAAGTTTTCTGATGTGCTAGACAATCCCTGCTTCTTATGTGTTCCATGAGCTGCATTCGGAAAGTACTAGATTCATATAGTTTTCTAAATGTTATTTGTGCACATTCCAGCTACTTAAGACTTTCTTTTTCATGGATACAAAATGGCATTTCAATGGTTGCGTATACACAATAAAGTCTTCTCGCTGGGAGTTATTGCTTTGTAGTAACCTGCAGTAAATCTGAGACCTTATTATGTTAATCTATAAAAATCTTTGATGATTTTTCTCACTAGTGAATACCATAGAAGTGCTTAGGAAGGCATACTGACTTACAGTTTAAACTATTTTAAATTAATATGATTTTGTGGAATAGCAAGTAGGATAGACTTCCTGATTCTTTTTGTATGAAGTTTAAGTTACCTACAGGGTTAACCACTTCGCTGTTGATCAGTATCTCCAAATCATTTAGATGTAACTTGAATGGAAAATCGCCTTTTATCTCTGAAGGCTACGGAACATCTTGATAATTTTATGTAGAAATAGACAAATATGCACATGCAAAACTCTATTCAAGGCGAAGATTCCTCCTGATTGAAATTAATTTCCAGTTAATTATCAAGAAAGGTTTGTGATAATAAAACCAACGGCATAAAGTATCAAGAGTTAACTGTAGTGATCACTACAGATGGAAGTCCAATACTACAGTCTGTGAAAAACTGTGCCAGTATCTCAAATTTCTTCCAAATTTTGGTTTTAAGTCATAAATGAAAAAGAGAAGGTTGTAATTAGCTTCAGAGGACTTTCAGTCAGCTTCTTTAAAAAGCCAAAATTAAGTTTTCTCCAGTGATTAATATAACCTTAAATATTACTCTAACTAGGTAAAAACACTTATCTGTATTTAAAATAAAGTAACAAATATTTTACATCGGAGATCAAGACAGCTCTAATAAAATCTATCATATAACCCTGAATATTATTGTCTACAAGATGATAAAGCCTTAGTTTCTATGATGGTAGGGATTGGATAATAATACCATAGATAGGCTAGCTGTATAAAATTCTGTGGCCTCCTGGGCCTTTGAGAATTGGGACATTGAAAAACTTTTGCTCTGTGTTGAAGCTTGTTAGATAGAAATAAGAATGATCAGTTCTATTGGTTTGAATCTCTTTGAGTATCACAATCATTGCATTATTTCTACTAAAGACAGAATAAAAGCCTTCAATTTAAAGATTTTGAACATATGAAGCTCTCACAAGCTTAAAGCAACTGTAAGTATTAAGGAAAAAAATAGAAGTAAATGGCAGGGTGAAACATTGTTTTTTTTCAAAGTTTTTTCATTCTGCTATGGAAGAAAAAATAAAATATTGATGTTAATAACGATAATAAAGACTAGCTGTGCAAAGCAAAACTTTAGAATCCTTGTCATTAAACATATAAGGTAAGCATGAGAAAATAAGGGATAAACTTTCTGTGTGGACACAAAGTATGCAATCACTAAGGAAGAGTGTAAAATCTCTATATCTTTGGCGGTTTTGATTTGAAAATGCATGGACTTTTTAATGAATTTTACATTAAACAGTGACTGAGTAAAGACAAGGAAATGAAACAGGTCTCCATTTCATCTGAATTCTCTAAGTTAGACTGGACTACAAAGCTTGTCTGCATTGGTGCAGTGCTGCTTTTTGGTACAGTGAGCTAGTTTGAGCAGGAAGTCTGGAAATCGTCTCTTCCAGAATGGCCTACAACTTCATAGTCATGGCACTTTCCTGAGAAAGAGGGAGCTGTGGAAGCTCCCTGAGGAAGAAGTTTAGACCCAGTCTCTCAATGCCTGGTTGAGCAGTCTTGCTACTACAATGTTGGCAAAAGTTTAGTGGCATTACCACTAGCAGAGTCTTTCCTTTTCTGTAGTTCGTTTGTTTTTATATTAAAAAAAAAAACAAACCCTCAGTTTGACACCTAGCTTCTGAAAGACACCTCACTCTTCAGCCCGGAGAGAGGAAAGACGTAATCTGCTTTTCTGAACGTCACTTCTGAAGGTCCAGAGACTAGAAAAGTATATCCTTACGTTCAGAATTTCCAGCCGACTGACTCTACGCTGCAGATTTTGTAGGCTCTTCATCAGCAGTGTCTGATTTTTCCCCATCATTGTTACAGGCCCTCAGTATCTTGTTGTTGTTAGAGGCTGCTTTTGGTACTGAATGGCTTTTCATTACCTTCTTCAGTAAATGTGAAGTTATTTCTGCAAAAATAACAATCTGCAATTTGCAATGGGTGGTATCTTCCAGGTCTGTTTTTAAACTTTGCCCTACATGTTCCTAAAGCAGCACTGCTAAAATGAAATATGATTTTCATTTTTATTTTGTCATATGTGTGTGCAGGTAACATGCCTCATGCCAAAACATACCATCACTGCATGTTAGAAGTTTATGATTAATATAATACTCTTGCCTAAAGTGTAATTAAAATGCTGTCTGGTGGTTATGGTTAATTAGCAAAAACCTAAAAGATTAAATTACTCACTGGGCCCATGACTGATTGAAGTGATACGTGTCCTGGATAAAGCATAAATATTGCAGGAAATAATCCAATATGACATCTCTGACATTCAACTATAACTTAAATTATAGACTGGTCAGTAAATGATCTTAAGCTGTTTAAGGTTTCATCAGCCCTCTGCAAGATTGATTTTCTTCAAAATTACTGTACTAAAATGTTTTCTTTTGTTGTTGCATTGACTCAGATCACAAACCACAATTTTAAGATCGGCTCTTATTTACAAAAATGCTTTGACATAGTGCATTTGTTCAGCCTAGGCAACAAAAAAGGATTGTGGTATCATTTTGAAGAAGGTTGTTTGACAGACCCTGTTTGTTTATTTGGAGTAATGTGAGCTACATTCAGAAAATGTTATATTTTGTTTCATGATTGTGTACATTCTCTCCCACTGCTTCCAGGCAAGCCGTGTAAGTAGAGAAGACATGGATTTAGACCTTGTTTCCATGGCCAGTGGAAGTGCTTTGACTGAGAACAGAGAAAAAAATAAGCCGCCACACAGACACTCAGCAAGATCCTCAAGTAAGTTATGGTTCTTTTCAATATCGGTATTAAAGATCACTTTAAAATGCTAGGTAGAACTGAGCGTGCTTGGAATCCTTGATAACACATGCTGCTTATCTTTCTGTTTCTTTTTTATCACGCATTTTCTACAGCTTTGTTTAAAAACTTTAATATCAATAGACTTTCCTCTTGTGGTTTTAGTGGGAAGTTCCCTGTGATGTATTGTAGGTCTTCTCATGTCTGAGTCCTGAGAAGATTTTCTTTTACCTAAGTATGAAAAAGATTTTTTGTATATTCCTCTTAGTTTTTTTCCAAAAGAGCTTTGAAAAATGCGTGTTTTGTTACCTAAACACCAGAACACATATCACGAATCAAGGCACAGATTTCTGTCATGTTGATTACCAGTTATGCTGTTGTATATGATCCCACTGAACTTACTAAAAAACAGTAGTAGAGGATCCTTTTAAGGGCTTATATTTTTACCACTCTAATATCATAGAAGGTAACAAAAGAATCTATATATAGAAAAAATGAAAAAATAATTCTTGAATGTCATAAAATTATAGAATTTTAAATTTCATGTCTTATTTTGTGTAATGTAACTGAAGAAATGTTAATATATTTCTGATAATATGACATTTTTTTTTTTTATTTGTGTACTGTGTCTTTTTCAAATAAATAAAACTGTAAACCCACAAAAAGCACATTACAGAAAATATAAACTGTATTATGTAACCTTGGCAAAATTATCAAAACTCCTACAACTTTTTAAGTAGTGAAGTTTCTTGAAATGTTGTCAAATTAGAAATTAGGTATTTCATATAATTTATTTATATAAACTGTTGAATTTACTTTTTGTTTATGTTTTCATATATGCTGAATTTTCACTTTCAGTGAAGAATAAATTAAAATTCAAGAAAAACATGTAAAAATACTTGAAATCTCTATTTTTGTTGCATACTTTGTGAAGGATGTAGAATAAAAATTTATTTACATTAGTTCACCACAAGCAAAAGATAAAAGTGACTCAATATGTTTGTACTTGTTCATTTAATTTACATTCCTAAAATTAGATTAGCTAAATTTTATCATCATAGTCTAAGTTAATTGTATCAATGGGGAAAGAATATAACTCTGGCTTTGTGCCTGCCATCTTAGAAAAGAACTAATTGTGTCCTTAGTTTTCTTGTTCTTTTCCATTGGTTATTAATGAAGCCACAAAATTTAAATTGGATGAGAATCCTAACTGCTAAGATCCTGAATTTAGGCGATATAACTCTAAACTACTGATGTCAATGGCAAAATTATCGTTATATTCATATATCCAAAATAGAATGTGTGCATATCTTGAATAATTGAGTTGAACAGTATATACTGCTTTCATATTAGAGTATAATTGCTGTTTAGACTGTAACCTATATTGTAACTCAGTCCAAAAATACATTAAAGTGAACTCTTCCAACATGTAGACCTTGTCTGTGTGGATCTTGGGAACAGGTTTTTTCTTTGGAAGATAAAAGTGTCATTGCATTATGCTTTCAGTAAGGAGAGATTAGGAAAGGAGCAGCAAAGAACAATCAACTGGCAGAGTCATAAATGTGGGGAGGCAGGAGGGGAGAGAGAGAGAGAGTTTACAATATCTGGTAATTTAGGTATGCTTTCATAAAACACGTATCTACTACGCCATACCTATGTATTCAGTCTCCTTTCAGAAACTAAGGAAAAAAAAACCCAGGTCATGTCTTTTTACGTATGTTTCTGCATATGTGTCTATATAAATTTTATCATCATGGATTTAAGAAATTAAACAGTGGTGATACATTCAACTGTATCACTTATGATATATAAAACCGCACATTGTTGTCACCTTTGTACATTTCTTATGCACTATAGAAACGTGTTTATTACATTAGTTCTGTTTTCCAAAGACTGTTGCTTTTCAATGATCAAAAATAAATTATTAGCCCCATGGTAATCTGAAAACATTATAAATTTTCCTTTACTGAGAATGTATTTGTTTTAAAATGCTTTCCTGTTGGATAGTGTCTCTTGGTTTTGCCTTCTGAAATCTTAAATGAAGATGCCTAGGAACTGTTTCAGTGATTTAGGAGGAGTATTCCCTTTGAGTTAAGCTGCAGTTGTATTACAGATTATTATAAAAATGCTATGACCTTAGAGGTGCTGTCATTTCAATAAATTATTAAATCAAGCTCTTGTATCATTTTTTCAGGAGATCTCAACCTGGACGGTTTGACAATCTCTAATTAATAAACTGTTACTAAGTTCGCTTTCCAACATCCATAATTTTGGTTGTTGCTCAGAGTTCAATTGTTGTTAGGAATCAAGAGCTCTTATTTGGGAATATCATACATGTTTCTTATATATAATTTGTCATTTATAAATTGTATCAATAAATTGTTGAGATCTTACAGGCTGAAAAGTAAAGTCTAGAAATGCAAGATAATGGATTCTCAAGTATATTTACTAGAAAAAAAACCCTCTCTGATTTATGTGATATTGAAACAAAATATCTTTTATATATACTACAGGGAAATCTATGAATGATCATGTCTTTATTAAGACAAAACATGCAACACTTCGAGGTTATTATCCTTTAATTCACAGGGAATTTTAGAAAGGCTAAGTCAAGATTTTAAAAAATATCTTTGGAAGCCTCCCAGCTTTTATGTTCTTATCATAGATTTTTTTTTTTCCAAAGGCAGGTTCTTTGAATTCCGGATTAAACAATTTTAAGTTTTTTATAAGCCAAATTTACTATTTTTGCTGAGTAATTTGGATGGGATAGATTAATCTTAAACTAATGTAATTCTGTTCCTTGACAAAGGAAAATTAATTAAGTAATAAAAGAAATGCTTTTAACATAGTATATCTTAGTTTAAGGAAAGCATTTATTTACTTGAAAGTATTTTATTTTTTTCCCTGTTACATGTTCAAAGGGAAAACTAACTGTTCATTAAATTGATCCAATATTACAAAAATAAAGCTTAAAAAATTGTATAACCTAAAGAAAGAGTAGCAGTTTTTCAGTTGGACTAAATAGTTATCTGTCTGATTTAGGACTTTGCTTCTCTAAATGACCAGTACATTATGATCTAAGAACATATTTATATTATGTTCCAGAAGGAATATGATATTCCTTCTAGAAATCATCGTTATTGTTTTATGCTCCCTAGTGACTATTTTTTCTTTTCTATTTCTTGCGGTTATTTTTTTGGGTGGGGCTGATGGGGGGGATATGGTTGGTGTCCATTCTTTTCTGACCATTCTTTATCGTTTTTATTAACTCCATAAACATTGGCGTGAATTTCTGGTTATATTTTTTGTTTTAATACTTTCCTGAATGCTAGTACAGCATTAAGTTGCAAGATGGGGATAGAAATATTTTGTAAGAGTTAGAAGTTAAGCGTTTTTTATACCTAGATAGATGGTATATTTTTTTGTATATCCTAATAACCAATTTGTGAGTAGGCTATGACAATCAACTACCTTCTCTCATCCTGATATGTTTCTGGCCAACCAATATTGGTCCTTTAGATGAGTCCCCTACATATTTATGTTGTCTAACTGTCATCACAATTTTGTGGTTTTCTTTTCTCTGCAAATTTAAACTTTATTTTCATTATATTTGCCTTGGGAACTGCAGTCTTCTGACCAGAATTTGAAAGTGAAATGCAATGGAAGCTGTGCTTCAAAGTACTCCCAGAGTTCTTAATTATTCTCCTCCCTGTATTCTAGCTTTCCAGGGAGCCTCTGATAGCAGTAAAATAGTGCTTTCCAGGAAAAAAAAAAATTAGGACCTGAACCTTGTCATTCCTTTATCACCCTTAGTTCAAAAATGGACCCATGTATATCTCCACTGAAAAACATTTATTGGTTCTATTTCTCAAATAAATTCAAACTTTACCATCCTGTTAGTGAAATTAAATTAATGCAGTTTAATTATGACTTTCTTACAGTGAAAAGTCTTCCAACTCACAGCAAAAAACACAGTAACTTTTATTTCACTTTTTAAAAATCTTACTCAATTCTTTTTGCTCTTGACAGAGCCCCCCACCTTGATGATTTTTGCCTCCTTTTCTTTCATAATGAGAGTTATTAGAAACTCTTCAACTTTTTTATAAGCAGTGTATGGTACAGCCTCACTTTAAAAAATTCCTGCTTTCCTGTTCCTTTCTTCTTAGCATCACTATTGTCTATATATTCTAGTTCAAGGGCTGCTGTCTTTCATTTAGAGTTTGTAAACTCTGTGTAGTAAGAATCTCATTTTTAAGCTCTCTTTGAATTTACTCATGTTTTACTGAGGGGTTTCTTGTGCATATTTCTTTCCCTCTTTTTTTTTTTTTTTTTTTTGTGTGTGTGTGTGGAGATACATGCATATTTTTCTATGTATTGTTTAACTATCAGACAACATATACCTAATCTTTTTGAACAGACTACAGAATGACATTTTACAAGATGCTGCTTAACTCACTTTGAGGTTGCACATTAAAAAATTACCTAAAAGCAGATTTTAAAAGGCATGTAGAACTTGCTTTCATTGAATTTAACAGGCTAGGGATAAAAAATGATACATGATCTCATGTAATTTCATCATCTGTGTTTTCAATTATGAAAATAATTCAAGAACAGATACGCAGAGGCATTTTTTAAATTTTAAGTGCTTAATTTTACAGCCAGATAGTCTGTAGTCTTTTACTCAGGTTTGGGAGTTCTTGAGTGTGAGTTTTTTTGAAGAGAAACCAGGTTAAAAAAACAAACAAAGAAGAGAGAAAAATCCGTTTCAAGACATTGGCTTATAGTTCACTTAGATATCCACTTAGGACCATGGAACCATTAGACTATCAATAGAGATATCTGTCTTATGATTTGAGTAAATAATAACAATTTTATGTTTCCTTTTCTGTAGGATGTTTGTTGAGCAGATTCGAAAATATTTCTCAAGTTGGTGCACTGAAAGGTCCAGTAATTTATGTTGGGCTGCTTCAGATTATTGCACTGGATGGTAAAGATGTGTCTATAAGATCTTCTTTCCCAAGGCACTCTTTCTTTCCTTGATTTTTTGCTTCTAATTTGTTTCTTTTTCATTGCTGTTGTTTCCACACCTGTGTCCCATAATCCTTTCTTTTACTATGAACAATTCTTGTTTCTGTCCTCCAGCTTATTGCAGCATAAGCCTCCTCTCTCTCCACTCTTCCTTTCCACACATGCCATCAAGTCTTCTGTTTGTTTCTACAGATCCCGGTCTGATCACCTTTTTCCTCTCACTCTCTGTTTCTTTTTGAACACAGATTATTCCTGACAGTATTCCTCAGGTTCATCATCTTCTAGTTTAGACCTCTTCTGAATTTGGCCTGGTTTAGTGTACTGTTTAGGCAGATCTTGAGTCCAGTCTCTTAATGTAATTATTCTTTGTGTTCTTTCTTATCATTACCTATATTTTCACTTATTTTAATTATGTAAATTCTGAGAGTTAGAGACCAAGAAGTGCCCATAATCCATCTTCTTTATTCTTACTCAGTTCCCTTTGCCAATTCATAGTTTTCTTCTTCCCCCCGTTTTTCTCTCTGCTCTGTCAGTCTCTTTGTCAAGTCATTCTGGTCTCTTGTGCCAGCTGAGCCAGGCCGTTGTTTACCAAGTTAGTTTTAATTTCTCTCACCTTGATTCCAAGTCAGTCTCATTTCTCTCTTGGATTTTAGCTCCAGCCCTTTGCCTCTTATCTCAGTCTTCTTCCTGTAGGAGTTTTCATTCTTACCCGCTTCATGGTTCCTGTAGCTGTTCTCCATCTGCCACAGACAGCTTTTAAGTTCCCTGACTTAGCATGATCTTCAACATTATCTTTAGGAATATTCTTGCTTAGCTGCATTGTAATATCATGGTATGGAAATCGTGTTTCCATACTGACTGGTATTTTAGTGAATATAGCCCAAAAGATCAAGAATTCCTTCTCTGATCATGGAAAAACTGATTCGTATATACTTTATCCAAATCTGGACATGTCCTAAAAGGAAGGCTTTGTTATTTGGTCGATTTCAGGTCTCCTCTGCAAAGGGCAACATAAATATTTTACGTATTTTCTTAGAAGTGACCAACCTTTCAGAAAATCTCAGGCAGACGCCCAGTTTTATCTGGAATGGTCAAAACTGGGGAAATAGATAAGGAGCTGAAACACAAAATAATTATTGAGCTTTAATAATCACTGCTGCTGAAAGTCTTGTTTGTAGTTAAAAAAGAGTTGTGTTTTACAGGAATGTATTTGGAGCACCATGTTTATTATGCTTATTTTAACTGTGTGGAATGGCAATTAATAAATGGTTATAACATATTCTTGTAAATGGTTCTCTCGCTCAACTCCATGTGACTCAGTCCCATTTTAGAGTTCAGATTATTCAAGTATGTAATTGTCAGCATGATCTAGTTAGAAGAGCATCAATGTTTGATAAAGAAAGACGTTTAAGTTCATTGTTTCTATAAAATTTTAGAACTAGTCTCTATGCCTACCAACATGCAGCCAAGCAGATTTACAAACAAAATCCACCATTTACTTAAAAAAAAAAAAAATTAATCATGAGTATATTCTTTCTTCAAATCTCCATAGAAAAAGGAGATACATCTTTACATATCATGCAGGAGTTCATAAGTTGCTCCCCAGACTTTTCAATGTTATTTAAATATAATATTGAAATTTAAAAATATAATGTAAAATCGCAACATAAGAAATATTTTTATGCAAACAGTGCAACTAAAAAAAAAGTCCAACTTCAATATAGCCGTAAGTAACATTATTAAAAAGTTAACTTTTCTGATACTGTAGCATTTACCTTTTTCACAGACCTGCTGAACCTACTTCTTTCCAGAGCTTAAATTGATGTAAATGCTTTGCTCCTGAGGATTCGTTCTGGTCACTTTCATTAAAATGTTGAGGTTTTTTTTTCCATGCCTTCTTATGCTGTATTTGCTTTTAAGTAATACAATATGGTAAGGACTTTGAAATAAGTTATATCTCCAGACACACAATGTTAGGTGGATCGATAAATGTCCTATGACGTCTACTATGCATCATAAAATTTCTATCATAACCTTTTTAACAAAGCTTTTCTTCTTGGACACCAAGAATTTCATTCAAAGCATTTTACATATTGCATTACTTATCAAAACAGAGGATATGTAAACCTTGACATTTGTTAAAAGACCCAGGCTTTAACAAAAAAAAGACCAGAACAAATCAATAGCAGAAAACAGATTAAACAACCAAAAAGTGACTGCTGAGAAATAGAAGCATGTGACATTACCCCAAGACAAGCTTTCAGCACATACTCAAAAGAAATAGTTTTTTGATATACACAGGCATCTGAAATTCTCTCAGATCATACTGGAGCTTCATGTAGTAAACTGTTACAAGTAAATGAATATACAGTAAATAACTGTTCGAGCCTGTCTTCCAAAGCCTGCTTTGGGATAGGAGAAATTAAATTGCTTTTCTTGGTTAAGATTTGTTACCACATCATTGGGTATTAGAACACCCATGTACCATGTTAAATTATACTTAATGTACGTGCCAGGTTCTATTTAATTCTAGTACAAGTAATGGTAAGAATAATAATAATGGTTGTTGTCAAAAATATCAGTACTGTGGATAATAAACAAAATTTCATTGTTCTAATTTATGTTTAGTAAACATATTAGTTTATATTTATTATATATCTAATTTCTATATAGTAAAGATACTAAAGACAGTATCTTGAAACTATGTGAATCCTTCTGTTGTTGCTTTTGGGCAAAGCCCACTACAAATACACTTAAGGAACATAACATGAAATAAAAGTATTGTGATTATGCTTACAATTATTGATAAATCACAAATGCACACGTGCATAGCTATGTGTGTATGTAGGCATATTAATGAAATATATGCCTTACAGATCTTTTTATAGCAAAATATGACTGTAAATGTCACCTTTATTTTACCAATTAAGAAATTATGATAGTAGTAATTTGATTCACTCATATGCTAGTATGTGAACCATTCATTTGCAGGACACATTGCAGTTTAGGGGAAAATGGAGGGATTGCAAATTCAAGCTTGCTGTAAAAAATGTTCACATCATTAGAAATGCTGTAAGAGAAATATATGAGATCCCTCATAAAAAACTCAGAACAAACAAAAGTGAACCAAAAACATTAAGGATTCACCTGCCTATTCATTTTGGTATGTTTTGGGGAGTTTCGGAAAGTTGAGTTTGTTTTCTGGTTTGCTGCTTTTTTGGTTTTTTGTTTTTTGGGGTTTTTTTTAATTGGAAAAACAAGATTGTGTTTTTGAGGAACATTTCTAGGTTCAATCTATTAATTCTGAGTACCACTGTCTTCCCTTACCAGACTCCTCTCTTCTCTCATTCCCTTGATCTTGACAAAATTCTTACCATTTCCTAATGGAGGTGTCTTTATTAAATATTTCTGAAGGAAGAAAAAAATTGCCTGTTTGAAAATCTGAATCAGAAAATCTGTTGTAAACACAGGTATTGACAATCAAGTCACTGAGTTTTTTTAGTTTACATGCAAATTTTTTTTACTTCTTGCAAGATTCTACCTAGCTGCTTACTTTACACTTAAATGCAAAGCTGCTCGTACTTGAGCACATGTGTAATACTCATACCTAGATTTTCACTGGAATAGCAAAAGACGTGAAGTAAAAGTAAGACTAGTAATTTTTGAGCATATGTATGGTCAATCAGGTAAGTCCTGTATTTTCAATGCATTCCATTCATTATTGAATTATCATTATTGGATTAGATATTAGGAAAAATTTTTTCGCTGAAGAGGTGGTCAGGCATTAGAACAGGATAACCAGAGAAGTGGTGGAATCACTGCCCCTGAAAACATCCAAAAACTGTGTGGATGTGGTGCTTAGAGACATGGTTAGTGGTGGACTTGGCAGTGCTGCATTGATGGTTGGTCTGCCTGATCTTAGAGGTCCTTTCCAACCTTTAGGAATCTATGATTCTATTCTTAAGTTTTCATTAATCTTTCTTTTTGGTCTTGAATTAAACTCTAGGAGAAAGAACTGCAGCAAAACCCTTTCTCATATTTGACAAATACCTTCATGATAAATGAGGCTTCTTTGCTTTATGACACAATTTTTCAATTATAAATAATTTAAGCCACTACCAGTTACAATAGCCACTAGTGTAACATCTGAGAAATAGCTATGATGTGGATAGGAGTAAGCAAACTGCACTATGCTGGTATGACTTACCTGTGCTTAAAAATTCTTCTTCAGGGAATAGGTTGTTTGTTCTCCATACCAGCTCTGTCTTTCATCACTCCAGTTAGACTGATAGCTGGAACAGCAGCATTGATAATAATTCCTGTCTCTTAGTACTATTTAGTAGATATAAAAAGTGCTTTATCAGAAGTGCACACATAATTATGTCCATTTTAAAGATGGAAAGATGGGACATAAAAAGGGAATGAGTGGTTACAGTGATTTACAACAAACCCCTCTGTAGATATTTCATTCCAAATTAGTTGATCATTCTCTACAATGGCTCTATTTTCTTTGGCTGAAAGTGCTGAGAACTGTGTAAAGGATAGAAAGAATACAGAGTTGTTAGTCTGTGCTTCAATTTGTCTAGGTCACAATTGTATAATAAATGTTAAAGCAGACACTATGAAGTCTAACGATACCAGGTAAAGAAAAAGAGACCCAAGTCTGTCAGACTTTGAGAGAGCTTCTGATTTGTTAAAGGCGCATCCAAGTGAGCAGAGAATTTACACCTTTAGAGTATCTGGGATTTCGTGAAAATACCTTGAGGCTGATGAAGTTATCCTGCCCTATTACTGAATGTCTGCAAATCCTGGGCAATGATTCTCACAGACATCTAAAATGTTGTTTTGCCAGACAGCCTATATGCACTCCACATTAATAATTTATTACATTTCTTGAATAAAGTATTTGACTGTTCTACCCTCTAAACAATGTGTAAATCAGTTAAAAATAAAAAAAAAAATTGTGAACTTTCAACTCTATTTAGACAAGCAGAATTCATGCTATGATAGATGCAGCTGTTATTCTGCCAAAATAAAAGAATGTATTAGCAATTTATGAACACTTTTCACAAGTTTCTTGCAGCAAATTTTAGCAGGTGTTTGGGGATTTTAAATAAATAATATGCATTTCGTACTCATGTTGGGACAAGATATCTCTTCCAATGCATTGCATATAGTTATAAGTGGAGAGCCAAAGACCCTTTATGTACAGATTTGAGGCTGGTTGACTGTCTTGCTGTATTGATTTTATCACTACTAGACTAGTTTTTAAACTCATTTTTGGTAGGCTCTTTCTAGCACTTGATTTTACTCTGTTTTAAAAATAATGTAATAGAATGTATTTTTTGTCAAAATACAGACAAAAGTAGCTGGTGTGTCTTGTTTACCTGTATTATTGATACCATGTTGAAGATGAGTGCATGGGAAAAGAATATGCTAGCCCAGTTTTGTTCTCCACTCCGAATGTGCAATAGCTATTTACTTTTTGGTTTTATTTTAACAAAGAACATACTCCAGTCTTAATTATTTTTGTTGTTTAACAATGTTTTCAGTTTCAGAAAATATTTCTTTAAATTAAAGGCATGCAACTTAGAAAATATTTTTGCTATGTTAGACCTATTTTGAAGTTTCACTAATTAACCACTTCATTTACTAATTTGAGAGTTTTAGCCTTCAGTGAATATGTTATGGTTCCCAGGCAAAATAATTAATGGAAAGTTTACTGCTTGATTAAATATTTTCTTTGCTCTTTAACAAAGGCCTTTCTGTACTAGAGAGATCTGCTACCATTTGAGGTGTTAAATAATCCAAAGGCAAGGAAACTAGGAATGCTCTAAAGACAAAATATCAGGATTTTAAATCTTTAGGAGGTACATCTAGAGTAAATTATATATTTTAAGGAACAAAAACCAATTGACCACATCTGTAGAACCATAAGAAGATGAATGGAGATAATGTTAAAAATACTTGAAAGCTCTTGGTTGCCAAAAAAGAGAACTACTTAGAAAGATACATTTGCAATAATTTAAGAATTCATGAGAAAGGACACTGTGGGCTGGGAAAACCTCCTGACATTTAGATCAAGCAGGTTAGATAAAAGCATCCATGAGAAAATAAAGAAAGTCTTAACTCTTTGGTACATAGAATGATATTCAGTCATATGATTTCAACTTTGTTCTACTTTTTTGGCACTATGTATTGTGAGAAATCTAATTTTTCTATTGAGAAGTACTAAAAATTTAAAATATCTAAAATACTGAAACTATGTAGGTAATAATGTTTTCCTTTGGTAGGTGGCAAAAAGTTGTTCATAAAATATGTATTTGATAAGCTGGCATGTTAATTTTATATAAATACACACACACACTCAAACTGCTGTATTGTGAACATCATATCATTCTCTTGCAAAGTTTGGATTGTCTTCTACAGATGTTTTCTTTCTTAGAGAAGCCAAAGAAAGATCTTTCCAGGTGTGAAGTGTTCATTTATGCTAAATGAATATCATACCTTTGGTCATGCCTTCTGGTTATTTTATTTAAATAATCATCTTAAGAGTTTTGTAGAAAATATTGTCTAAGTTATTCAAGCATCTCTATGTATGACAATGAAAGTGATTGTTTCACATATTCCTATGTGTTCCTAAATTTTTCTGTGGCACCATCCAGCATCTGAGTTTAAGTATTCCTAAACTTTGAACAAAAGAAATTTCTCTTTTATTTGGTCTAATATCATAAAACAGTAACTTGTTAATTAGATATGTCCTCTGAACTAGTTCTCTGAACTTCATCCTCTTGAAGCATGAGTTTCTGCATCAAAAGCGTTGAATATCCCCATAAATGTTTAAGTTCAAAATGGACAGATAATGGCACTTTTAAAAATATGATAGTTTTGTTGAGTAGTTTTGCTATCTTATTGGATAAGGAGGTTGTTTGTTTGTTTTTTTTTTTTAAATACTACCTTGTGAAAATACTTGTATTACTTTAAAAAGTGAGCAATACATAACTATAAAAATTGTGTGCTGTCAAATTAGACATAAAAATATTGTTGTCTTGAAAAGAATATGGTACAGCGAAATTTAGAGAGTTTTGGCTGTTTGGTTTTTAATTTCATGTCTGTTTTGTTGTTTAGAAAAGAATATTTCTACTCCAGAACAATCATGTTTGCATCCATCTCGTAAAGAACGGATATCATTTCGAGACCATCCAGTGCACCTAAGTGGAGGATGGGGAGCAGGCAAAAAAAGGCAAAAGCTTAAAAATATTAGCTGAATATTGGAGACAACGTAACTAGTTGATTTAATCAAATACGAAGAGCATATGGAGAGCTGTTTCTTTTTAAGCCTCTGAATATCAATTGTTGGATTTTCATTTATTACAAATAAACCAGTTTCAGTTAACTACTTTTGACTTATTTTATTATACATGGTTACAGTGGTTTGGGTTTTGTGGGATTTTTTGGTCAAAGTATTTTATACCTGTCAGTAAGTTATAATAGTTTGTGTTTTCAATTGCTTATATGTTCATGTGGTATAGAATGCCGAACTGATTAACTCTACAAGGTTTGTTGTCCAGTGACTAAGTTTAGGCTTGCTTGTAAGAACTGGATGAGAAGTCCAAATGTAATAAGGGTTCATGTTCATGTGATGTATGCCACAAATTGAAACACTGAATTCTCATTTTCTCACAAAATTAGATACATGCTTGCAAACTTTGAGCTATAACAGCCAGCAATGCCATTCTTAGAGAAGTCTGTTTAGAATATTTTTCTGAGCCAGTATACAAATGATAGGCATGCACTTTTCTTTTTTTAGGGATATGAGTAATCCTCTAGATCTTTCATTGTAAATTATTGTCATAATATGATAAAGCAACCTGTTACAGTTTTATACTTTCAAATCCTTCTGTTTCCTAGAGATTTAAAAAAAAAAAATAAAAGTTTCCCATTTTGTTCTAGGATGATGTAAAATTATATCTACATGTCTCTGTTAACCTAACTTAATTTTTTCACGTGGAGAGGCTCCTTTAGACCCACGTGTAAATGTTTCGTGGTGAGAGGAAATCTTAAAAAAGAGGAGAAATGCTATTTCCACTGTTCGTAGGTATCTTAACTCATTACTTTTAGTCAATGCTTTGTCCATCACCTTGCAATACAGAAAATGTTCCTTGATTTCAAAGCCTAACATTATTTTAATGTTTTCCACTTTGAGGTATAAGCTAACTGGATCTAAAAAAGGCTGTCTTTGTTGTTTCCTTGTCTGTTTTCATAAGCCTCAACCCCTCTAGATGGGGAAAGGTGTGGAGAGGGTAATGGGCCTTAAAACTTCAGTCAGTAAAGAACATAAATTCTTGCATTGTGGCTGTTTTAAAAAGGTACTTAAAAGTAACATGTGATGTTATTCTGTAAAATGCTTTTTATGCTAACATATACATCCAGCTATGGATTAAAAGCATTTATCTCCACTTTTGTGAATACTTGCATTCATTTTCAGATAAAAACATGGCTGATTTCATGGAAAACCTCCAATAAATAATTTTGCTTGTTTGAACCACTGTCCTGTTTTTATTATGACTTTGCTTTTGAAAAGTCAGTGCACCCTATTTCAGAAAAGATTTCTTCGCCTTTCTGGGGGATTATGGTCAGTGAAGGTTGCTTGACCTGACTATAGAAATGCTGTAGTTGCCAACAGGGTGTAAAATGCCAATGGATGTTTATCTTACCTAATTAGTTTCCCAATGTATGAAGTTAGTGTTCAGCTTGATTTCAGGATCTGGAATATAATGACTTTTAAATGTCACCAACAAATACTGGAGCTTTTGTGATTTTTCTTTTAACAATGAAGTTATAAGTTTTGTAGGAAAAACTTAGTTGCTTCAAAATGTCTGCCACTACACCTGGCAGTATGTGTAGTCAATGTTACAGGTGTTAACTGGAAATCAGAATACAAAATCAAGAAGTTCATAGTTTAACACTTCTTGTAGATTGTCCCCTCTATTGGTCTAGAGTATCCATAATATACTGCACATCACCAAAGCTGTAAATAAGGAATATTTCAGATTTTATGCTTTTTTTTTTATCTGCATCATCTATATCTGTAGCTACATCTATATCTAAAAAAATATTGGCTGTATAAAAATTATCATACCTAGTCTCTTTTGCTTTCAAGGTGTTTCTAATGAGAAATTCCTCCCAGCCTAAATAGAATGGTTTGGCAACATTTTTAAAGGCATTTTATTTTGCAAAGATAAATGGTAGCTTTTTAATGCACAGTTTACTGAATTACAAATTGGAGTGACAATATTCACTGACAAGCCTTTTTAGGTTCATAATATGCTTAGTCTGCTATTCAATTAGTTGATATTGTCATGCATAAGTTAAGTGATATACCCAACAGAAATTAAGGTATAAAACATGCCAAAACATGTTGCTGTTTTCGTTACATAACATCACAATGTGTAAGAGGATAAGGTCTTATTATTGTATCCAACACACCTTTCTCAGAATTGCAGTGTTCAAAGTACAGTGAGTCTGACCAAATGCAGAAAAATGTGCAAGGTGCAACTTCTGTTCAAGCTAGCAGAAAGACCTTTATTGCATTCCGGGGTAGGGTGAAGCAACCAACGTGCTCTGGTGTTCACGGTCACATCTTATAGTGTGTAAGGTCAGAGGTACCACAGATCACGGTATCACAGATGACACACGTGGTGGATATTCATGACATGAATTTTTCATGCCCTACTCTGCAAGCAGTTTCATGCCTTTTTTGTGTCTTTTGGGGATTTTCTTTTAGTCCCCTCTTTTTAATGTCTTTTTTTTCGCCCCCACTTTTCTTTGTCCCCTCCACACCTACCCCCGATGCAGTAATTCTCATTTAGGACAAGAACATATTCTTAAAAGTAAGTTTCTCTGTCAGTCTGTTCTGATGTTGGAGTGGCTGTGGGTCAGTGACAGTCCAGCAAAACTTACATCACAGAGCCCTGTAACTTCATTTCTGGATGTGCTGCTGCCTTTGCAGTGCTTCAGACTTCTTCCAGTAGTTCTTTAAACCCTCTGTTGCTTGAACGGGGGCATTAGGAAAAACACCTGCCGCAACAGAAAAAAAAACCAAAAACAAAAAACCAAAACCTTCCCTAAAATGCATGGTCTGAATGCCTGAATGTTAACGAGGTGCTAATGGTACTCGGATCACACACACCTGAATGACAAAACACTGTGAGGAAATGTTTCTCACTGAATAACGGGCAGATTTGCCTACTGACCTACCTCAGGCTCAGTAACCATGCTGACTCAAAGGGTTACTGCTGAAATGAGTTTCATGTTTTAACAGGTATGTAAATAGCCAGTGTAGAGCACAGGCATTGCTTTGGTGCAGAGTGAGTTAGTGTTACATTTAGACTTAGTAAATCATTATCATTAATTATTAATTATCCTTTTATTCGAACATGCATTCATTAAAGGCATGTCCACTGTACATAGTGTTTACATTTTTCAAAAACTTGCCACGGGTGTCATCCAAGTCTGGCCTCAGACACATGGCTGCAGAACTGCCTCTTGGTCTTCCATTACAACAGTTAAAAGCACTGTGAGGAATGTACTGGATTACTATCTCCTTGATTTTAATTTCAGATTCTCATGATAACCGCAATGTATGTTTATGAAGGTACAGTCCTTCCTTGCTGTATACTGAAATTACTTCTGTTAGCATTGATGGAAACCAGACTAATATTCTGGGATACTGTGTAATCTTAATATGCTTTTCTTTTGTCAGAAAAACACATATGAAAAGTAGCTATTACCACATGGCCACAAAAAAGCAGGAATAGAGCTCTTAATTATATTATAAAAGATTGAATAGCCTGGTATTGCATCTGAGATCCAAGCAGTTTTTACTTAGCTGTACTAGCTGGAGAAAAAACCAACCAAACAAACCAAGCCCCAGCAACTTCGGGTTTTTATGTTTTGTTTATTTCTTTCTACAGTCATAAGTGAAAAACAAATTAACTGATTTTATTTTTATGAGAGCTGTGTTTGGATATTAGCCTGTGTCAGTCACCTGCTGCAGTTCTTAGAGCTCATGTAAGAAATGTGTATCAATACATTAATATACACTTTTTTATATACTTTCGCATATACTTTCATATATCTATATATATATACACAGATATGAGAGTGGGATGTCAACTGGTCATGGATGTAGCTGTGGTTAAGAAGGAATGGGACACCTCTCTCTTCTCACAAGAAGTCAGAAAAATATGCCAAGAGTAGGGAAAGAGACAGTACGGCCTACAGGTAACAGCATACATAAACATACATACAAACAGCATACTACTAAAGTAGTGTTGGGTCTTATGGAGAACTGCTTACCTGGTTTTCAGGGTAGATGATGGACAGAAAAATGCTGACCACATGCTCTTGGCTACATCCTGAACGCACTTTCGGGGCACCAAGTTGTGCTGACGGTCTGTCAGCAATAAAATACCTATTGGAGAGATGTTCATGAAGGTCCATGATGCCAAATGAACAGGGACTGGGTTTCCAAAGAGATTTTTAGTGTAAATGTTATGTAACTGCCCCAGACTGACCATCTTTACAAAGACTGGAAGCTGAAACTAATGACACTATGAGCTACACTGTTATTTACGGATCTTTTAGACAATTAGATTGGCCTTTATGGGCACTTCCTCCGTTATTTTGGTGACAGATGCTGACACGGCAGGTTAGCACCTAACTAGCTTGTTAGTACCTAACAAGTTGTGTTTGTTCCTCCCGTGGTCTTCATTTGGATGTTAAATAGATCTGTTTGGAGATAGTAACCTTTTCTTAGTTGACTGACTGCTTCTTATCTAGGGC
>VZRR01001186.1:358609-387232 GCA_013398015.1 Oreocharis arfaki | reverse complement strand
GTTCAATTTTTTTTTTTTTTTTTTTTTTTTTTTTTTTTTTTTTTTTTGCGAGGCACTACTTCAGTCCTGAATGCAAATAAGTACCACCTAATACCTGACCACAGCCGAGGTGTTCCACATATATCCTGAGATGGAAGGCAGCTTTTTAGGAGACAGTGCTATAACTCGTTAAATTCTCATAAAGGATAAATGCCTCTGTTTCAAATAGGCTCAATTTTCTGTGCTTGTGAGCTGTGGTCTGAAGAAAAGGACCGTACAAAAATAAAATGGGCTGTATATTCCTACTGCATTCCGATCATGAGATGAGAGCTATCCCGTCCAAATAGCGTGGGTTTTGTCACCATTACCGGGTAGCGGGGGTCGAGAGGTTATTTATTCAAGAGCACAGGTCAGCTGTAAGCTTGGCTCCTTTGTCTAATACGTTGCTATTCGTGCGTTTGAATACAGTTGTCCGGCAATTTTTCTTTAAACGACGATGTCCTTTACGTGAAAAAAGAAGGATTGCTGAGGGATTTAAAAAGCACGGCTAGGAGAGACGAGGATAAAAACGTCGGTCTCACAGTCTCAAGAAGTGGCAGTTGCTGGTGGCTTTTTCTCTTCCCTCGCAGTTTACTCTCAGTTTGCAGGTTCTGTGAGAGGTGAGGCTGCGGCCGCTGCCAGCTCGGAGCGGCTGCGTGCGCCCCGCTCGGGAGCGGCACCGAGGGGCTGTGCCCGGGAGACTGGCACGGATCCTGGCTTCCAATCCACGAGAGACAGCTTCATTCTCCAGTGCGGGTCCAGCCCCGTGGATTTCTGTGAGACATTTGACCGAAAATAAAATAAATTTAAAAAAAAAATCAAATAAACCAAAACTATTAGCAAAGAGGTGTGTTTTACATAGCCTCTCCATATTTGTGCCGTTTTCAGTCACATTTAATTGCAGGTAATGACTCGGGAAGTTGTTCCCTTCATGCAATGTGCAGTCTGGCCGATTCCCGGGTCAAATTCAGAGCCTCGGCCAGGATGATGTGGGAAGAACTTGTCCCTGCTCGGGGGAGATGCGCTGGCTGTGGTGGCAAATAGTCGAAAGGTGGGGGCATGTTTTCACCTGGCGGCACCTCCTGCCCTGCGAACAGGAAGCTAGGCAAGGATTGAAGCCTACACTGTTCTGCTTTACCTGAATACTTGATAACATTAAACATTTCGTGCTTTGCCACAGCACAAATGCAAACACACATAAGAAAATTTCCTATGGGGTCATGTCATCTCCTCACTGCCCATCGCTGTCTGATACTCTCTAGAAAGAGCCAGCACACAAACGGTCTAGAAAAAATGTCTCTCATGGTGACATATGCCAGGTATGGGTTTTGTCAGGAAAAGTGAAATATTTCGAGGTAATTTGTAATACAGTGGATTAATTTGGATTGCCCGGGGTAGAAACAAAAAGAAGACTGTCTCTAACCAAAGGCTGGGGGCTAGCTTTATTTGCCAATATCAATATTTGCGTGGAAAGCTTAAAATATGTTGTTTTTCCAAGAGTTGAAGTTTTAAAAGGGGGGCAAGGAGGAGAAGGAGGCCCGTGGATGAAATATTAGCGGCATATCGGTTAACCACTAAGTTCTTTTCTGTATCCATCTAGCCGTTTCTGGTAAGAAGTGCAGAGAGTCTAAAGGCTCGGGGATAGATGCTCCTTAATGCAGGCTAGCGTTTCAAAAGATACAGGCAGCTCTCAGCAAATGACAAAATAAGGCTGAGACTGTACAGAGGCGGTGCTGAAAGACCGGAATAAAATTGCTCTGTGGCTTTCAGCATCGCTGAATTACACACTTTTAATCGCATCTAGCACACATCGCATTGGGGGGAAAAAATGCGAAAAAAGCAAGGGTTCTTTGAAACGAGGTAGCCTTGAAAACCGGCAGTCCTTGTCAAAGCAGCTCAATGCATCTATTTGTTAGTACCTCCAACTTGAACAGGGATCTATTTCTTAGACCCTGCCCCTTCTGTCTCACACCTTCCTTCACCTTCGTGCTTAGAAACCACAATGTCGACCCATATTTCATGCCTTAGAAGAAATCAATTCATCTGAGATGACAAGGCAGCCCCCCGCCTATGCTCTCCAGGCCTCTCGACACATTCAGAGCCTCGGGTCGCTCCGGTAATGTAACCCTTATATTTTCGGAATTGTCCCAGTACCAATCAAACTGCCATCAGGGAAGACTAGGTAACTTGGAAAGGAGGGCTCTGCTTTTAGTTTGCTCTCTTGCAGAGGTGCGTTAATGTTCAGTGCCCTACAGCCCAGCGTTGATTCGCGATGGGAGAGAAAAAGGGGTAATTTAGACAGAATTGTTCACTGAAAACTCGCTATCAGCTCCTTTGGGGGACCGCCTGCTCCTTGGAAATAAATTCCAGGGATAAGGGCGGGAGGAGAAGCAGATGTTCACCCCATAACTTACTGCAAGACCTAGTAGCGAGCTTTTTCACTTCTAAATTTTTCTTATAAGATGTCTCTTTCTGTGATATGAAGAGCAGTGTTTGTCTTTTGCCTTGTGAGTATGCCTATAATTTGTCGGAAAGCTTGGCAGAGGGTGAGGGGCGAGGATTTGGCTTCTGAAGAGGAGCTCCGGCTGCACGAGCCCGGCTCGGCCGAAGCCGCGGGGAGCTTTGTCCCCCCGGTACGGGGGACACTCGCCTCCTCCGGGGCTGCAGACAGAGCAGCTCTGTGCTTGCCTTACCTAAAATCCCGAGTAGAAAGTCAGATCCTACTCTTAGAGGACGTGCGGCGAACGGGGAATGGAGAGGAATAAATATGTGTGCTGGACCTGAGAAGCATCTTCAGGAGCAAATCTCTCCTTTCTGGTGGTGCCAAACTGCACGGGGCTTTGAGTCCCACGACCCAGCTTTCAAATCCTTTCTAAACTTGATAAAGGGCTACAATAGCAGTCCGATGAAACATAGATTAAGTTCGTGTAGGATTTGTTTTTATAGCACATATGTAAGTAGGATTCATTAAAATTTGAACTAGATCAAGATAAGAGATTAATGCTTTTATAGAGCATCTTTGCTGAGATTTCCTATGGGGCTAAGATTAAATCAACACACTAAATATTATCTAATTCCATTTTGTGTTTAAAAAAAAAAAATGTTTAAGAAGAATCACTGCCTATTGCAAGAAGAAAATTGTCGAGGTTTGTCCAGCCCTGACAGCAATGCTGCTTTCCTAACGGGGCAGCTTTCCCATTCACCAAATTTCTTGCCTGCCCCCTGAATATGCTTTTGAGGCACGTGGAATCTTCATTTTATCTGTGCAGGTGTCATACAGGAAGTCTCCCAAACAGCTGAAGTACTGTCAAAGCGCCAAACTGCAGGAACCGTGAAATGGTTGCTGTCGTTACGTTCGGGCTGTTTTGGACTAGACCTAGAAACGCCTGAACCTCCAGCCTGGCTGGGAAAGTGGGAAAGGCTCCAGGCTCGGGCCCAGCTTAATGAGAGGTGACACCACTTTCCCTGTGCGAGGTGAGAGGGCTCAATAGGCTCGTCCGCTGCCCACGCAGAATTAACATTAAATCACCGAGTAGAAGCGTAGTCGATTCGCTCCTACATTTTCACTGTTCGCTGAAACTACAGATTCCAGGTTTCTGGTAAAGTAACTCCAAACAGTGCCAATTAAACATTTCCTCTCCGAACGGAAAATCTTAAAAGTTATCCACGTACACCAGAACCGATTTGTGTTTGTTTGCTCAGGTGAACAAAACCTGCCTGTTAGGAAGAAAGTTCGTTAAAGGGGGCTTGGATCAGGACCTTTTGCAGCCTGGCTGCGGAAATCCGAAACACAGTCTTTATTTTCAGGGATTAAAATAGTGATGCTTCACATACCTAAAGAAAAAAAAAAAAAAAAAAGGGAATACAACAGTCCCCAAAACTCAACTTCTTTCAGTGTTCATTGAGAGGCAATGCACTTCTTTTTGCTGGCAATGAGAATATTTCACATGATTCTTCTCACAAACAGGATGTCTAGAAAATTATTACTCAGCCAAGCTAGGTTTTGGATCTGTAATTTGCAATTTGCCGCGTTCCACTAGGAGGGAGATACGGAGCGAGTCGCAGAGTGTCCTTTTACAACTTTTTTCTCCTCCGCAGGTCAGGTCGGTTCCCAGGACCGAGTGGCAGAGATCGAGAGTCTGGTTTCTCAGAGGGTCTCTCTGGATCCTGCGCCCATCTCATGCAGCAAAATTTCCGTGTCTGAAATTGAAAGGAACTCCTAGGTAAAGCCTCAGCAGAGAAAACAGAAGGCTTGTGGAAATACTGAACCGTTCAAGCACCTGTTTTTCGAGATAGACAGTTATTTTCGTGTCTCACGAACCCTCCCCCCTGCCCCCGGCGGTTATTGTAAAGAAAGATCCCACTCAAGACAGCGTATTGCTTCCCTTCTTCCCCTATAACCATCCCTCAGCCGCCCCTCACCGCGGGGCCACCCCTACAGTGGGAGCACCCAGCCCTTATCTCCTTTGCCTCACCTTCCATTTTTTTAGACAACTGGAATGTGCGTATGTGGAAGGAATTGAATAGTAACCCCAAAATTCGTTTAGCCGAGTCCCAGGTAGAGCGAATTTCCTCCCATTCAATTCGTAAATAAATTTCGTGTTGTAACTTTTATGGAAGGAAGAGAAGTGCTGGTGTAAAACAGATTAAAAATAAAAATCTTCTTTCTGTCCTGAAATCTATTGTTAAAACTCGGTATTAGAAACGGGGAGGAGGGACTGGAGGGGATGGGGATTCCTGGACATTTGAAAGGGAGATCATTGCCCGTATTGCTGCCGTTCTCACTTTTTTTAAACAAACGCAAGGGTGTGAGGAGATCCCTCCAACACGCAGTAGCCCTGTTTCGGCTGGAAACTGCCATCCCGAGCAGCAGCGGCAGAAACGGAGCGCACGAGTCCAGCGCCGCAGCCGCACATTTCTCTTCCTAAATTTTTTGGCTGTTCGGCAGCGAGACGTTTGAAATCTGTGCGGGATCCTCGTTCCTACGCTTGGTCTGTAACTTCTGATCTCTGGAAGGGAAGGAATGGGAGGACGGCGGGGATAAGGCAGCTTGCCGTCCCCGCAGGAGAGCTCAGCGGTACAGCGGAGCTTCCCGCGGTGTGAGCGCCCGGCTCGTCCCAGTGGACAGGCTTCCCCCAAGGAGCTCCTATACGCTGCAGGGGCGAGCTCCTTCACACCGCCTCTGGTCACGAAATGTCTCTCCATCACACATAACACCCTCTCACAGAAGGTTTAGGAGATACTCCATCTCTGGAAACACAGCGGCACATCTGCATGCAGCTCTTCATAACAGGGCTGCCTGGCGGAGGGAGCAGGTCCCTGAAGAAAGATGCTTTTCAAAGCTGTCTCACCTCAGCACAGAATTTTTTTTTTTTCCCTTTGCCGTCTTCTCCCCCGGGATCTGTCCAACCCCTCTCAAATGGTTTTAGCCCGCTGAAGTCAGCTTTCTGTTTTGAAGCTTTTAAGGAGAACGAATGCCATACGTGGCGCCAATTCTCCCCTAGGTTACATCTCTCCTTCCCTTTGAAGTCCGCTGGGTTGCACAGAGGTAAATGAGAGCAGAATTTGGTCCTCGGAGCTAACAGTGATGTGGAATCACTCCGGGTTTTATTTATTTATTTATTGTTTCCTTTTGAGGAAGGACGGATTTTAAGATCCGGTTATAGTTGGTATTGCGCTCTATGTTTAATACTCAGATATTGTAAACGCATGTATATAAATATCGGCGCTAATCTGGGCGGAGAGTGCTTCCCAAAGACGGGGCTGTAAGGGAGAGGAACCCCCGCCGGGGAGAAGGAGCGTCGTGTTTTCTCAACGGAGCAGGGGTGAGGAGCCCAGAGGACGCTGCAGCCTGTCCCCAGCTCAGCCCCCAGACGAGGCGGGCGCTTCCACGGCCCCGCGGGTCAGCCGCCGGCGGGGTGGCCCGGTCCTCCCGGGAGGGAAAGAGTGGAGGGGCTGCCAGGGTGCGGAGCCGCTCGGTGGGGAGCGAGCGCTGCCGCCGCCGAGGCGGCTCCTCGCCGCCCGCGGGCCACGCACATCCACGCGGACAGGCACCCGCGCTCCCTCCAGCCTCCCTAGAAAGAGCACTGCTGCTGCTGGCAGCTCCTGGGGGGTTTACGGTCATAGGAGATACTCCTCGTCCTCGGCTTTCCTGGAGTTTAATAGCTGTCTTTAAAGAGGGACATTTATTGGGATAAAAGTGGATTGCAGGCTGCAAAAGCGTTGCATGTGTCTTTCATTTAAAAGACATCCAGAGCTCCATTTTTTCCCTCTCCCTCTCTCTCTCTGTGTTTCTCTCTCTCTCTCCCCACCCCCCCCTTTTTTTTTTTCCTTCCCCAAGGCATTTAGTGCTTTTAACGCACAGTTATAAACACGCTGCCGAAGTGCCAGCACACGGAGATGCGGGGGCAGGGAGAGGATCTATTTCCCCTGGTCCGGAGCAGGCGTTGTTCCAGAAGGTGCAAGAAGGAAACACGTCGTTTTTCATGAGAAATCCGGGGACGGGAACTGCCCCTGGAGCGGCCCTTGGGGCAGGGTCCAGCCTCTCTCCCGGGGTAGGCAGCTGGCCTCTGCCGCACCTGGCCGCGCACCGCGGGCACCGCTCGTCCTCCGCGCCCCTTCCATTCCTCTTCTCCCGGGGGTTTATGGAAACCGCTTCCACCTCTCCCTCCCCGACAAAGCGACACCCCCGTACCACAAAAAAACCCGTAGCACCCCAAGTCCCCGAGCACCACCTCTGCGCTCTGTCACGACGGGGCTCCGCGCCTCCCGCAGCCTCAGCTCGGTGATGGCGGCAGGTAACGCTGGGAATTGGCGGCGGTAGCAGCCCGGCCCTGACGGATGGCAGGGAAAGGCAGATGGTGCGTGTGGCGGGTGGTGCCCACAGCTATTTGACAGTGGTAGCTGAAAAAAGCATCCCTCAGCTACCCCTTTACCCGGGAAAATATCAAATTAGAGGCCATCTGAAGAAGGAAGGGAAGCTTCTTGCCGGGAAACATGCTGGACCCGAAGCGGCCTTCCCTTCACCTTTGACGGGGTTCACAGGAGAGGTCTCTAAGCTGCTCCGCAGCCCCGGCTGGCCAGTGTTGCACCGATACTTCAGTCACTCATTAAAGCCTCGCTTCTTCTCCCCTCCCCGCCCCAGCGGGGGAAGGGCCCACCGAATTGGGTTCTAAAACAGCCTCAGTAGGAAAGACAAGCACGGGCCCACGATGCTGAAATACTCATCTGAAGTGATTGCAGTCTCGAGTTTACTTTACTTCACCGAGTACTGCTCTCATGAGGAAGCACGGAGGCTCTTTTCTGAAATTCGTCTTTTCGAAATAGTCCGCTATCTCTCTCGCCTGCGTTTTAAGTCTCATCAATGTGCGAAACGACCAAGGAATTCAACACTTTAAAGCTCACACTTTGGGTGAAAAACACCCGCTTTCCCAATATCCATAGGAATGCATGCATATATGCCTCATTTCTTTTTCTTTTTACTGCCTGAGACTTAAAAAAATTACTTTAATTTAGGAACAATATTGGTTTTTTAATGACAATATTTCAGGAGATTTAAAATAGAGGTCCATTTTAACCGTTTTGCACAGACACCCCCCCTTCCGCCCCCCAACCCCAAACACACACACAGAGGCAGGCTGATTGAGATCTGTTTCATAGCAGACAAATTCTTTTAGGCCCGTTTCTGATGTGAGAGAGTTCTAGTTTCAAGTTTCTCTGTTTTCTATTCTCTCTACACAAACAACTGCCTCTAATATTTCTTTCTCCATTTAACTGTAGGACAAAACTTCTGAGCTGTTTAATAAAGAAGGAACACCGGTTCTTAATTTTACAGCTTCAGAGAACAGGACTGCAGCTACCGACGTATCAGTCAAATCGATTAAAGAAGATCCTTTACTTGAGGGTATGTGCCCCTGAAATTACCTTGCTCTAAGCCTTTCAGGGAGCTGGGAGGAGAGGGAGGGAAGCGAGGGATTACTCTTTCCAGGATCCCTGGAGAAATGAGAATAGGTTGCAGAGGGGAAATGTCTTTTTTATTTGTCCTCCCTCCCCTCCCTCCCTTTCTCCCCTCACCCTCCCCGAATGCTTGTGTGTGTCTGCCTGAAACAGATCTGTCTGTCGAAAACGGGCCTGGAACTCCCTCCTGTGTTGGGATTATGTCTTGGGGGACCTGGGGTGGAGTTAGACTGCTTGCTTATTTTCATATTCATTAGAAATGGGAGGTTGTACGAGAAGTCCTGCTGAGCTTCAAGATATAAGAGCAACTTCGGGTTCCCCTTTCAAGACAAGACAAATCAAAGGCTCAGAGGCAAAACAGCTCTCTAAGCACTGAACGCCTCTTCCTCCCTCCTTCCTTCCCTCCCATTCACTCACTCTCCCTCCCTTGCTCACAGTCCAGCCTCTGTCTAGGGAAGAGGCTCTCAAGCAGCCTTAGATGATTATGGATTTTCTGAGCGAGAAGTTTGCCCTGAAGAGCCAGCCGAGCAAGAACAGTGACTTTTACATGGGAGCAGGAGGCAGTTTGGAGCACGTTATGGAAACTTTGGACAATGAGTCCTTTTATAGCAAAACGTCAGGCAGCAAATGCGTACAGGCCTTCAACCCTCTGCAAAGAGCTGAGCATCATGTGAGGCTCGAGAGGACATCACCCTGCCAGGACAACAACGGTGAGTCGTCGTCCCAGGGTCACTCTCCCTCCTGGAGATATGCGGGGGAGGGCTGGGATTCTTCCTCCCAGGGAGACCGAAGGCAGCTGTGCAGCCTTCGGCTGTGGGCATGAGAGCGGCTGTCAGGTCGTAGTAAAATAACAACAGTAACAATACTACTGTTATAATACCACTACCACTATTATTAAAAAGAAATGCCGGGAGAAGGCAACCGCGTACTTTGAGGAACCCTTTTCCTTTCAGTTCAACCCTTCGGCTGCTGCCTTCCCCACCGGCCCGGGCCCGGGTCCCCCGGCTGGCCGAGGAGCACAGAGCCGGGCACGCCGGCACAGCCCGCCCGCCCGCGGGGCAGCCCGCCCGGGGAAGCGACGGGCGGCTCCCAGAGGGTGCTGCAGGGCACGGCCGCCCCCCGGCACCTCTCGGCGCTCCCCGGCCGCCCCCCGGCACCCCTTTGGCCGGCCCTGGTCGCCTCCGGTCCCCGGCCACCCCCGTCCCCGCTGCGAGCCGCGGCGTTTTCACATAGCAAACTCCCGGGAAAAAGCATCCCGGGTGTCGGTGTCGGAGGGACCCCGGACACGGCCGGCTCTCCGGTGCCCATCCAGGGAGGGGACGGAAGGTCGCTTGGTTATCTTCGGTTCCTTCAAATATCGTCCCGCGACGGTAGCGGGGTTCTCTCTGCCGTGTTACCAAATGATGCATATAGATGATTCTTCCGAAAACCACGTCGGTCATCCAAAGAATAGTGTTACACATTCTATCAAGTATTAAAATTTTCTAGCCTATCGGCAAGGAGAATGTAGAATAATTTCTTTCAAAAACATTAAAATTTTCCTCATTATTCCAACATCATGAAAATCTCTATAGAAAGAATATCTTAAAAATAATTTCCTAGAAGAATTGGAAAACGTAGTTAAGACCAGCTGCAACACGAAGATTAACAATATCATACATTTTTTCACTTCGTATAGTCATTGAAGTATACATATATATATTTTTGAGAAAATTCTTTTATTTGTACGAAAAAAATTGTGAGATATATTAATAGATTTCTTCAAGAGTAATTTTAAAAAAGAATAACCTATAGAAAATTGATTTGTACATTGGAGTTTTTCTTAATTAACTAATTTAATTAGTACCTTGAAGGCTTTGGAGAATTTCCTATCTATGTATGTGTTGATGGTAAGTATCTAAAAATTGTGTTTCATTACAATCAGCTCGAATTGAAAAGAAATTACTAAGAATATGAGAAAATCTCAAAGTAAGCTTCTTATTTTACATGGCATCTCTGTAAATTTTAATTTCTATAGAGTTTGACTTTTTTTTTTACCCTTTTCTTTAAAAAGAAAAAAAAAAAGATTTTTTGAATTCTATAACTTATCTCATTACTTTTCCGGTGATGTGTGATAAGTAAAAAATATTGAAAAGTAAGAAATGTTTTCATTTCCTATTAAGAAGCTACTGCGGAATATTTCTTATCTCTACAACTCAGGTTTTACCTAAAGAAAAATAGTTCCTGCAATCCTTATTAAAGTATATTAAATGGTCTCTTTTAATAAGTTAACATTTTGCAGAAATGCCCTGTACTTTGTAACCATAACAAACCTAATTGGAAACAATTCCACTTCACAAATCCAAAAGAAGGTATATGGAATTTATTGAGCTTTTAAAGTGAATTTAATTTTTGGTTTCAATTGCTTCTTGATTTGTCAGTTTACAGCTATTTAGTTTACTTCATTGTTAGTTTGTATTTTCATAGAAATAGAAATTTTTGCATTTGCTTCCAAGTTTAAAGGCATATTTGTCAATAGCTTTGTGCCTCTTCCATGAAAATCTGTTTTGGGCTAAGATGCCTTATCTGTACAACTCTAGCTGATGCTGATTTCATGGGTTGTTAACTACTTTAGCTGCAGTAGTGGCAGAGTGAAAATATCCAAGTCTCTTGCAGTCTCCTTACTCTATAAGTTTTCATATCATATTTTCAGATATAATCTCAGTTAAAATTCAGTATGATCTAGCACTTTTATTCTATCAGTAGTTAATATCACAAATCCTTCTTCCATGATCTCATACAGAAACAGCACAGCAATGATAGAATCTTGTTCCTTGTGAAATTGTTTTATACGAACTCCTGAATCTAAACATCTCCCCTTCCCCCTTGATCATTTATTAACCAGCTGTTAACCCACCTTGTATGCAGTGAACTACGGGATTACTAAAGTGGAAGGTCAGCCTCTTCACACAGAGCTGAGCAGGCCCATGGACAACTGCAACAATCTCAGGATGTCTCCAGTGAAAGGGCTTCAGGAGAAGGGGGACCTGGATGAACTTGGTGATAAGTGTGACAGCAATGTCTCCAGTAGTAAGAAGAGGAGACACAGAACAACTTTCACCAGTTTGCAGCTGGAGGAACTGGAGAAAGTATTCCAGAAAACTCACTACCCTGACGTCTATGTAAGAGAACAGCTAGCTCTGAGAACAGAGCTCACTGAGGCCAGAGTCCAGGTAAGAACCAAACTTCAGCATTTCTACGACAAATTGTGAATTGTAGGAATGAGTAAATTACACTCTCGGGGATTGTACAAAAGCCTGTAAAGCTAAAGTAAACAGCTCGTTATGCTTCATTTCTTTATGAATATGAGCTGTTATGCTGCAGTGCTTAAATAACTTGTTATTTTTAAAAATAGCTTGTGTTGCAGTTCTGAGCACTTGTTTAAAGGATGAGAAAACAACATCAATCGTAAAGCTGTCTTGATCTCTTGTAGAATTCCAGGCAATGAAAACATAAAGTGTTACATGTAAAGATCCCACTAAAGACTTGTTGCATGTAGTTCTGATTGATGACGATGCAGAACTCAGATGCAGATGATTTGGTGTGTGTTACAGCATGAAAAGTACAGTCTAAAAAGTAACTAAATTCCCAGTTTCTATCCAAAGAGTATGCAGTGAAACTGCACAAACATAAATGTGTATAAATATCTATATATCTTTATACCTATACTTATTTAGATGTGTGTGTGGATGTGTGTGTTTGTGCCTGTATGAAAAAAGGACAGAATCCTTTTCTCTTTGCTCTGTGGAATGATCTCAGAAATCACAAAAGTAGGAGGCACAATTGATGGTTTTTAAACTTTCATAACTGATGAATAACATTATTCTAGTTTTCCGAACGAAACATACGGTTGACCACTTAGTACATTGTTTGAATATTGTAGCTGTGTACAAACGTGATTCATTCAGTATGTGCTCATATAGTGACCTCAATAATATTTCAGGCTTTTGATGTGCAATGGTGAGAAAAGAAGCTAAACATCCAGGAAACGCAGCCTTTCTCTTGTTTAGAGGTCTTCTGTTAGAAAAGGGTGTGAGCCACATTTTGCAAGTTTATCTTAATTTTAGATATCTTCCCTTTTCTGGTAATAACCATTATTTCAGTTTAGAGAATAGCAGTCCTGTCGATTCTTACAGACTGGGATTAATTTTTTTAATTTAGTGACTTGAATATGATAACAACTTCACAACTTGTAATTAAACACATATTCACATGTGTGTGTAGAGAAATAGGCGTCAGTGCACATGCATACAAACTGAAATTAAATAAGAAACACTTTCAGAAACTAAGTCAGCTAATTAATTTTATAAAGAAGTGTTCTTTTCATGTCTATTCAACCAGACACTGTATTCAGTGTTGTCATCAGAAAATAGAGTCCAAAACTGTGTGTTCAGTTCCATTGATGCAGTATCAGCAATGTCGATGGAGTATGTTTCAGCGGCTTTTAACTCTTCAGGCTCTGCGCAATCCCTCTCCTAAATTTGGTACAGCTTTGCAAGTATGACTTCCACTCATTGGGATTTAGTCTTGACTTAAAAAAAAGAATGCCGTATAATGTTAAAACACTTCTAACAAATGCATAATTCTGGAATACAGAGAACTACTTCAAGAACAAATTAGTAGTGAGAACACGGAGGAGAAAATTGAACTTAAGTGTGTCAACTGACTTTTTATCACATTTTTTTGTAAGATTTAGAAGCTTCACATGGTAAGAGTGTTAAAAAGAAGACAGTAAATGAAAAATATATGTCTATATCAGACAGTATCTCTTTCTATTTTATTTAAACATGTTCTTCCCTTTCTTAAAGTATAACCAATCTTTTCATTTCTCATATGCTAAATATGAAAGGGCATGTTGATAATTTCTATACAGAGTAGCAAGAGTATTCCATCACAAGATTAAGCAATTTGCAGGGCCTTACGTCACTAAAGGCAAGCATCTGGCAATTCAAGGATAACAAGCAGCAGATTTCTACTTTGCTTTGTGGAGGCAAATGGTTACTTTATCTCTGCCAAGAGTAAGTTTCTAGTAAAGTGGTGTAAACAGAAACATTTTGGGGGATTGTCAAAGGAAAAAAATGCGCTTTTTCTCATTTATTTCTATGAATTCAAGCAAATTGTTTGATTTAGTGTAGCAGAGTGATCAGCTGGATACCTCACCCGCAGTTCCATTCACCACCATTTCATCAACATCCAATTTAATATTTGTCCTGCACACATGCAGAGAGCGCCAACCTGAACCTAATTTATCGAAGTTGTTTTCTTTCCTGCTGCATGTCAGTCCAGTAATTGGTACCCATTTTAAGGAGGTTGTCAAGGTTTTTTTTCAAGGAAGATCTTCATGACTAAATTTCCTTATAGTGTCCTTGATGCCTCCTGTGGAGATAGGAGAGTTTGGCTTTTTTTTTTTGCCATCCCTTTTCTTTTTGCTGAACCTCAGGCATCATAAATAACACAAATTTACCACCAAGGCCCCTAACAATATATACTCAGGAATTATATGCATGAGCCTTGCTTTGATTGCTGAATACAATTTAAAAGATTGCACATACTAAACGTGCAACAAGTACTTGGGAACCAAAATGAGCAAAATTATGCCCTGGTTGCTTAAGCAGTATCAAAAGACAGTTGAGTTCTCCAAAGATCAATGCAAGAATGGGATTACAAACCAAATGGTGTTATTTTAAATATCCCACAATATGGAATCAGAAAATATCCCTCAAAATACAGAAAGTGTCTATACAAAAAAACCCACTATCCATGTATGTATATATCAAAATGAATTAATGATCAGTTTGGCACAAAGACTAACCAATACCATGGTTTCCTTTCAAAAAAAAAGGTTCTGTTAGTAGTGTGACTTCTTAAAAAAGTCTCAGTGAGCTTGCTTGCGTCAGAACAATTAAAATTAGCTGGATATTACTCTTATATAGTGTTACTTTTCTTAGCAATCCCCTTAATTCATCAGGATAATTCTTAACAAATCCAAACTAAACTGTCTGAAAGAAAAAAAAAAAATTATAAAGACCATGGGACAACGGCAGTTATCAGTAACAGAAAGAAATGGGCGTATAACAGGTTTTTGATATAATACTTGACACTCAAAATATTACAGAACAGTCCAAGAGGTATGAAGAAATTTAAGCAAAAAATCTAAATTATTTCATAGTCTAAAGTGCTATTCTTTTGTTTTCCATTATAAGAAACAGATATCACCTAACACCAACGCGAAAAAAGAAATTGCAATAGTTCAAAACCTGTCTGTGACATTGGTGACTTTTTATTAACTTCCTGGCCTTTTAGCCTTCCTTATAGAAACCTTTCCTGCTATGCAGAGTACTGTCCTTGCACTAGTTTTTCCTGCCTTTTTATGACTGCAATTGATAAAGATTATGGACACCTCTAGGAGGCAGAATATGGGTAGTCATAGCAAGTCAATGGGTATGGGAGTTTAAGAGAATGTTCCTTTACAATTTTACTTACTACAGACTGATCTTTCTCAGGTTGTTTTGTTTGTTTGTTCTGTTTGTTTGAGATAATATAAAGGAAACAAAATGTATTTTTAAAATAGCCAGCAATAATTTAAGCAGATGGGACATTGACAAAATTGAAACTATAAGAAATTAATTTTTAGGGGGAGAACTTCTCTTTTGTACATAAACAGAAATTTTCAAAGCCGTTGTCCAAAATCTCTTGGTTTTTTTCCAAAACTTCTTCGCACAGTATATAATTTAGTTTCTGATTACTGTTTCCTTGTATACCACAGGTTTGGTTCCAGAATCGAAGAGCAAAATGGAGGAAAAGAGAACGCTATGGTCAGATCCAGCAAGCTAAGAGCCACTTTGCTGCCACCTATGATATATCTGTTCTTCCAAGGACTGACAGCTACCCTCAGGTATGGTAAAGGCCAAGCGGTACTTTGGGTCTACATTTGGCATCTGTCTTAACAACTCTGGTTTTGTATACTTTGCTAATATGAGACATGAACTAGATGATCTCTAGACAGCTTCCTTCTGATGTGTTAGACATGCACCATTTCTTTATGGACCTCAAAACCTGTAATATAGCCATGTAGAATCAGAATTTAATGTATATTGCTGCGGGAGAGAGAGGCAGGAGGACAGGACAGCTCTCTCAGACTGTTGTAGCTGGTTTAATTTTTTTTTTCTTCCTGTTTCAGTTCCCTGTTAGTATTTAGTAAGGTATACTGCATAATAAGATCATAATCTTCTGTCTCTGTTCTCCAGTCCTTTGGTTTACTGCTTTGCCTCACTCTCTGCCTTTGTTTGTCTGCTTGCTTGTTTTAGCACATTGAATATGTTTATTCCAAAGTGATTGTTTTTCATGTCTCTGGCTTCACATTGCTTTTACCACATAATTGATAAAAACACCCACCATACAAAGCAAAAAATCTTGGTTCCCTTCCACTACTGGTGTTCTGGTGCTCTTCAGTTTCATTAGGTAGCAGGGTCTCTGCCAGCCTTAAGAACGCACTCCTATTATATGAGCTTGCTTTGGTCATGCTCTAAATTGGCTGAATGAAGAGTTCCTCAGGGTCAGGGAAGTGTGGGTGGAAATTGGCCTAGCAGAGAAAGGCCTGTGAGTGTTGGTTGACAGCAGCTCAACACGAGCCAGCGAGTGCCCAGGTGGCCAAGAAGGCCAATGGCATCCTGGCCTGTATCAGCAATAGCGTGGCCAGAAAGACCAGGGCAGTGATTGTCCCCCTGTACTGGGCACTGGTGAGGCTGCATCTCAAATCCTGTGTCCGGTTCTGGGCCCCTCACTATGAGAAAGACGTTGAGGTGCTGGAGCCTGTTCAGAGAAGGGCAGTGGAGCTGCAGAAGGGTCTGGAGCACAAGTCTTATGAGGAGTGGCTGAGAGAGCTGGGGTTGTTTTGCCTGGAGAAAAGGAGCTCAGGAGAAACGTTATTGCTGTCTTCATCTACCTGGAAGGAGAGTGTAGCAAGATGGGCCTTGGTCTTCTCCCAGGGAGCAAGTGACAGGTCAATAGGACATAATCTCAAGCTGAGCCAGGGGAGGTTCAGGTCAGACCCCAGGAAGAATTTTTCACTGAAACTGTGGTTAAGCGTTGGAATGGTAGAGTCACCATCCCTGGAAGTGTTCAAGAAATGACTGTAAATGGCAATTGATGCTGTGCTTTACTTGGCATGTCAGTGTTTGGTCCAATGCTGGACCTGATGATCTTGGAGGTCTTTTCCAACCTTGATGATTCCTAATGATTAGCTATGAACCAAGGGTCTTTGGCTCATGTGTTCTCTACTCAGCTTAACATGCTTTACCTCTGAAGAGATTGCATGTTACGAGGTTTGGTTCCTGGGACAGAACTGGCTTGTGTTCCAGCAGCTCAGAACATGGACACAATCATCTCAGCTGTTGTGGCACTTATAAGTCTGTCTGGTTTTATTCCATAATGCAAAAGAGCGATAACCCAACTGCATTAGCAACCACGGCATGAGAGACTCTGTGTTTAAGTAGGTGGACACAACCCTAGGTAGTCCCAGGTAGATTCACAAAGACATAGATGCACGTTCACTCACAGGTCTCACTCAAGGTGGTCAGTTCTCTTTTGAAGGTTTTTCTGACTTACCTATAGCATCACAACGGATGATACAAGGAACAGTGCTGAAGCTTTGGGGATTCTAGACTAGATTTTGTGTGTGCAAGCTCATCTTGTATTTTTAGTAGGATTCCATCTGCAAATTTTCCCAACTGACAGCATTTCATCAGTACAAGGTAATGGAATAATATAAGTCACTAGCAAGCACTTAAAATGATCGTTCTAAAATTAATGTTTTTCAAAGGCCCCACATTTTTAAATTTTATGATAATATCATCTATAAAATTCTAAACCCAATAAAATATCTATTCTGTACTTTCAGATTGTTAAAAAGATTAATTCATGTCATTTCTGTTTACCTTTTTGTCAAAAAAAAATCTCCTAGACAGATGAAACAACTAAGTTTCAGCCTGACAAATGTTTCCATCATTAATTAATAGATTCTTGAAAACAGAAGATTGAAATTCATATGCTGGTCCCATAATCTTAGATAAAGCATCTCTAAAATACGTAGAAATACAAAATGTGCACTCATTCACAGACACAAATATGATGTGCTCAGCTGCAGCCACAGACTAACAGACTGCAGGTAAACAGAGAGGCACAAATGAGTGTTTGAGTCTGGTCACCTGCACGAGAAATCTGCGTTGTACAGTTCTGTACTTCAAGAACAGGAATAAGGAGCTAAATGAAGGTGTGAGTGCACTTTACATTGGCTATTTCAGCTGAGTGCTTGCATGGGTAGCTTGGCTACATGACGAAAACAAGGCAGCCCACTCCTCAGAGAAGAAGTTGGCTACTTTTCCGTATACTGGAATATTAGTCGGTATCCAAGTAATTAGCACAGGATATTTAATAAAAATTCATGTTCTTGCTAACCTAGTGACAATTCTTCACAGTTTTCACATTCTTAAATCCTCACCTTCAGTAAAACCACATCCCTATCATATATATAACATCTCCAGTGAGAATGCCTGAGACCACAAAAATCCATTCTAAAAACTCAATGACCACTAACATCACTGTATTCAAATATTTTGGACTAGATGTCCATTTCTAAGTGCCTCACTCATGGAAAATAAATATGAAGTGCCTGACTTGCTATAAATTCATCAATCTATCCCACAATTCAGGCAGAAACGGTATTTAAAATTGTTATCTTCATGTTTCGCTCTAACGTTATAAATTAATTTCCCAAACAATTCCATTATTTCATTGTAGATAATGTAAGAAAAGAAAACAAATATCATTGTTTTCTTTACTTTTATTCTCGCACTACTATCCATGTACAAGCATTTCTCTAGTGACAAAGAAATAAGCAAATATTACCACAAGCTTTGGCCTACTTTTAAGTGTATAGTTTTTCTTGAGGGTTGTGGAACACAGATCACTAAAGCTTATTTAAGAATCAGCAAGGGGAAAAACAGACTCCCTGCTGCTGGAAAAAAATATAGGTTGAATATTGAAAAAGGATGAAATCAAGCTGAGATGTTTACAGCTATATGGCAGAAAGAGCAGGAACAAATGTGAATTTCTGGTGTGCATTATAAGGATTTGCAGCCTGCAGATTTTCTGTTTTGAGTCCAAGCATGGATATGTTGAGAAAACACATCTCAGTTGCGTTCCAGCAGAAGCATGGGTCTCTTGCAGTTAACAGAGGGTGTCGTGGAGACTTCTGCTTAGTGTCTTCACCAATTATCTTCATCAAATACAAATTAAGAACAAAATGCTGCTATGCATTTTGTGACTATATAAACCTGAAAAGCTTTTTATGTGAGAAAATTATTCTTTCAACTCATTGCAGACAGAAGGCTGGCTCTGAATCAGAGAAAGGTAGAGACTGGAAGTAACCTCTGCAGGTGGTTGGTCCAACCCCTGTGTCTACAGTCCGGTCTAATTTTGCTATTAAATTCCACATCTTTATCTTCACAATAATAACAGTTCAGGATTTTTTTTTTTGTTGGATCATAATTCTTTGCTTTGCTCTTTCAGTCTAACCTTAATTATTTTTACAGTGTATTGACTTTAGTTGAATATCTCCTAAACTGGCCAAATTCTGCATGCTTATATCTTCCATTAATTATACTGCCACAAGCTGGATTATAGAGGAGTGCAGTTTGCACAATATTCCAGCACAATCATCTGTTATTCACGTTTTTTCAAAGCTTTAGCAACATCATGCTGAAAATGAGATTTTTCTAGGAAAATTTTATGCACAGTGGTTTTCATTCATTTTAGTGGAAGGTTTCACTTTTGTTAGTTTCAGAATTGGATCTTCAAGCTTCTCTTGCAGATATGACGCATTGTGGTCTAAGCCTTCTTAAGTGCACTCAGAAAAACACGTATCCTCGACAGTGTTAGCTTAACTAGCAATATCCTGCTAATGGTGTGAAACTGAAGACGGAGTATCTTAACACCAGCGGAGAAATGAATGCAGGTTCCTTTCATGGCGAATTTTACTTCATTTCACCTGAGTGAATGCTAGTAAACAAGCCATACTTAATTCGATCACCTAAATACAGCGTGGAGTGTCATTAAAGATGTCTCAGGATACCTGAGACACTGTTGAGATGTTGATAAACAGGATTTAAAAGAAGAATCCAACCTTCATTTTAGGCAGCCATGGTCAGATAAGTGTTAGACATTTATGTTTAGGAAACTTAACCAAAGGGACTTTTATGCCAGACATGGGTTCCCTTCAAAGCCGCCAAAAATCTGATCAATTAGATTTTTTATTCCTGAAACATAAGGTGTAAAATAGGTATGATGATCTCTAAAAGTTTTTTTATTCTTGCAGCTGGTTCAGATGCAGTCATCTGTAGCTATCTTACACGGATCTATAAATGATGTGTTGGAAGAGGAACAATAAAAAGCCTCTTTAGCTTTGTTCTTCTCTTACCTTATTGGTCTTTGACACCTTCTGCCACTCTATGTCAGTAAGAAGGCTACTGTTACAAAGGGCATTTGATCTCTTCAAATTCAATACTTACCTATGAGAAGCAGCAAGAAAACCTGAGACAAAATTTCGTATTCCCCCCTCCTTATTTATGCACACAAGAGCCTATACAATTATCACACAGACTTGCAGCTTTGTCCATATGAATCACATTTATAAAGATGCTGTCTTTATAAATAAGTGCATCACTATGTAAATAAACATTAAATTGTATCATTGAAAAGCAGATAAAAAAGGGCAACATTTTTCTCCCACCTCGGCTCTTTCTTTACTTTGCATCTTTCCTCCTTCTTGCTTGTTCTTTGAATCACGTTCATTTGTTGTAATTTTTCTTCTAAGTTCTTTTAAAAGGATTCATTTTGTCACGACATTCTACCTTCCCTCTTAGTATCATGCGTAAAATGTTTGTTTTTTAAAAAAATTTGTTGAAACTGCGGGCAAGAGTTTGATAGCATAGAATTTAATTTTTTGTTTCAGTTGAAAAACCCAGTCTAGTGCAGGTTCAGGATCTAAGATAACAAAAGCTTTTCAAAAGTATGGGAACAGGAGTGGTATAGAAGGTGTAGAGAGAAAGGAAAATGTTGAAATCTCAGAAACAGAAGGAAGAGGCTGAAGTTTGCATTCCATCCACCAGAATAATAAACCAAATAGATATGTTGAACAGCATGGCATCACATGACGTGTTGGCAATCAAAGAGTGTAAAAGTAGTATCAGCATACACGTGTTAAGTACTAAGTCCTTGGATCATCGTTATAGCTTTCTCTAGCCTTAGTACATATGGCTAACCCTCATTAGCAATAATCAAAGTTACATGCTCCAATTAAATGTTCATATGGAATATATTAGACACCACATGTTACATGACTTAAAATTTCTTTTAACTATAGTAGACATATAAATGACAGTTAATCACAATAGTTCATTAAGGCTATGGGTACACTGATTAAGCAGGAGTAGATGTGGCAGACATATCTGAGCTGGCTTCAAAGGAGTTTTATCACACACTCATTCAGTCTAGCTGTGACAGCATGGAGCTCAGGCTGAGCCACCACCTGGATGTTGTCTTGCTGCCTGATCTTCCATCAAGAGTGGCACTTCTAATCTTTCTGGGTGGTGTCTGTTCCACACTAAGCAGCTATTACAGTGCACTTTTATTTTTTCTTGGTAATAAACCACCACTGTATGTGGTCCTTCTCATAGTCTCAACATTCAGTTTGTTGCTCTTTTTTTTTTTTTGTGGAACATATTTCTTTAAGTGTGTGAGTGACTTTACTAGGGCTTAATTATAAGGCAAATTAATTTTTTTTTTCCTGAGATACACAAATTTTTAAATAGTATTTTTCAAAGTACGAAATTTTGCCTTTAACTCTATCATACAGTTGAAATATAATTAACTCTTATGGTAACTGGCCCCAAGATTGCAGTAGGGAGAGTTTACAGTTTACAAAACACCCCATACAAGGATGAAAGCTTGATGACTTTTCAAATCCTCATTATTTTGCAGCTTAGCTAAACTTGTTTAAGTGTGGAATCTGATGTTCAGATTTTTGTTTTGTTCACCATGTGTAAGCCCAAATGCGGACTGAAGGGGTCTTTCCCATATTTTAGAGCATATTTTAAGCATCTCACTACCCTGCGCCAGGTAGCACTTTATTTATATCCAAAAATTGTGGGCTGCATCTCTCGCATACATACCTGAGCCCAATACAGTACAGGTGATCTTCACTACCACACTTAGTCCAACATCTCCTACAGAATGTTCACAAATTACACTGAGAAGTGTTCTGTCTAGATATAAATGTAAAAATACAATGAGAGTGGTGAAGCTTTGGGACAAGTTGCCCATAGATATTAAAGAACCCCTGTAGCTGGATCTACTCAAACCATGGCTGGATGAGGCTTGAGTAACCTTATCTAAATTTAAGAGGAGCTGTGAGAAAGAATTTGGAAAAACAATTCCAGAGGCTCTTTTCAGTTTGAATTATTCTAAGAATCTACAAACTTGGGAAGAACAGGCAAGTTTCTACCTGTATTTCGGATGTTCCAAACAAGCACCCAGAAAAAAAAATGTGGAAAGTGACAGACCAAATTAATTGTGCTGATGGACTAGGAATGACCAACAGATGCGAGTTGTAAACTGGCACTTGTGAGCAGTTTAACAGCTATTGCATTTAATCTACCTGAAGTAGCTCCTAGTGCTAGCACAGATTTGATATTTTCTGGCAGTGCAAGGACTGTTGTTTCACTCAAGGAGAGGAGTGACAAAAGTTAAGCAAATCAGTCTGACACTCACATGCTTTCTATAATTGCATAAATTCTTAACTGTTCAGTTAGTGCCACTCTTGTTTCCCATGCAGTGACCAGGAACACCCTGAAAACAGAGTAAGCATGTAGTTTCTAATTACTTACTTTAGTAATTATAATAACATTCAACATATATAACATTTGTCACATAATATAATAAAAACATCTCTTAATATCTAGAGATCTTAGAAAAGATTAGATTTTTGTTTCTCATGTGAAGCACTGAAACACGCACTCAAACAGAAGTGCTCACGTGTGTCTGCTGGAGACAGACTCTAGTCTGGATAGGGAGGTGACTGCCATGAGTCAAGAGATCTGCTGATGGGAGAATCAAAGCTAGGGAAGTGATAGCAAAACTCCCAGAAAATTTTGATATTTGAGTTTGTGTGATTTCTCCAGGGGCTGCATAAAAAGGCTGCAGCTCAGGTTTAACAGAAAAAAAGCAGTGACACCAAGCCCAGTGACCAATTACCTCAGCTCATTTTCCTCTGCAGTGTCTAGCAGAAGGTCATGTGCTTAGGAAATCGTATCACAACCATGTTAACAACCATAACTCTCCGGTTATGTTCTCGTCACAGCTATGAAATCCTATTTCTTTTTCTCTCAGGAAGGGTGTGTGTGCATGTGTATGCGTGTATAAAACATACAGTAGGTAAATATATTGAAGGGCTCTGGTAATTTCATGGTAACCACAAGAGCAAAGCTCAAGTTGTTTGTAATGTTAACAGAAACCAGAGATGTGCCCTATGTATAGCCTCATTCACAGCCTCTGAATTGCCTTTTATATAGTTCATGGATCACACAAGATTTTAAGAGGAAAAATATTTTCTTTAAATTCATGTACATAATGTTGCTTTTCCTTCTAACATACCAGAAGAAGGTCTGATAATTTTGACTTATTGTAAAACATTACTGTATTTATTTTTAATACAGGAATACCTTCTGCCCCTAAATTTTGCTACAAGATACTTATGTTGTAAATCCTTGTAAAGAAATGAATATTTAATACGAAATGTGAAGTTGCTCAACCAACTAAAATGAATAGAAAATTGATATGACTGAAACATTATTTTGGAAAGCGTAACTGCCTCATGAGAGTCGATGTAAAGCTTTCCTAGAATCTTGTGGCATTCCTGAAGCTAAGTTTACTAATTTGGATTACTTTCTCTAAGAAAGAATCTTAGGGCACTCCTTTGAAAGGTTTAGGAATTAATAGCTTGTTCACATATTGCTTTAAAAAGACATTGGCATATTTTAGGATCTGCTGCTGAATTCTGTTCTCATTAACACCTGTGCAATCTCACTGAAGCTAAACTGAAAGAGATTTTTCTGGGGTAAAAATATCACGAAAATTGGTGGTACTAAACTTAGTTTACTGCAAACCAAACTACTTGAAATATGGAAAGACGGAGTGATGTTGTGATTCCTCCAGACCACATAGGTTTTCGGGCACTGTCAAACTGAGCCTCTGAACCTTTTGAAGACTTCCCATCACAACTGTTTTAAAGGCAAACTTGTGCATGTTCATATTTAAACAGATTTTTTTTGAAAATTCTTTCCATAATTATATCTGTACAGCCTGGGTGACTGAAGCATTTGGCATAACATTTTTTTAAAAGAAATTTCAGCAAATCAGACAAATAAGACTTTGTCACATAGAGTTAGCTTTGGAGATTATGAGCTCCTTCAGAAATAGCTCCTGTATTAGACACTGCACAGATTAAATAGTTTCTCCGTGGGGAAATTTGTCTGATTATAAGTCAAAACTGGCTCAGGTAGGTTAATTTAAGAGTAATAAGGCAGCTGGGGATCATGTCAAACTGTGGAGAGTCTCCCACGGGCTGATGTTTGAGTCTTCTAAAAACTGATTATGGGAGGAGGGAACTGGAAAGTTCCGAAACTTTTTTTAGATTTTCTCATGTAGACTTCAGGAGGCCCATAAGAAGGAGGAAAAATCTTCCATATCCTTCCTCAGGCACCTTACTCACTCGACTGCCTCGCAGCAGATCACCTAAAATATGCAGGAGCAGAAGCCTGAGGTGTGCCCAGCTCTGTGTGTGTATATGTGTGTTCATGGAGAGGCAAGCAGCATCCACAAGCACGGGTGGAACTGTGTTTGTAACTGCACGTGGGCGTGTCTGTGTGAACAAGCCAAGAAGGCTCAGAGTTCGGGGAGATGTGTTGCTACCATGACTTTCCCCCACGCTTTCGTAGGAAACTAAAATGGAGCATTTACTGGGTCTATTTTTACTTCTCTAATTCCCAAGGAGCCCAGATTAGTTTGTCAGCTCGCTAATGACCTGGCTAATACAACTGTTCAAAATATTATCTTTTAAAATAAAACTATTTCATCCTTCCTATCTGCACTAGATCTCGGATAGATGAGTTCAGCGAACCATAATTTATCGCTTTAGCTTGGTGGTGGTTTGGTATGTGCTGTTGCAAAGTGATAGGAAAATAGGAGAAAACACAACTCATCAGCATTAGAAACATGTTTTCGTTCTGTGTGTGCATATGTGTGTGTCTGTCGTAATTCATTACTTCCCCTGACCTCCACTTTGGCAGAAAAAAATCACTCAGCTAGAGAGATAACCTTTATATCTTAAAGTCAAAATTCCTTTGTCTATGGACTTGGAATGTGAATTTAAAATTAAGTTTGAAGTGGGAATTCACTTTTCAGGGCTAACTGAAGAGTTACTCCAGCATATTGTACAGAACAAAGACATGTGGGCTCAATCGGAGTGCATCAGGGCAAGGATACACTGAACAGACAACAGATTTTCAGAATGAAGACAAATTTAGCAAAGGAAAACAAATAGGAAAGGATATAGTTACCGGCTGACAAGGTCTATTCTGTGAATGGGGGCTAAAAATGTCTCGCTTGATGTTACTTGTACACTTAAAAAAATAATCAGCATTCAGGAAAGATCTATAGGTGAAAGTGGAGAAGGCATACAAAGCTGTATGTTGTATAATGTTGTGTGCAAATGAGGAATGACTGAGGAAGTTTGAGTATGTCAGAAATTATATCATATACATGTAGTTCTAATAGACAGAGTAGAGAGTTTGAAAAAACAGAAGGGCGGCTGCTGAGTGTGAAGTTTGATCAAATCAAAGTGAATAGATCAGGAATGAAAGACCATGCAGTCCGAGATAATAAGAGCTGACCCGTGTTAGGTCTTGAAAATCTTCCTGTCTGTTCATCTAGTAACAAACAAGTGAAAAATACCTATCCATAAATATCATCTAAACATAGATGATAGAAGGCCTGGGACTCAGAACAAAGTTTTAAGTGATTGCCAAATACAGAAAGGATTATACATCAAAGCTTGAATACATGGTTGCTCCAGACATTGCTGGTAACCACAAAGTTTGTGTGCTTGTCGGTCATGCAACATTTTCCAGGGATTCACAGTGCAGCCTGTTAAGGCTGAACTCTGAAACAGAAATGCCCTCAACGTATAATTTCACATAAAAACATCATTAAAAGAAATTTTATCTCAAACCTATTTTTGAAACAAATTTAAGAAAAAGTCTTGAATGTATTATCAGTAATTCCTGTGTTTTATGGTTGCATTTGTTTTAAAGTAATTATGCAAGGCTTCTCATTATTAAATTTTTCAAATACTCGTTGGGCTTTGTCGCTTGAGAAATCCGAATTGGTTTGTTTCGTTCACCCTTTTCTAGTTTTTTCTACAATTACAGTAGGAATTCTATCGAGGAGAAGCATTTATGGTGAAAATGTCTATGATCTTGTACACTGTTTTGGCACCTTTTCTCTGATGTCAGTTGTGTGTTTCTGTTAACTTTATTGACTGGCTGGGCTGATGGCATCCTGAGGTTCAACACCAGACATCGTATATGGAGCCACAGAGCAAATGGATGACAAAGCAAGGAACATGAATCATCAGCCCTTGCTCTTAAGTGTTAAATCTTGCATTTTGACTCATGTGATCTCTCCATACTATTTTCTAACATGACTGCAGAGAACCTGTGAAATACTTTTTGCTTGTTTCAGAGAACTAATTATGTGTGAGGTTAAGCAAACCAAGCATTGCAGAAAATAAAAGATGAACTATCTAAATTTAATTGTATTCATTTTATATGTTCCAGATTCAGAACAATCTGTGGGCAGGGAATGCGGCTAGTGGCTCTGTGGTTACCTCCTGCATGCTGCCACGAGATACATCCTCCTGTATGACACCTTACTCCCATTCACCCCGGACAGATTCTGGCTACACGGGCTTCTCAAACCACCAGAATCAGTTCAGCCACATGCCCCTCAATAATTTTTTCACTGACTCGTTGCTTTCTGGGGCAACCAATGGACATGCTTTTGAAACCAAGCCAGAGTTTGAAAGGAGGTCCTCCAGCATTGCAGTTCTACGGATGAAAGCCAAAGAGCATGCTGCCAATATTTCTTGGGCCATGTAATATAGCAGTACTCTCTCTCAGTTTGTTTTTTTTTTTTTTTTTAATAGCAAACTAAAACCATTTTTATTTCCCATATTTAAAGGGAACAACAATAAGCTGCTGTGTGTGGAATACTAGAAATCACAATATACACGATGTCTGCTTAAAGAAATGCAATATAATATTTAACAATAAACCAAGAATAAACCAAATAGATTTACCATGCATCAAGCTCAACAAGCCCTCTTTGTTTTGATTTTTATATATGTTTTGTTGTACCAGTTGATGAAATATGATTATAGAACCTGCAAAAAAAAAAAAAAAAAAAACTGCTAAGCGAATGTGTCTACTTCATGGTTTTTAGCAGTCCTGTATAAAAATTCTTGATTTACAAATGAATACTGCATAAGGGAACAACTCTGTAAAGGATAATAAATTTATTATACTAAACCCATGATGTAAATCTCTATGCATACCACGCAAGGAAGGAAATATATGGCCATTCATGTTGTAGGTAGAATTTGTAGACTGAGCTCTCTCAGTGCTGCGCTGCTGCTCTAAACCAGCTCTGCTGTTTTGCTACATGCATGTTGAGCTTGCTGAATTTATACCAATGAACAACTAATGTAGTAAGAATAGAAGGTACTACTTTATCTTATGGATCTGAGTGTATTTCTATTAAAGATACTGAGATTTTTTTTTTTTGGTCAAATATAACGGTAAAAGTAGGATCAAAGTGTTTAATAGAGTTTTAAAAGATGTGCACAGATTACTTGTCAGCTAGTATGTTTAAATTGAGTCGTAAAAGTTACAGATAGGGTGTCATGAAGTTTAGGTGACTAAAAGACAGCATGGAATAGTACTCCTACACTTTTAACAGAGTACAGACTAGGGAAAAAGCCCCAAACCAAACAACAGTGGGGTGTTCCTTCCAGTACAGTCCGTCTTACTGGGTTTTGCTTCTGTATGGCCAAATTGAGAGAAAAAAAAGTCCAACAGGCTTGACAGTTTCAGTTAGCAACTGATCTTAAGACATTACTGGAGTACAATTCATTTAGTTTTAGTTACATTTTGTCGATAATTTGCTTATATGCTTTCCAGTGTAAGACTAGTTTTCTACCTTTAAAGTATATAGGAAAAATCTTTTTGAGTGTAGTGGCAGCAAGATTTGGCTCTCAGCTTCCAGCCTATCACAAAGGAATTAAAATGTCAGCAGACTTTCTGACATTTCTGGTGGAAAAAAAAATAGAGGAGAAGAAAAATACTTTACATCTGGAGAATTGCTATCTGCTTTGATTTACTTCTCCTCCCTTTCCCCTGTCACATTCCAAGCTCCTTCAGATGAGTGAAATGTCAGCCTCTTTGAAAGCAACAGTCAGTCTCTCAGGTTCATAAAGGCAAAGTAAATTAATTGAAATAAAGAAGACTTGCATGGCTGTGACTAGAACAGGATACACCTCTCGGGGCACCCCCTGCTCATTCTTGCTTTTCTCTCTGGCCATTAGTTAGGAACAGAGGGAGGATGGGGGAAGAAGGGAAGATCCGGGAAGCAGATTTCATCACAGCAACTGCAGAACTACCAGTACTCACAAAACCAAACACACAGGAATCCCCAGATTTTCTCTGCTCCCACTCAGGGTGGCTAAACTTGAAAAAAAAAATTGGAGATGGACTCATTCTGTAGCCTTTTTAAGGGAATAAACAAACTTAACTTTGAAACCATCAGGATCAACTGAAAATGGAATTTTATAGCAGATTCTAACACAGATGAAAGGAAGGTTGTCCTATTTTCCACAATTCATAAACTCAAATTTTAGCACATATATACTCCAATTTGTGGTTTCCTGATTCGATTCTCCTTCTAAAAACTAGCTTCAGCTTTGGCCTGAGGAGCTGGAAAAGAGTATTCTGGATAGAAGTTATCATTTCTATTTTTTGTGGTCTGTTTAGACAGAAGTAAAACTAGACTTATGATTTAAAGCAAAAAAAAAAAAGAAAATTTTATGGGTACAGGTAGAGACATTAGTTTTGTATAGACACTTTTGCCACATGCAGAAGGATGAAAGTGGTGGAAATGCAAGGGATTCTAGTAAACTGCTTTCATTTAAAAAAAATAGTTTTCCTTTTTTTCCCATTCTATTTTATTCAGTTTCCACACAATCATTTTTTAAGGTATAGTATTTAGAACATGCCAAAGTGATTTCCAGAATTTTTTTAGGGTGTCAGTAGCAGACAAAGAAGGAAAAGTTTAGCTGGCAATCTCCCAGTCTCCAATCCATTTTTGTTGTTGCCTCTTTCAATTTACTTATTTATTTTTATAGAAGAATTTGCTACTGTTTTTGTCTGAAATACTGCCCCC
>VZRR01001186.1:293427-358602 GCA_013398015.1 Oreocharis arfaki | reverse complement strand
TTTTTTTTTTTTTTTAAAAAACCCCCCCCCCCCCCCCCCCAAATAGTTTGTGGAAGTTTTTTTTATGTCAGGAGTAAAATATAACAATTCCTAGGAGTTTACTGCAATTGCAGATTACTTGGGAAAAAGAAATATCCATTTTCAAAACATTACAACAATTTTAGATTCTTGAAGCTTCTAAAATCAGAGGAGAAAATAAAAGACCGTGTCATCTTCTGGTTGATTTTAATTAAGTGAAAGGGATGAAATTCTAATTAATTCTTCATCCTCAAATCTAGCAATAGAAATTTTTTGTTACATTTTGCTGGCATAACTTTATACATTAAATAAATAGGAATTCAACCCTTCATTAGACCTGAGGTGTGATAAGTTGCAGGCCTGCAGTAAGCTTGTCATGCTCTTGCATCAGCCTCGTCTTGAAGAATGAATGATGGCCTGTTGGTTGCAGCATTTCATTTAGCTAATGAAAAAGTATCTTCGTGTTAGATGTCAAGTACTACAACAGGGTCACATTCTGCCAGTTTTATTTAGTAGTGCTTTACTCCGTGAGTAGCCGCATTGATGGGAGTGAGGCTACTCACATAGGCCAAATTGTGAATCACTTGTAAATGTTTATTCACAATGGCCCCATTCATGCATAAAAAAGCACGACATGAGTAATCGGTTCATAATCAGGCCCAGCTTAAGGTACTATTCAGCTCTGGCAAGGATGGCAGAATCTGGCCCACGCTGGCTTCAGGCCAGACTCAGATTTTTTAACCAAGATGAGTAGCTCCTTATTCCACAAATAGTGCAAAGAGACTCAACAGGGCTATATGTAGTGTCCTCTTTTTCTAAGAAAATTCTAGGAAAGAGACATTTGAATATATGTAAATAATTTAAGCAAGTTTCTATCAAAGGTAAACTATTTTATTTTCTACTGGATTATACTCCCACGTTTGACAGGACTTGAGTTCTTGTGCTTTGATTTTATCGCTTAATGATTTCTTCTCATGAGCAACTAATCTTTTCACTGCTTCTTGAACATGTGGAAAATGCACTAAAAACAAAAGGAGGTGATTTACATTGTCTTCCTGACAAGTATGTTAACTAATGTTTGAGATATGTGATCATGATGCTATGCTGAGAAGTAAATTTATAGAACTTTTGGGTAAAGAGTTCCTATCCTGTTAAAAGAGAAAGTGAAATATTGTTCTAATTATTGATGCATTGTTTTTTCTCCTACGATTGATTCATCAACATTTTGAAAATCTTAAGTCTGTATTTTAACAAATTTTTGAACAAATGTAATTTTACCTATGAAATGTAAATTTATTTGTATTATGATTTTTACAGACTCCTAAGTGATGGACAACACTGCATTTGGCAGCTAAAGATACAGTCTTTTTATGACCAAGATGGTGAGAAAAGTTTGACAAAAATTATTTCTACCTAGAGGTTAACAGTGTTACATACCACAGGAACATATCAATGAAAGCATCTTTTGTTGCTGAGAATAAGTTGAAATGAACCATATTTCTCATTTCACTTCTTTACTGTCATAACGTTTTGTAGAGTGAAGTGTTGAAAAAATACAGTTCAATATGTACAAGGCATTTTATTTTGACTGTGAACTTTATGGTAAGACCCTGAAGTATAAAATTTAACAAATATAACCGATATTGTTCATTTAATAATGAGACAGTTTAGCATCATAGGAGTTAATTATCTTGTTTGCAAACAGAAAATGTTGTAGGGTTTTTCCAAAATGAAAAAGAGTTTTTAATTGATAAATTTTTAAATATCAGTGCTATTTCAAAATCAGAGTTAAATCAGAACCCATTAAAAACACTTATATTTCTTAGTTTTAAAATATTTTCAGGGGAAGTTCTTTCTGTAATAAGTATTTCTTCCCTGTAGTGGTTTAACCTCTGCCAGCAGCAAAGCCCCACACAGCTGCTGGCTCACTCCCACACCAGAGAGACTGGGGAGAGAATTGGAAAGGTGAAAGCTGGAAAACTCATGGATTGAGATAAAGACTGTTTAATAGACAAAGCACATGCCATGCACACAAGCAGAGCAAAACAAGGAATTAGTTCACTGCTTCCCATGGGCAGGCAGGTGTTCAGCCATTCCCAGGAGAGCAGGGCCCCATCACATGTAGTGATGACTTTAGAAGACAAAGGCCATCACTCCAAATGCATCCCTCTTCTTCCCCCAACTTTACATATTGAGCATGATGCCACATCGTATGGTATATCCCTTTGGTCAGCTGGGGTCACCTATCCAGGCTGTGTCTCCTCCCAGCCTTCCAGGGCCCCCCAAATTCCATGCCAATGTAGCGGTATGAAAAGCCTTAAAGGCCTCGGCTCTGCGTAGGCCCTGCTCGACAATAACGAAAACATCTCTGTATTATCAGCTCAATTCAGCACAAATCCAAAACACAGCCACACAGCAGCCACTATGAAGAAAGTTAACTCTACCCCAGCCAAAAACCAGTGCATTCCCCCAGCACTTTCATACCCAAATAACAAGAGGCCCACTCATTCCCAGAACGCATACTTCTTATTTATCTGCAGTGCTGTTCCTGGATTTGCCTGGCATTAGAATCATGAAGGAGTACGCAGTGAATATGGGAGTATAATGGCTGGGGACAGAACAATGTTCTGGGAGGAGAGTCAGAGCACAGTGCTAGAGTAAGGGGGCAAGCTAAACCCGATACAACCCTCCCTTTTCTCTATGCCTAAACAACTCGTCCTGAACGTCACCAGGACCTGGCAATGTAACATTTATTCTATTGCCACCTTTCCAGTATGGGTTTAAGGAAGGATATAAAGAATCAAGACTAATTCTTGAAGAGGTAGGGTTGGTAGATGTTTGGATTTCATTGGCAATAAATATATGCTGAGAAATTAAGAGTAGCTTTGTGGAGAAGCATCTCTAATCATGAATTTCAAGACTTTTTCTTCTCTGCATTTTTGAGGCAACAGGAGGACAGAACATTAGAGCAAAAGCACAGTGACGGTTAAAACAGTGAGCTCACTAAATTCCTGAAGCACAGCTATTCTCCTTTGTACCACAGGCTCATTAATATGGCTGTGGCATGCAAATGAAGGAACATATCACAGCTCTACCACATAAAATATATTTGAGATACTGTCCTGTTCCTGCCAGTTGTTTTTACTCTATTTAAATTACAGCATAAAAATGACATAGTTCCTTATAAAATCTTTTCAAACAGTCCACACAAGATATATAATATAAGGAAAAAAGCCCAAAACCAAGTAGGTGAATCTTCAAAATTCATTATCATCACCAAGAATTGGGGATTTGTGAGCCCCTATACTTTTCTAGACCTCACACTCAACAGCTCCACTTCAGCTTGACTCATGCTGCCCAATTTCATAACAGTGATTATTCCCATAGGAACTGGGCTAACAAATACATCAATTTATAGGAAACGATATTGGTTAAAGTAATTGATGTTAGCATGAGAAACATAATTTCAAAAAGTGTAGGTTATGGGATCAGGTCAAAAATCATAATTTCTGACTGGCTTATAGAGTGGAATTTGATGGTTGACAAGATGCTGTTACAGGAGTGTTTTTCTATGCTCCAGTTCTACCTACAGCAGCCCTCCATAATCCAATAGCTGGCTGCTTCATATCTCAGAAGCTGGGTTCTACATTCTTTAATTATGAAAAACTAATTGAAATAGGCTAGATCCTCCCTGACTCATACTCCTGTGAGAGTATCCACCTACGTGTACTAACCACAGTTTACTTTAGTCTCACTGTCATTATAGTGAGGTGAAGTCTTCTGCTATAATCCAGTACCTGCAAAAGATTTGATTTTTGATACCATTACTGCTCTGTGAATGACCAATTTATTGATATGGAGAGGGATGACTAAGTTGCGTAAAGTCTCTTTTTGATTAAAACCCAAAACCTTAATTTGCTTGGTTTTGGTTGAAAACAGTCTGATTATCATGAACAAACTGCTTGTAGGCAGGATAAAGTCCTAGTCAACACTTTCATAATATTTTTGTCCATCTGAGAAGAGAAGGGCATCGCCAAAATGAAGCTTTGTCAAACACCATGCTCAAAGACAGACAAGTATCTGAACATTTGTAAGACTATTTACTTGGGCGTGTTTACTGAAATGATTTTGGTTTAATCATTAAAAATGGAAAACAGCTGATACCTTTAATGGAAAAAACAATATAAAACATGTTAATTTTATTTTTCTTTCAAAGTGATACTAGGGGAACAACTCTGCTTCTAGTATACTAAGAATGATTTTGGTCATTACTTGTTATAAACATTTTAGTGTGTAGTGAAATACATGTTTATATATGGAAAAACCTGTCAGATATTACTTAAACAAATAGGGTAAATAAAATGCTAAATGATTTTGGAGGTCTTTTAGAAAAACCTCTGGGATGGGTATTAGAGTTAGTGAGTATTACTTAGCAAATGCTTAAGTAGTATATACAATGAGAAAAGAGGAAAATATACTCATTGACTGGGAGTTTATTGAATATTTAGAACCAGAAAATTCAGTGTTGGCAAGGAGGGTTGAAATTTTCTTTACTCAAAAATCTCCTTGTTATCAAATCCTAATTGATGTTAACAGGAATCTTGCCAGTGATCTCACTTGGGAGTAGGATATGATCCCTACTAAACACATAATAGATTTACTAAGCTAAATTGAATTGTCCTGGAACAACATTACTTAGTTTATACGAATGGTTTTTTTATTAAGGTGGTCCATTCAGCTATTTTTAAAGCACAGAAATTTATTAAATCAGTGGTTTATGTCTGATTTACTACAATGGTTTCTGTATTTGTGTCCAAATTTTTTTACAGGATTAGAGAGACCAGGATAGACTAAGAAATGCTTTTTTGTTTTTAGGGAGATGTGTTCTGAAGGGACTGTTAGTTTTAGTGTGAAAACAGTTCTATGCATATGCTAAATCACCAGTGCAGAGGCATTAACGCTTGTATAAACTAATTGGACTAAATCTCTTCTGGAATTTAGGCAAATAATGTAACTGAGATAAACAGAGTCGCTTACATGTCCACATTTATCTACACTTTCTATTTATACTGTTAAATGCTTAAAACAACACTGGCCCATAAATTTGCCTTTTTGTTCTCATTCTTTTGGCAGTGTTTCCTACATGCTGCACTTTTAGAGTGCAGTTTGGTCTCATCTCAAATAAATAAGAGCCATGGAAGGAAAAAACTGCAGCTACAAAGTAGTTCTAACCCATTAAATGCAGATGGCCCACAGGGGGTTTAATCATAAGAGAGAGAACACACATCATGCTGAAATATAGAGCTGTTTTCTATCACTTGTTACCATTTGAATGTCTGTCTCAGGAAAGTGAATTCAATATATCTTCCTGGCCATCAGTTGCCCTCTGAATACTCCTTCTCTCTCTGATGTAGCTAGATTTCCCTTTAGAACATACAGAGATGAATGAGCTCTTACCACACGTAGAAGTGAAAGAAAACATTTCTTTCTGCACCAGAACAGATGAGATTCATCATTAAGAGAATGGATTTGACCTTGTCAAGTGGACCAAAGCAATTTATAAACAAACTCCTACAGGGGAGGCTACTTTTGGCCAAGTACTATATTAGCAGTGTTTTACTTATGCCCACTGCTACCTTACAATAACTTCACAAACAGGCTGACTTCCTGAAATATAGAGTGCTGAGAGATATCGCAGATGTACCTAGAAACACTGGGATAGCATAGGGTTACTTCCCTCCCTAGACGCTGCATAGAAATATGTCCACTCATCTTGCTTTCTCATTCTTGGCAAAATCTGCTGATCACTACCCAAATTAAATCATCATTTCAAGTTCAGATATATATCAAAGAACATATTTATACTTCAATTTGCCACTGTTATACTGTTGTTCATGCTAGAAACACCCATATGGATGATAGTGTTCAATATGGAACTGAATGGCATCTACCTATCAGAGCACTAGCAGAATAACAAAAACAATTCAGCATGGGTCTATTGTATTTCCAGCATCAGAAAAGCAATATAAAGAGCCAACAGTTTGCTACAGAGTTATTTAGATCAGATGATACTTCCACTAATACCAATAACTTTTCTCCCTTTAACAGGATACTTAAACTGCAGGTAGGGATTTTTTCTCTCCTCCTCCCAAGTCTGTGCCACATATGCTTTTAAAGTGAGAGCAGTGTTTTAGTGGTAACAAAAGCACAATGGCTCAAATCTTTCTGTTCTGTCCAACAGTCGTAAGAAAGGAAGAAAAAATGAGAACCTTCTGCAGCTCAAAAATAGGCCTGCTGTATGGAAAGAGAATACTATGTGCCAGTCCACGGGGATGGTGGCATGATGAAGTGGAGAAAAGTCTCACTAGATGTGTAAACTACATGTACAATTAATAAAAAAGTTTTTACTATGACTTCTAGGGTATACCTGCCCATCTATATCAATCTTAGTCATGCCAGCAGGGCTGGTAGTGTTATAATCTCTTCTATGTCTACAAAAAGAGAATCATGGAACATTTGCAGAAGGAGTCTGACCAGAATATTCAGTTTTCTTTGATTCACTTTTCCTGTGGCATGTATCCAAACAGAGATGCAGTTACTTCCTTGAAGACTGCAGTAATAAGCCTGTATAAGTGAAAATGCATTGTTACTTTACCTTTTTTTTGATATTGCCTTAGAATCATAGGGCTGATGACAGTAAGAAGGAGCTCTTCTCATATTAGAAATTCAATAAATTATAGGTGTAATCCTTCAAGCCTTGAAATTTCCCAAAGCTTCCAGGAGTCTCCATCATCAATGAGCTTCATGTGAACAGCCAAGAGATTGATACATATTTCAGCTCAGGAGAAATCTCTGCCATCCAAGTCTTGTCTGCTTCATAAACCCAAGACCACAGTGTAGTTCCATGGCCAGTCTATGCTTCATTGCCAGGAGATAACAATTCTGACCCTCTTAAGGTCAGAACAATGAGAATTTCCCAAGTCCTTAAAAGGCACTATATTGCATATATTCATAGCTGCCTAGCAGATTTATGCCTTATTCTTCTGTAGGTGAGTTTCTCAAGGTCTTCTAGTATTAGGCTGAGAAAAGTGGAAAGGCCTTGCTTGCTTGTTATAGCAATTATTCATTATTCACAGACGTGTGTGTGTGTGTGTGTGTGTGTGTGTGTGTGTGTGTGTGTATGCGAGGTGTTTCTGAGTCAAAGACGGAGATGAGGCACCCAGTTGTGATGGTAGTTCCCTGGTTTTATGATCACTTCTCCACTCTGATTTACAGAAGTGTAAGGACGGACCTTGGGCCCTGGACCCAGCATACTTAAAGTGAAAATATACAATTTATAGAAAAAAAGAAAGAAGAACCAGTGACAGAGTACTACTGTATCACTCTTTATCTTAACTCACATTTTTATAAGCATGCATCTGTTTACACTCTCTAAGAGGAAGATCAAAGTTCACAGAGAATTTTTATTGCCCTGGGAAGAAATTTATCTCTTTTTAAAAGAAGAAAACATGGTTTATGATCTGCCTTAAATGAAACAAAAACAAATCTGTCCCTCTGTCTGCTTCAGCATCAGACAGTAAGTATCCAAGATGGGTGACAGTGAAAGGTCTCAAAATTCCTCCAAAAACACTGATTCATCCTGAAATCAACCCTCACAGTTTTGATCAGCCTTAAAATTCATTAGGATGTTTACAGTGAGGATATTTGGCTGTTGAATTTGGTCCTGTGGATTAATGGGGTAATTGCATTTCTATTGTCCTTCAGCTTTATTGATTCTGCTGGAAACCACAGCTCAGGATAATAAGGACTATTTTCCATTTATTCTGTGTGTCAGTATTCAGATGGGGGTCCTTGGGAAGTTTGTCAGAGGCAAGAATTCTATAAACTGCCATAGCTTGCTACAGAAGACATTTTATTTATTTTGACTTCTCCACCTCCATTCCTTTTTGGCATCCAATGTGCATATTTAAAGTGTTGCTGCTACTTTCCAGTTTGACTTTAGAGCTCTTTGTTTTTATATAAAATAGTTCTGCTGCATTCCTCTAGTATGTCACAGCAAAATCAAGTTTGCTTTAACTCTTCAGGGCTTTATGCATCTCTGCTTTCCTTTTGTTAATATGCAAGCTGGCTGTCAACTATTGTCTCTGTTCCATCAATGTTAGGAAAGTTGTTGCATGGCAACTTAAATGCTCTTTTTACATAGCCCTGATATAGTGTTAGAGCTCTCCCACGCAACGATTTGTCTAATGCAAAAATGAGTTCTTTAAATTGTCTCCCTTGGTTTTGTAGGATGCTATGGATTTGTACAAAAGTGATCTGGTGTCATTTATTTTCCTGAATGTTCAGCTTGTGACATCTCAAACCAGAAACTCTTCATAATTTTAGGCAGAAGGATTGGCAAAAACAACTATGTAAAATAATTTTTGTAGGTCAACAGATTTATGACTTCCTCTCAGTTTCCTCACTTTTAGTTCTCATTCTGAAGAAAACTTCCATATTTTTTTCCCATTTGATATCCTCCACCTATTCAACTACCTGCCTGTCATAAACCAATTTTCTTTAACACTATTTTGATTCAATGTTCTCAGCTGCAACCTTTTTTTTTATTGGTCTACACCTTTTTCTGCTTGCAGCCTTGATACAGTTTTCATGTATTGGGAAACGTATTTTTCCACTGAGGTGTGTGCATTTTTTGTTGTTGCTTATGCTGTCTTGTATGGGATTCATGCTAAAAGACTTCTTCCATTCAGTGTTTACCACAGAAGTGATGTCAGCATCTAGCTTTTACTAGTACCAAACTCTGGTTGCAAATATATTGGTGGAGGGAAAATCATGACAAATTAGCTACAGGTTATACATTTTTCCCTGTGAATCCTGAAGGAGAAGCTATTGACATCTCTCTGGATCTGGTTAGTTATGTATCTATCAACTGCCCTTCTGCAAAGTTCAGAGGGCGTGGGGAAACAGCACTCGTATCCCTCATCATCGCAGAAGTATCTCCTGAGGACATCCTTTATATGCAGCTTTGACTGAAAAACACATGAAAAAAAAATTATATGCTAAATATGGTGGAAAGGGAAGAACTATATGAAATACATGCTGTCAGATGGCTAAGGTTTTTTTTATTCTTAAATATGTTATTCATATAGAACAGATTGCCTTTTCATGTCACAGAACACAACAAATATTCTGTTAGCTTTAGTAGTCATGATGTATAATTTTACCTTTTCTTTGAATTTTAAGTAAAGTTCCCAGTTATCATGTTTCTTCTGACTTATGTATCCACAGATAAATAATCTGTATTGTCCTCTCACCTTTCTAAATAGATAATACAAATAAGGTTTTCCACTGTGGAGTTAGAAACCATCTTCTCTATACTTGACCTATTTTTGTTCCTTCTTCCTTGAGAATTTGCCCGATGAGTTTTACTCTGCTCGGATCATAGGAAGTAAGAAGTGGCTTTATACCTGGCATAGGACTTAAACTGAAGCAGAGGAACCTTTCTTTAATACTGAAAACCTCATTAGGAGACATGACAGAGTTATCATTTATCTCAAGGCCATCAAAGGGAATTCTGCTTCATGAAGTATTAAAAGACTCCAATTTTTCTTCCAATGAATGCTTGAAGAATCTGGCAAATATTGCTGGAACAGGATGGGGACCTCTTAAGATAAAAGTCTGCTTACTAGATGATAAAAATTATTCTCACTCATGTTTGCTCTCCTTTTACCCTTGCATGGTGATTTCTTAAGCTTCAGCAGAAGGTAATAGAAGGACATGTCTCCCTGAAATACCTGCAAGCTTGTTGCAAGGATGTTCGCAACAAGGTAAAAATTATTACAATTTTTTAAGTGGAAGATGAAGCTGAGCCTGCTGTCATGAAAAGCGGAGTTTAGTGATAGTTCTACCTGTGTGAGACGATTTGCAAAGCAGAAAGGACCCTGCATGTCTCAGAAAGCATGTATTTTTCATATGTGGATTACACAGGATTTAATATTCATTAATATATTTATAAAAGTGTTACCATGATTAAGGATATCCAGGCTGCATTTTCATATTACACTTTTCAAAGAGAACATGACACAGTATGTTGTTGATATATTCCAAAAATACAAGCATATATTTTAACTGTCATAAAGTGTTTGTGTTCGAATTTCTCTATGTATATTTTAAATGGTAAGTCAAATTCTCTGCAGAAAGTTTTATGAAAGATATTAAAATGCAGGAATTGAAACTATGTGGCTTTTTTAAGACAGATGATATTTGCAGTAAATTGTTGTTCAGACAAAACCATATGAATCTGAAACATTTACAAGCCTTAAAGTGGGATTTGTATTTAATTTCAGAGACTAATTTTCATTTTTGAATTTGTCTTCCATAAAAATATGGTTTCTATTTCTCATATTCTGAAGAGGCTTCAGATCAGTGGTGCAAGTAGTTGCAAGTTCTGGGTGGAAGCAGTGACTCATTAGTTGAAACTTGCTTTGATGAGAACACTTGGTGCGTGTTATCAACAAAGACAAAATTTTAGTGCCATGGTGTTGATTCTCAAACTTGAGTACCAGCCACCGGATTTTGATTTTTCCCCCTTCTCGTGTTAAAAACTGTGTTGTGTGTAGGCATGCAGTTTCTGGCAGTGGGAGCCTGCAGAGGAGGCCTTTGTGGGAGGAGGGCAGCGTCTGCATCGTGCCAAACCCTTTGCACAGCACAGCCGAGCCCAGCAGTGGAACTGGTGGTGCCTCTGAGAAAACACTTGGGGAACGGCAAAATTCCTGGGAAGAGAGAGGAGGAGGTAACAAAAGACTGAGGAACAACTGACAGAACACCAAGATCAGAGGAAGAGGAGGGAGAGGGTATGGGTGTGGAGATTCTCTAGGCACCAGCGTAGCTGTCCATCGCAATCTGTGCAGTGAACTGGGCAGAGTTACTGAGGGAACTAAAACTCATGTGGAGAGCCAATGTTGGAGAAGGGTAGAGGTGTGATAGGGAAGGAGTAGAAGAGAGGAATTATTACATATTGATCCTCATCTCCTCACCCATCCTGTGTCACTGTTGGGGTATGTAGAAGACTTCGGAGTGAAGGAGCAAAGCTGAGCCTGGGAGATGGGGGAGGAAAGTTGTTTTAATGTTTGCCCTTACTTCTCACTACCCTAATCTATTTTAACTGGAAAAAAATTTGAATTTAAATTAGTCTTTCCCAAGCTGAGCCAGTTTCGCCCAGCACAGTAATTGGTAAGTGATGTACCTGTCTTTATCTCCACGTACAAGATTTCTAATTCTGGTTTCTCCTCACTTTGTGCTGGGTTGGGGAGTCACTGATCATCTAGGTGAGAATTTGGCTCTTAGCTGACATTAACACACTACAAAAATCAAATTGTTTCTGGGTCAAAAAAAATTGGTCTAAGACATATTGTGCAGTCATCAAACTGAAGATTTCAAGAGATTAAAAATCTGCCACTGCCCATGACAAATCTGTTTCCCTTGCCAGTCTTTCCCACTATGAAACATTTTTTCGTTGTTTCTCAAAGAAGTTTACCAGTCCCAGTTTGAAAAAAATATGCCCACCAATTTCATAAGGTAGTTTACTCTTCCGTTATTGCTTTGATGACCACATCTAACATCCATTTATGTTGTGTTGAATGGAAAACAGGTTTCAAAACTCTGAGTCAGAGTCTGAAGAAAAGGTCTTTCTTATTCTGTATTTTATGTCGCGTCTTTGAGAGATTATCTCCCAGTTTTACTCTTTCACCTTTGTTTACGAAACACTGGAAACCATTGAAAGCAGTTATGAGTATTTACATCAGGAAGGTGAGAAATTAAATTAGACCAAAAATTTACAGAGGTGAGAATACTACAGAACCAGGTTCTTGATGAGTAAACTGCACTACTTTAAATGTCACATTAGTCATAAATAGAAGTATAATATTATCTCAGTGGCAGCTGAACAAAAATATAGCCAAGTAAATATTATAAGCAGCAAAAAATGCATTGTAAAAACATATCAATCATGCAAGAGGGAGTGCTAAGAGCTATTCCTTTCATGGATGTTATTTTCTACCCTATTTCTACCTGCTAACGTTTTCTGTGTATCCTAACTCCTTGTGTGCAAGAACACATGAAAAGGATATTTTCCTGATGCATTACCAAGTGCAAAGGGTAAAAGATGAGTTATGTAATGCCTTCTAACTCCCATGATGGTTAGTCCATGGTGATGTACCAATACACAGCTGCTAACCTCTTTTGCAGGAAATGAGTGTGGCAAGATAAGGAAGCAGCAATATTCTATATTGATAAAAATAATATTTCTGCACAGGAAACTTCCATATTAATGACAAGTGATAGTCTCCTCAGACACTAAACACAGATATTAACGAAAACTCTTAACCAGCATTTTTTCACATTTTCACTGGCTATAGAGGAAGCCTAGGAAAGTTTGCCTTGCCTATCTGAAGTCAGTTTTATGAAAGCAATGGCTTTTTTGAAGTCTTTCCACTGATTTAATATGCAGAAGGTATCTTTCTGGATTTGAGTAATGAGAATGAAAGGTGGTGGCAGGAGTGACTACTGGTATCAATTAAAGTGTCCCCAGGTTTGCAGTGGCTTTCTGCAGCCCATCCCAAGATGATTATGGGCAGTAAGCCAATAAGACGAATTCTTTCTCTATCTGAGTGCTCAGTCATTGCCCGGGTTGGGGCTTATTGCTCCAAACCTCTGCCAGCAGTCAGAGCAAGTCTGGTGCTGTTCACCCCACACGAATCTGCCTTCCCTGGATCTTTCTTTTGTAGTCCTGCCCCCTCTATTTTGTGGAGCCACACACAGAGATCGAGATGAGAAACTAGAAAGGAAATAAGGAAACATTCACAGCTCTGCACATATATAACATATCCCACAAAAGTTAAGGGAGTTATGTGTTTAAAACTTCTGAGGGTCTTTATATTTTTCCGTGTCAAGCAAGTTCTTTTCCTGCTATCCATAAACTGGAAGAGAAACCAGTCTGGAGAGGTCATCTGTGATGTTCATTATCTCTGAAATGCAACTATTTTAACTATTTTATAAATCAGGTTCAAACAATTTGAAGTACAGAAATGTATGCAAACCTCAGAGGGCAAGTATGTGGAAAGGTTCCTCCCTCTTCCTACTTCCTTCTCCCTCCCCACGAGCAAGGCTTGCAGATGTTTTCTTCTGCTCTTTATTCTTTTGTTCCTGTTTGGCTGTGACCCTTACTCCCAACTGATTTTTTTTTGTCAAACTTTGTTTTTTCCTGAGCCTTTGATCCTGTGCTTTGACTCTTGCAATAATGAACATGACACTATTATTTTACTAGATTCATTTTATGATTCCTTACCTCTCAGAGTCCCCACGAACAAAAACATACACTTGTTTTGTCAGTGTCTCGCAGAAGAAGTGGGGGTCTTACAAAAACTTCCACCTTGCCTAAGGACAGGTGAAATATAACCTTTCATATATAGACTGAATGCTTAGGATTATGCAGTATAATTATACATTAGATTATCCAGTCCATCTCTGCTTATATATCTTCAGTTTCCCAGCTAGGGGAAACTAGTCAAAGGTTAAAAAACGTGCTAGTAGAGCCAAGTATAGAAGACACATAGCAGACAAGAGGCCAGGGTTCCAGCACTGGGTCAGGAGCAACAGTTGCTCTCGGAAAGAAATGTTGCCTTATGCCCAAAGTGTAGATACTCTTAGGTCTTATGATGACTTTTTTCCCCTGCTTTCTGTGCTCAGACACCTCAGTTTGATCAAGAAAGGTGGGAGAAAGAGTATCTCTGTCTGTTTCAAGGAAAAGAAATGTACCTACACAAAACAAGTTCTAGTTGTGGTTGAGTATCAGTCATATCGTAGAAGACATATGCTTTGGGAAAATCATAAACCAGGAACACAGATCAGCAAATCTAGATATTACTAGCAAACTAGAAAGGTTTTCCTCCCTGAAACTGTGATTCAGATACGTATGTTGAGTAAGATACATGTGTAACAATAATTATAGAAGATACAGCTTAAGAAAATTTGCAAGTATGTCTTTTCACACACCTCCTTTCAGCTGCTCCAGTGATTTACTACAATGTTACCAGGCCTCGCCTTTGAAGTAAGGTGACTCTCTAGCCAGCACAACGCCGATCAAGGAGGCTGTCTCTCCTTTGCAACAACAGTGGAGGAAGTTATTTAAGGTTACTACTGTCAGCTCCACACAGATCTTCAGACTATTTTAATTTATGTCATAGGCAGGCAGGCCCCAAGCTGTGCTCAGATGATCAGAAGCAGCAATAATAACTTGGAAACAACACTTTTTCTCAAGTCTATGTGTTAAATACACCTCAGCTGGAACAGAGGGAATGAAATGCAACTTTTCTAATTTGATTGAGTGAAATCAGCGAGCTATGTGAAGAGAGGTAAGGGAAATGATACAGGCTGAGACAGTAAATAATTGACCAAGGATTTCTTTTCCTACTTTTTTTTTTTCTTAAATAAGTATTTATTTAGAAGTAAAAATCTAGTTAATATGTAATAAAACCCCTAAGAAAAAAAGATCACTAAAGAAAGTTAAGGATAAAGGAAAGAAGGGAACCAGAGAGAAGGGAACAAGAGTCTTTTGATTCTGTCAATCTTTGTAAAACACCTTCTAATGAAATACCCCCAAAATGTGAAAGCAACACTGAAAGGAAAAAAAAAAAAGTCTCATAGGATCAAGTCCATATAAAGAAGCATATCTTTGGCAGACTACAAAGCTGCCTGGAATCAAGGGAAATGCTGGTAAATCTGTACTTACAGGGTTCACATTGATACATCCAGCTGAGTCCCAGACGATGCTGTTCCTGTGTGTCTGACCCATAACCATGGCAAGTGACATGCCCAGCTATCAGTGTCAGCAAAGATATCTAGTGCTTCATCCTCTAGTGATTATTTTTGTGCAATTTCATGTTCGTGTTTCCCAGATATAGGCAACAGAAAACACAGCAGTACTTGTTACAGAGCTGCTGGCAGAAAACATGGATTTTTATACAGACTTTATATATATAACATTTATATATAAGTGTATATAAAAATATATATATTTGACAATATAAATAAACGAACAATCAAAAACCCCCCTGCTGGTAAATTGGCTGAAAGCTGGCAATCCTGGGTAGGATTACTGGAAGGTTTTTCTGGATAACAAATTCAAGAGGCACCTATACTTAAATCACGATATTGAACCATTTTCATATGGCAGAACAAATACACATGTTTCTGTTAAATTTTAAATCCTAGAGTAGTCAAGATATGGATATAGCTCAGCACTTCTCCAAAATTTAGAAATGTTCTGAAACTTTATGTAGAAAGTGATCTAAAGCAACTGGAGACAAGAGCAATTAAAGCCTAATATTTATAAATAACTTTCTTGAAAATGTAGGCATATTCTGGTTTGTGATTTCCTTTTCTTGGGGAAGGAATTGTCTAAGTACTTACGTAGCTTAGTGACAGATATTAAGTAGGCCAAAGATTTACTCTTCAATTGCACCCTAGAAACAAATTTTAAAAGCCTTAAATTCAAGAATATGGAGTAGAATATCCTTGAAGTTTTCAGTGTTCCTTAATAGAGGTTTACAAATTGCATACAGAACAGAGAAGATTAAATCCTGAAATCAAGGAAAAACCTCCCCCAAATCCTATTATATTTAATCTTGTTCTATGTCATCTCTGCTATTCTATATGCTTAAATTGTTTTCCACAGGCCAAATACAAAAAGTTTTGCATTTCTCCTCTACTTAGGATGATTTGTTGTCAAGCCCCAAAATTAATTGTCATGTTATTAGTTGCAGATTTATATCTCAATCAGCTTTGTAGTAGCCTCTTCTTTTATGGATGTTTTTTCTTTGAACATTGGAAAATATCTGTTACCTCTTTCCTTTTTTTTGTTAGAACATTTTTCAGAGCTCACTAACTTTTCTTGGAGACCATCGGAACATAGATTGCATTTCACTGCTTAACTTAGATGATGCACAAACCACTTGGCAAGATACTCTGTTGAAACAGTTTCTCAAGGTATGACCACGCATTTAGTGCTCAGAAGTAAAACAACTATCATCATTTGAACTGCTTTGGTTCAGAGATAGAAGCTGGTGAAGAGCCATGTCTGTTTCTCAGACAATTCTCTCCTCAAGCTCCACAGTTCGATGATATAAGAGATGCAGCTTTCTGAACTCTTGGATAAAAAGCGCCATGGTCACACAACGCAAAATATTTCTTTGATGAAAAGTTAGTTGAGTATTTTAAACTTAATCGATCACTCATAAAAAGGAGGGCTTTTTCTGCTTTTTTTTCTTTATGGGTACCCATTAATTTTACTTTGTAGTATCTGGTTCATACCAGCAGTGTAAAGCATACCGGCTATGCCTGTGTGAATGCAGGAAACACTACCCCATACTTATTCCATGACAAGATCACAACAAGGTAAATGACACATAATAAAGCCACATTCTAGACTTTTTTTTCTAACTTATTTTCATGAGTATGTCATAAATATTGCTATTGTTTCTAATTAGTCTTATCTAGATAGAAGACTTTGTTCAGGCACTTCTTGTGTGACAACAAGCATATTTATTACTATCCTGGAATTATGCTGGGGGGTTAGGGTTAGATTTTGAAGTCCAGGCTTCTTGATCTGAGCTTCAACAGACTCAAGTCATTTGGTAGAGACCAGACAATCTTGTAACGCTTGTTCATCTCTACTTTACACTTACTTGCTCTGAGTTCTGTTTAAAAATAAAAAAATCTTATATTCTTCTATTTAAGACTGTGATCCATGATTATTCTATTTTGGAAAGAGCACTTGAGGCCCAGTATATAAGCTTAAAACATCAAGATGCTTTGACAACCTAAATTCTAAATTGAGTGCTTATGAAATTGTCACCTTTGTGAGCAGAAGTGAAACAAAGCTCATCTAGTACTGAACTAAGCTTGAAATTCCATCCCTAGAAAAACAATCTGGAACTTACACTTCCCTTGACTCATGTCTGGTACACCCATTAAGCTTCCCCCTACTTATTAGATAGTAAAGTAACTTAAGACTGATTTTTCTTTTTTTTTTCTTTTTTTTTTTAATTTTAAATATGCTATCATTGAAATTATCTCAAATGAACGTTGAAAATTATATTTTTCAATTCTGTATTGTTAATTGATCAGACTTTTTAGTTACTGTTTATTGTTTTCTTTCTCACTACTAGTGTAAACTAAGCTTAGAAAGAGAGGAGGAAATACAGGCAAAAATTTGCCTTTTTCTTGGTATGAAGCATGCAGGCATGAAAAGTAGTGCTCATTGTGGGACGTTTCTAGGCTCATTTTAGTATCTGATAACTTCAGTAGACAGAATTTAGCTCTGTCTTCTCACCCTGATAGCATGAATTTGGTACCACATATACAGGCACTCTTAAAACTTCACAAAGGTGAAGGGGTACTTTTCTGAATTGCCATTTTAGATATAAACTAAAGCTGTAGCTCCCAAGCAGCATAAAGCAGGAGTTGACAAGAGTAAACCAGTCACAGACATCACTCTGGACAGACTTGGTTGGCTTGTGGAGCAGCAGATGGAAACAACCGACAGTATATATTTTTTATGAAATATGTGAATCTAGCATTTAACCAGAGAGATGGTCTTGCATACTAAAGAAAAACAGTTTATATACTAGCAGAAACTGTTACCTTTGGAACAGTTAGGAACAATAAGTAAGAGTAAAGGGAAATATTTTGTACACCTGAAACAGTGGTGCGTATGAAGTGGTGTTATTCCAGCATGAGTCTCTGGTTTCACTACAGCATAAGTAAACATCAGTACTTCTGATCTTTGATATATTCTGGAAGATGGCAGAAACCACAACATTCATCCCAGGAATGCACTGTTGGTGACACTCTGATGCTCCAGGTCCAGCCAAGCCACTTCATGAAAGGCAAAAGGCTGTGCCAGTCAGGCTGCATTTTGAATTCTTGCTGTATCTGAGCAGAGAATGATGGATGAGCTGTGTGCAAGAAATGGCATAAACACCTCTTAAAAAACCACAGCTGCACTTACATCAGTCCTAAAAGGCAAACCAAGGAGGGGGAAATCATGAAAAACTGAAGAAAAATTGATTCATTTATATTTACAGAGGAAGCACTTAGTTTTCAAGCACATGTAGAATGCTAAATAAAGTACAAAGTAGTTGGTGTCCCTCTTTATTTTTGCAATATTGCTGAAATATTTCAAGGTCTCTTTCTCGTTATCCCTTGTTGTGAATGTATTTTTTGTTTGAATTTCCATAGAACAGTGAAGCTGAGGTCAGGATTCTTTTCTTCTTGGTCCCATATAGAAGATGAATGCTCTTGTTCTAAAGCTTTTACACTCAAAGAGCTCAATCTTACAACTGGTAATACACAAGCAAAGAGACGTAGCTGCTGAGGATAGTAACACAGTCTCAAATATCATGTTTTTTTTAACTGACACCCATTAAATTTCATTGCCTCAAGCATGATTGCAAGTTGCAGCCATCACTATTTCACACATTCTATTTCACTAGCTAGAAATAAAATAATGTTTTTAACAAGACAAACAGCAACTGGAACAATTTTCTTGAGGATGTGATGGGTTCTTGAATGCACTTCTAAAAGCTGCTGTAACTCAGATAGAGGTTACAGGTTTTGGACCAGTCAGTAGATGAGTTTCTATTATCTGTCTTTTCATGATCATGATAATCGATAGAGGTGATATCTGACTTTAAGATACATACATCTGTTTACCAAAAGAAGAAATGAAAGGAGAAGTGGCAATTCGAGAGTTTAATTCATTCATATATTTGTAGGTATTTCTAGACATTTGGAAGCATAATTCTGAAAGCCATCAGACAAAATAAAAAATCTTTCAATGTTTTTTAAATTTGTCTAATCGTTCTTGTCATTGAAGAAAACACGTATTTTAGTATACATTCTAATTGCCCAAGATACTTGGACCATCAAACAACAAAATAATAACCTTGAATTTCCCCTGCAATTTTAATTTTGGTCTTTGGTAGAGATTGGTTTGCTTTAGAAAAGCTCATGCACTTCTGGGTTGAAGTGGGTTTCTGACAACAAGACTGGCTTACGCTGACTTCCTCTGAGTTGCTGCTGCCTGCTTTAGACTAAAGAAAACTATAATAATTCTGAGTTACTTTTTCCATTAAACGATCCAGCAGCTATAGTCCCTTCCCACTGATTATCGTCAGAATCCCATGCAAAGCTGCAGGATACCCAAGCAGAAACATATAATATCTCAGAGGAGAATGCTGAAGGATGGGTGAGACCTCTGTTTAACTTTCTTTTCAGTATATTCATATTTATGAGCTCTGTTTCTTGAGCATAGTTGGTCCATCTGTGCCTCACAGATACAGAGGGCAATAAAGATAATTTGTGATTATTATCAAGCCTTTCTTCTTTCTATCACTCTTTCTCGGGTTATTTTTACACCATCTATATAGGTGCAATCAGAGAAAAATGTGTTGCCTCAATACTCAGTCAAACCTCTACGTATCCCACATTTGTGATGCTTATTTTCAGTAAAAAAAAATCCTGAAATTGTCTTATTTTACAGGTTAAATATAGCTATTGGATGACTTTCTTCTGTGGAACATTTTTAAAATTTACTTTAAATTCATTGCTTTTTAACCCACTTGTTTCTGTACCAGGAATTGAGGTACACTCACTCACACCCAAACATACATGCACTACACAAAGACAGAGGCTTTCATTTTATGTGCAGAAATGTCCATCTCACTAGTCGTGGAAGGGAAGGGAATTCTCTCAGGAGTTCATTCCAAATGCAATGTCAAGTTTACAATATACAGAATAATTGCACTGTTTACAGGATTTATTTTATTACTATCCTTGTGATTGCTGCAATTGTAAATAAATCTGCTCCTTGCCACAAATTTATTTTGTTTTCCAGAAAAAAGGACAGATTTGCTTCCTTTGCCTGCAATTATAATAATGGACAATATATGTTTGTATTTAGTTTTCTTTAGCCAATGTAAGCCAGACAGCCAGGCAGCTGTTGATCTTAAAGGATTATCACAGAACAAGTTCACTTAGCTATAGATAGTAATTTATCATTTGTGGCAGAATCCTGATTGTGTTTTTAAAACAGTTCCATTTTTAAAATGGCAACTCCAAAGTATATACAATATCTGAAAAATGATATAGTCTTCCATGAGAAACAGCACTAATTCATAGTGTTCACATCTGAACATTCAGTGAGGCTGTCAAGATCACCTCGTGCTCACGTCAGCCATAGAGCAGTTGAACACAAAAGACCAAAATGTGCTAGCAAGAAAGCAAATTTTATCCTGTAACTTCTGGGTGCCTTAACTTAGCAAGACTGGTTTTGCACCATCTCTTTTGCTAAAAACTGGAGGTAAGATTAAGGCTGTGTAGTGCCTGAAGGACCTCCCCAGCACCCTTTGTGGCTTTTGGATATCAGCTATGTAATTTTATTTTTTAAAGAGTCTGATTGAAATTTGAGTTAACCTATATGTAAATGGGCCATTAATGTAAGTAGATATAAAATCTACTTAATGAACTGATATACTACATTCATTTTATGGTCAGTTCTTTAGGTAGCAGTTGCTCAGGCAGGATTTATTGTTGCTTCATCCTACAGCATCAGCAGATTGCACAGTGGTACTGAAAAACTGTCTCAGCTCAGGACAGCCTGTCAGAGCAGAAGGAGAATGCCACCTGCATCCTGCTTACCTCTGTGCTCCTGGTGGAACAGAGGGACAGCAAGGAAATGCTCCTGTCTTCTGTGAGGTTACTCTTTTGACTTCCTGATACCTTTAGCAATCAATGCATTCTGAAGTAGTACGAGATTTTCCATGTACAGAACAGGGGCAAGAGCCTCAGATTAGTTCATTGAAAACAAACAAAGATGCCATGTCATGGCAGTGATATGTTCAAACTGAAAAATGAAAAAAAAAAAAAAATTGGATATGGAAGATTGTATCAGTTTCAAGATGCAAAGAGATTCATTTTATTTCAATTTACATAAAGACTAGAGAGCTTAAGAGCTTCTTTCCCCAGACAAAATTTTTTACTTGAAAATTTAATAGAGATCACCTGCTCATTTTAATTAAACTCTTGAGAAATAAAACTCTTCAAAGACTTTTTGCTGTTAAAATTTTTTAATTTCAGCCAAAAATATTTTATTGTGATATTTTCACTTTATCAGTCCATAAGAAAATAGGCACTTGCTGGAATCTAGTCTGACATGATATTAAGCGTTTTTAAATTGCATATTTCTAGTAATAAAATAAGAATGGGTGTAAAAAGGCAGAAAAAACTCAAAAAAGGTAGCTAGATTTTTTATATTTTAAATTGAAATTAATAAATATAAAGAATACCAAGCATTTTTTCTAATACTTGGTCTTGTGCGCAGAAAATGTTAGCCATGTTCTTATTCTTCCACATCTACATATCCAGCAATCCGTGTGTCTCAAGGAGTCACAAGTATTTGTCACCGCTTTCTTCTGAAAAACCTTTACAAATAAACCATTTGGTTTTTCACTATTAGATAATGGGTAAATCCTGTGGCAAGTATGCAACACAGGACATCATTAGCAGAGGAAAAGAGTCAGCAATAAAATCGACTGGACATTAAGCTCATTCACAAAACTTAAGTCCCTGTTGAGTGTGGTGTTAAACATGCTTGATTGTTTCATTCAATAGTACAGCCATTGATAGGGTCCCAGAGCCCTAGTTAAGTTTTTATAAGGCTTTTCACTAGAGAACTTCACTAGAGAACATAATTGTTATTTCCACATACCTACATTCAATTTTCAGGGATTACTTTTAAGTGTGAATTCTCAGGTATTTCTTCCAGCTGCCTCCTGTCAACCCATAATCCAGTATACTGAGCTCAGTCCCTGCAGGGAAGGCACTTGATCCTAGGGTCAAAGGTCCTTTAGCTCTTGACTAATGCACCTCATTAGAAGAGGAAAGCAGAATGTCTCTAGTAATTCAAATGTCATGAGAAGTAACAGAACTATATATTTTCAATTGTGTTAAATAGGATTGTTTTATTTTAGACACAACGAAAAAAATAGCTGAAGGCTTCCCATTCATAGCCGCTGGAAACACTGTCTAATTTGTTGTGCATCCATGTGTGGTGCAGGAGTGTGCAACTAAACTGGAAGGAAATTAATTAATAGTTTAATCATGTGCAGTATCCTTTTTTATTGTGGTAGGAGGCTGGTCATAAATTCATAACTATTCATTACTCAACTATTTGGACTAAAATGAACATATCAGTTAAATGAAATGCTGCTTCTATTAGTAGTTTATGTATGGTAGATGTGTTAGGTAATGGTTTTATCCTGTGCTGAAAAAATAATCACCCCATAAAAAGCAGGTTTTGATTAAGCAATGAAACTGGAACTTAAGTTCACCTGAATCCCTAAGCAAACATAAGCTACTGCATTTTCTACATAAGCTTTTCTATGGGATCACTGTAGTTACAAAAAAAATCCCTTTGCTTCAGAAGTTGAATGCATTTATTTGTATTTTAATGTTCCTATTTTGAATGATTTTTTTACTTTAAGTTGAAATCAGCACTTCTAGATATTTTTCATCCTTTCATTCTGAAGGAGTTTTGCAAGGTAACTATGTAAGTAAACTTTTTTGTAAAATTTGAACTGCAATAATTCAATTAAAGAACTTCATTTATTGCAGTAAAACAACTTACACCTTGGCATCCAAATAAGTTAAAAGAAAGAAATGCCAGTTATAGTTTTACATCGACAATTTTTAAAAAAAGCAAAACACTTTTTATGTTAATTGAATGGCGATATAGAACATGAACCTCTTTGTCACTAAAGCCAAAAGCCCTTTTACATTGATTTAAAAATGTGAATTATCCTAAAAGTTTTTTTTATCAGAATTCTGCCTGACAAGCATTTTGGGACTACATGTAGGATTTTCTGGCATTTCCAGACATTTTCTGGAACACAGGCAAGGTATGTGATTTTAATCATTAGAGGAAACAATAACACAGGAGTAGATGTGATGACATGGTCTCTGGTTTTATATCACGATTGAAGGTGGATTTCTCATAATGTCTTGATGTCAGAAAAATCCTGACACCTTTTCTATGGGTAGTTTTAATGTAATGATGAAACATAAATGCGAGAGAGGGAATTTTCTCTTATTGGATTAACAGATACATTTTGAAAAAGTTGAACAGTTGAGGCTCACGATTCCTTCTTTCCTTAGGATTGTTACAATTATAACAACAGTACTCCTATGCCTCATTTAATGTCTGTCATTTTGAATAAAATGGAATTTCATACTGTTTTATAGATGTGTTAGTAAGTATTTTTATTATCACTTAATGGAAAATCTTGAAGATTTGTTTGCAACATGTTAGGTTGGCTACCATCATGAACAATACATGTATTATTTTACCTCCTCCTAGGCTTAAAAGACTACACAAATGGATGTTTTATTCCCTCTGGAGACAGAGAAATTACACAGTGAATTATGTTAGATTTTTTTTTTTCTGTTTGTTAACAAAAACTCACCAAACAAGACCCCACATCCTCAAAAAATCTGTTTCTTTCCTAAACAGAATGGGTGCTGTCTAATCCAGTATTTTCCTTACTTGCATCTCTTCCAGCTAGCACCCATTTAGAAAAATGTTTACTGTTAAGGATCATTTTCAAACCAAAAGCCAGGTGTTTAAGCTGTGCAACATCGTATTTCATCCTTTATTTTCAGAGTTTATTTTATTTTTTCTATCCAAGTTCACACCTCAGCTCATAAACATGTGTACACTGACTATTTTCTGCTAAAAACACTTGGCTTGCACTGTTCACTTCTCTTAAGCAATGTTGCACTTGTGTCCTTCTCCTAGCAACTTCTTTAGATGAAAACCAGTAACAGCTCTCCAGATCAGGGAGGCTAAATCATCCTGTAACAATAACACGGTTTAATTTAGGCTGTAGCAGTGAGAGCAGAGTTACTGGACAAACTCATGTTTGTCTCACCAGTACGTATTATTCCAAAGTGTCATTTACTACAGCTGTAAACTCTAGCCTTCCGGTTTGTAAAAGTTGTATTAAACCCATCCTGCTCATTGAGGAAAAACAGTTACATCTGAGGTAGCTTTCACTACTGAATTATTTTATGCATTTATTTTCCTGCTGGCTGTTGTTAGCTTCTATGATTCCTTCGATAAATCAGGAAAACAGCCTTGCTGGCTCAGCCCTCTCTTAACTCTCTTACCTGTCCTAGCCTTCTATTTAGTTTTACACACTGATTTACACATAAAAAATCTCAAAGCTTCCAGAAAAGGAAATTATCTCAAAGGGTTTTGTGGATGGTTATTCACTACAGCTAGAGACGTATGTTTGGAGACATTTATCTGTGTATATTTAATAAGTCCATTTGTAAATCATAAAATCATAAAAAGGTTTGGTTTGGAAGGGACCTTAAAGATCATCCAGTTCCAACCCCCCTGACCCAGGCAGGGACACCTTCCACTACACCAGGTTGCTCAAATATTCCACACAACTACTTACTTCCTTAGGATTTAGTAATGCTACATGTCTAATGGGGCCAAAAGATAATAGAAATTTTATTTCACTGGGCTTGCCATCAAATTCACTCTGCTGCTGGTCCTGCTCCTGCTCCTTAGCTGGAGCACTGTTGAGAAGCTGACAGCTGACCACATATAGGAAAAAGCTGAAGTGCCGCTTGAGGACTGACAGTGCTTCTCTGTGTCTCCCATGGTGTTGGCAGGTCAACTCTGTTTATGATGAGTATGTGTTTCCATCGTCTGTTCCTCAAGAAGCACCAAAGATTTCCCATAGAGGTGATGTTCTGTTCTGTTCAAGTTGCTCACACAGCAGAAAGAAAGTATCTTTCTATGGAGGCTACCCATGCGAAAGCAGAAGACAATTTGCCAGAAAAATAGATTGGAAACATACTTAGGTTAAAAGAATATTTTCCCTCCCTCAAAGATGTTGAAAGGCACACATCTCTACTCCATTTTATTATTGCATCGAGGAACAGGTTTATAGAAACTGGTTAAGAAGCTAAAATTTCAATATTAATGCAAAAGCCATATATTTCATATTGCTACTGTGCTGCATCTGCAGGTTTCCTCTTATGTGTCCTGTCTTACGAACAATATGTATGCTTTTGATTTAGGAACCAATAACATTTTAAACTCTGACACTAAAGGAGACAAAAAAAAAAAAAAAGGGAAAAGAAAGAAGTGGAGAAATGATTGAATTACATAGAACATATTTTTCTTTTGAAATGCAATAAAAGATTCAATAGCTGAAATTGCTCAGGGGTGATCACATTTCTTTCAGAAGGTGCTCTGTATTGCGGCCAGTGTACATATCAAATACTGCTGATAATTCAGCAGATGCTTTTTTTTTATTGAAAGTCACAGAAAAGAGTTGCAATAAAACCTGCATTAACAGCCAGAGCTGAAACTGAGGTTGGCTCATGATTTATGCACTTTCCTTTGGTTTTGATCTTCTAAAGAACGTGACTTGCCACATTATATACTCTTCCGGGATTTTCTCCCTCACCACTCATTACTATACTATCACTGTCAATCTGATCATGCAGTTTCACATGATTCAGGGAAAAGAAAGTAATCTGACTAGCAGTCAGCTCTGCATGATTTTATACTTCTTCTGGCTAGGGCTCTGATGCAAAATGCAATCAGATGAGTGAGAGAACACTAGCTGTTTTTGACGGGCTTTGGATCAAGCTATAAATGTCTTTTTAGGGCACATCATTTTAGGTTATTCTGTGCATGTAATTGTTCTTTTAAAATTCCCTTCATCTCTACATACAGCTAGACTCAGCAAATAAAATAAAACAAATCCACAATTCATCTGTTTTTTAGAATGGACTAGAGGATTTTTTTCTTAATTTTGAGTAATATTATTCCTTAGGAACAACCTTACTCCAGAGACTGCAACATATGGAGGGTTCTTCAAGTACAATTCATAGTTCCTATTTGCATTTGAGACTCTGTGCAAGTTTTTACATTTTCACATTTGCCTCATGAAAATAACTTGGGATAGGAATAATTTTTCAAATGTTATTAATAGATAAAAAGTAATCCAAGGATAAATACTTCCAGACTGCAGCTACTGTGTGTATCTAGGCCAGACATGCATATCTCAGTGTTTTGTTTTTTCAGTCTGACTAATTGTCTTTGTCATTAATGACTCTCCTTTAAATGTCTGCTTTATGTTTCACGAATACTTAGTCATTACTTTTCTTCGTCTGTTTATTGATAGAGTTTAAATGTGCGCATATGAACCAAAACGACATTAGCCGAGGAAAAGCTGGGCAGAAATCTGGGTTTTTTTCCATCATGCAAATAAAATCTTTTCTCCTACCTGAAACAAACATAACCAATCATGTCTTTTCTCCTTTGCCATAAATACATGAAGAAAACAGTGTGGAAATGGGAATTGTTACAACATGCATAAGATATACTTAAAAGGTACCCACAGGAGAAAACATCACTGCTCGGGACCCCATCCTGGCCTGTATGAATTGTACCAAGAAGACCAATAGCTTACTCATGCAAGTAAACAATGGACACGTGTTTAAAACTAGGAAAATAGTGTCTCATAGATGGAAGCTCTTAGACTCTAATGAAACACCTTCGAGAATGATATAATGTCAATGGAACAGCATGTGGCTTTGGTACATATAAAAGCAATTATGGCAGTAATATTACAGGCTGACTTGCCTTTTTCCTTTGGTTTCAGGGTTTCAGACTCCCTAAGAGCTGATTCACAATGATAGCACTTTACTTCTTGTCGTCATCTCACAATAAAACTTTCCATTCTTTTATATGCTTAGAAGCCCTTCAGATATGTCATTGGTACTTATATTACAAGCATATACATTAGCTAGTATTTTACAATTTGCTCTGGGTTTTTTTGTTTTGTTTTATAATTTAGAAATTTTAGATAGTCTGGTGTAGTTTAAACAACAGTGCTTTGGTTTCTGGTTATTTAATGACTTTCCCCATATGATGTGTCTTGAAACTATAGTATAGCACATGTCCAGATTTCAGCAAAATCCAAAAATATAGTGTCAGATGATGTATACAAAGAGTAGGTTATGTTGACCGTACTGGCCACTGATAACCTGCTCCATCTGTCTTGCCTCTGACATGTTAGCTGGACAGGGTAGAGATGAGTCAGCCTCTAAAAACAGAAGTCATTATGAGAAGAAACAGCAGCCCAGCAGCAATCAGGTATTTTGCTGAAAAGTTCAAAAGATCATATTTGGTTTTTTTTTTAATTTACCTGCTTTAATGTCCATTATCACTGCAAACATGGTATTTGCTTAGTGAGTTATAGAGGATGACTCAATCTTTCTAAGCTTCAGGAATGCAGTGTTGTGGGTTAAGAATCTTGAAGCCCAGTTGGGCTAGTCTCCTCCTTCTGTTTTTGTAGCTCAGGACTCGAACCCTGATAAACTCTGGCAGAGTTACACTTCAACACCTCATACCTATTCTTCTGATATACCTTTAGGGTGAGTTCTTCTGCAACTAATGAAAGTTTTTTGCCTTTTCCTTTTAAACAACTTTGAATATGTCAAGCTCATGAATATAAAAATAGTCTGATTTGTATATCATACATTTTGTTGCTCTATTACCCTGTGTATCAGATCCATGCTCACATGTGCATGTATGGATATAGTAAGTTAAGGATTAATATAATTTGCGCATTTATACACAGGAAGTATTAATTTTTTTAATGCTTTGTGATGTAGATGATGTATAGATCTTTGCACATGGCAGAATAGACTGCCCAAGAAAATACAAGCTTCTCTGTCACAAATACTTACAAAAATGCATTTTACCTCTAGTGCTCTATTAGAGATGGAAACACAGTCCAAACCCATTGTTTTATTTGAAATTTTCATACTGGCAGTTCACATCATGCTTTTTGGCTACTGACTAGATGAAGTGAGAATTTGAAACAGCAGAGTAATGGTTTGAGTGCTTCAGAACTTAGCATAAAAATCCAGGGTTGGGGGAAGGGAGAAATGTTGAAAGAAAAATTAAATATATTATACATGCCAACTGTTGACCACTTATTCATATCATGCTGGGTTTTTAAGTGGTTCTCTCTTTTTGTTGCACAACAAACCCACTCCATGTGTAAAAGGAGTATAACCTTCAATTTCATGGAGAAAAGTCCCCTGTGAACAGTGAATTTTACCTCTTCCCAGACCTAATTTAAAATTTTTACTTCGTTCTTCAAATGATATTGAATTTTAATACAATAATTGGTGGTCCTTGACACTTTTGCAGAGCTGAATACAATTCCAGCTCTGCTATTGTGTTTTTGTAGCTCTCCTAGAGCATCCTGTGAAAAGAGCAGGAACATTTCGGCTAGTGGCTTCTATTTATTCAGATGTGTTTGGTTTAGTTCATCATTCTTCTGGTTTGAAAGCTAGCACTAGCACAGTAGATGGAAGCTTTCTGGAAAATTATTGTAAGCTCCTAAAAGCCATAATTACAGCCTTACTATATCCCTATCTGTGGGAAATACCAGACACAACTACTGTAAAGTAGTCATTATGATGCCACTTTTTTATCAGAAGCATGACAATTCATTTGCTAATATGTAGTTCTGTTCACAGCCAAGGTCCCTGTTACAGGCCCTCCCAAAAGTCTGGGGATGTCCAGGGAGTCCCCAGAAGCGAAATGTAAGAGGTTCAAGACCACAGACCAAACAGTGCCTCTTATACCCATTGAGAAAACGTAGTAATTGCCCCGCCTTAGTCAATCGTCTCTGCTGCTTGTATCTGTGGTCTCACAAAGACCTCAGTAAGGTCTTAATAATGGTGAAAGTATTGTATGACAGCTTTTACTGGCCCCTTGTGCTGTATTTCTTTCTTAGAATGAGCTCTGTTTGCTTAAGGACTGCCTACCCATGAATGTTAATCATTTATGATCACATAACACCATCCCCCAAAATGTGTGTCTAAAATTAAACTACAGATGGTGTTCACAAAGGTTAACCTTAGCTTGGGGTGCCAAATCCCCTCAGAATCCCTTCACAGTCAATGGGAAAAGGAAATGTCTCCTTTAACACAGTATTCCTCAATCTGGGCTCCGGGAACCAGTAGTGATCTGGAAGACATCTGATGGTAGTTCATGAAAATGTTGGAAACACTTAAACTTCCCCGGCAGAAAACACCTCCAAAGTACATAGAGAAATTCCTACGTATGCACACAAGCAAACAATCAATTTAGGAGATTTTAAAAGTAATAAACAAAGCTTGAAAGGGCATTTGGCTGTAAATGAAAACCATTATGACAACACTTCATAACAGTACTTTGATTTTTTTTTTAAAGTTGGTTAGACTTTCAATCTCAAAAAGAAAAGAACTGAAGCTAATTTTTGAGTCTTTCTCTCCCAGATGATTACATAAAATTGTTAAAGAAACACACTTGACTTGGGAAAGACTTGGTTCTTCTGAAAGCCCTTACATTTTGAAATAATAAAATATGAAAAGTGATGTCTATGGGGTAGTACCACCAGCATGATAGACTCAGTCATCATTTCTTGAAGGTTCATCCATTGGATATTAGTCTTATATCATATCTTTTCAAAGTATGGTTGAAGGAGGTATTAAAGTCCAAAAGAATTGTACAAATTAATTTTAAACTGAGGTATTTGGGTCTTTATTTTTTCAAAATAAAACTAGTGATGTTAGTTTTCAATGAAAAGAATTAGAATCACAATTGAAGTCAAAGTCTTATGCAATGGCATACAAAATTATACTAAATTCCATCTTGTAAAAATATAATCTAGTAAGTGAAGGTTTTCACTTTTTAATTTGACTAAAGGTTTTGCTAATTACAGCAGATTTATGATTATTTGTATCAAGTCTAATTTATTCCCATGTGGACAGTACCAAAAGGATTTCTGTCTAACAGATGGGCTTCTCCTGCTTTTAATTCCTTAGAGGAATCTGAGCTTTTTTGTGGGTGAAAAAGAAGAAGAAACCATTGTGAAGGTCTTTTTTGTGCAATCCTTTTCTATTGTGAGCTGCATGAAGGAACAAATCTGATGCTGTGTTCAGTGAAGAGACTAGGTTAAAAAACCCAAACTCTTTTATTCCATCCCTTTCGGGGTTCATCATATTTTCTAATTTTAAAATTATGTACATTTACTCTTTTTTGCTCAAGTTTTTACTCTGACAGTAAATTATAGTAATTTATACCATGATAAATCATAAATCCCATCATAGGTAAGAGTTTGTTCCAAGCAACCTGTGGTTGGATTCTGATCCCATTCCAAAAGTTTCTCCTTGGGACACTTGTTTCTCTTCATTTGAACTATGCCAATGCATCTCATGAAGTGAATTGCTCACATGTCTCAAGAGATCTTCCACCATAAACTTTCAGAATATTTATGGTTCCAGGAAAAAAAAAAATAGTAGAAAGACAATATATGTTTGAACAAAATAGTATCTAATGCAAAGCTTGGCATCTCCAAATGTCTAGATTTTCTCAAAGATGGATAAAGTTCTTAAATAATGGACTAAACAACAGTTCTAGAGAATAGAGAATTGGTGGCATAATAAACTGATAAAATTTTTGCCTGCTAATTTTAAGGGACTGTCTGATCAGAACTTTAGCCTAGAAATAAATTGAACAATTGTAGCATATGAATCATTGAATCAAATCATACAAATCACATCCCAGGATGCCCGATTTTCCAGATCGTTTATGTTTTGGAGTACTCTGTGGCTGTTTGCTAGACAGCAAATCCAGAATAGGCATTTCAAGGAAATTCTAGTGTGCAAGTGAGGGCGATGACTTCATAGCCAGCTTTTTCCCAGCATGGAGTGTTGTTGTTAGCTGAGGACTGCACCAGAACCAGGTGTAAACCTGAGTTCACTGCCTATGGGCAACTGCAGAAAACAAGGTACAAAATACAGATTCGTGAAGTTCCATTTCTGGAGTCATTTACATTCAGAGGTCTTTAAATGCCCAATTTCTGCCTAATTTTTGAGTAAGAGCCCCTGATATTTTTTTGTCCATCTAAAAAAAGATAAGCTTGTAAGTGGTGAAAGGTAATCCTTTCAAAAAAGAGTATGGAAACCAAAAAACTCAGTGATTTCTTAATCTGATTTCATTAATGTGTTTACCTCTGTTTGGAAACTGAATACGAAAACACAATTTTTAATGGACATTTCTTCAAGCCATGAAAGAAAAATCAAATACAGCCTCACCTAATTTCTTCATATAATTTACAACAAATTTACAGTTTTGAAAAAAAAAATCACAGTTACATGACTATGAGTACATATCTATAACAGAAATGCATATGGAAATACGTATGCATATACACCTTACTGAATGCTTGCAGGAGAATGAAAACACCATTTGGCAAATGATGACTGTTTTAAGAAGAAACTCTCAGAGATTCTATATACTTCACAAATAAAATGGCTAGGATTGGGTAAGTTCTGTTTTCGTTCACTCAAAACATTTTATTTGGATTTGTCTTGCATGTTCCATGGCAAGATAGAAAGTTTCAACACGAAGATCACTCAAAGAGAAAAAAAATGGTCCTGAAAAAAGTGTAGACTATTTTGACAAAAGTATTTTTATATTTCGCTTGATTTTGAGATGCATTTTCTACAAAATTAACACAATCCTGTGAAGCATTTTCATTCCAAAGATGCATTTTTTAAATGTTAAAAGGTCTACTCAATTCCTAACTTATGTCTTTTCAGATAAAATTACTACTTTCTTCAAAGATTTTACATTTAATAATTACAGAGAAATAATTATCCTGAGAAAAAAATTACCTCTTAAATAAGAATTTGCTTCTAAACTCAATTGCTGGAAAAGTGAGCCACTATGGAATAGAAGGGTATTATTAGAGAAATGAGATGAAGAGATTTTACAGATTCACCCCCAAGACAGAGTGAAACACTGTGTAGAATTATGTGATTTAGTTCTCAAAGAGAAGCAGGGATATGAAAAAATGTTTCTTTGAAAAATTCCCAACTGGTTCTACAATGTAGTCAAACAGTTCACTTATCATAATGCTATTTTAGTACCCCCTTTTGAATAAAGATTAATAGAAACATGTTGCATTTTTTTCCCAAAGATAAAGATTTCCATTTTATAAGCTTACTGTGAATTATATCCTCAATGCAACCATTTTCCCCATCTCTTGTAAAAATATCCATCCTTATTGGCTTTCAGTTGTAATCCAGGGCAATGTCTCTCTTGCATCCTGCGTGCATTTTTCACAAACATGTCAACATAACACTCCTCGAGAAGGACGTTGTTTACTTTGGATAAACCTGCCTCATGGAGGATAAAACAATTCTTTGTGAACACTTATGAAGGACAAGAGTGTGTATGCTATTTATGAAATGTTTCGTTATGCAGTATGTGGTTTCCATTATATAAATAATTCTTTCCCCCTCATCTACTTCTCTGTGGGAATATTGAATAAATAATTGAAGGGGAAAAAAAGAGGAGGAAGAAATAAGTATAAACAACTCAAAAGATGATTCATAAGTTGAGTTATGTTAATTGTATTTCCTACTGAGACATCAAAGTACATTTGGTAACATGAAATATATGCACCTTTCCAAGATTTTATATTTTGGCTCTCTTAAGGGTGCTGATAATTATCCACAATAACTTCATGGAAAATATCTCCAAAAGCTTTGTTTAGCGTTTATTTTCCCAGAGCAAGACATCACTTATAATCTCATTTTTTAAAGGGTTAGTTCTTTGCTTTTTTGCTTTAGTGAGTAACGCTGCCTAGTCCACAGTCAGGGTATAGAAGTGCTTATCACAGTCACATAACTTTTCTTATTGCCTTTAAGAAACTCATCAGCCACAAGAGGGAGAGAAAACCAACCTAAACCACTTCAAAAAAACCCACAAAACTGGCAGAGCACTATTTAAAATGACTGCATTTTGGTTACCTTCTTTGAGAATTATTATATCCCCAAATAACTGGGATTTATTTATATACCAGTAATATCTGGAGACCCCGATTGGAGATTCAAGATATTATTTTCTAAAGTGAGTAAGTAATGCAGCAGCTACAGCCATAAAAGAGCAAAGGCAACAATTTCACAGTTTAGTTCCATAAGTCCAAATTTCAGGTACTTGAAGTCTAGCTCAGTTGTTTTGTTGCCCTGGCAGACTTTGGTTGCCTGTGTTTCTGCTGTTGGTTGTTTGCAGAACTCCCCGAGCCTTTCCAACACAGAGGTGATCACGCACACAGAGAGACACCAGGAGTCATGACACAGAATTTCTGCTACCTCTATGTCCTGGTGGGCCTGCTCTAGAAGACAGTTCTTATGAAATAGGAGGAACACTCTTACCAAGTCTGGATAGACTAGAAACAAAAATCAGAAAGCAATATCCTCCTGCAGCTTCCTACAATAACGAAAAGATGGAAGAAGCAGGAAATTGACTATTATGCATAAACCAGACATTATTTTATTGTCTTTATCTGAAAACAATTTGAATGACAGAAACGGCTGAAAAATCATCAAAAGGATGGAATAATACACTTTCTAATTTTTTGCTAGTCTTCCTAGAATAGGGAACGAACTTGGATTGCATTTGCTGCAACTGGCTGGACAAGAATGACAGAAATATTCTGAGGTTTTAACCATAGGTATTTTGTGGCTTTTATTTTTTTTTGTTTGTTTGTTTGTTTGTTGGGGTCTTTTGGTTGTTGTTGTTTTTTTGTTTGTTTGTCCTACCTGAAGACGTTGTAAAAGAGAGAATTTCCAGAGTAAGGAAGGGGAGACAAAGCCAGTAAACACCCTTCTGAGTTGTAGCACATTCATTAATGTTCGTGGTCTAACACTGTGGTTCAGAGCAATGAATATGTCTGCTGTGTGGCATGGAGTTCTCCAAAAACCAGTTAATGAATATTTAATGAGGGCAAAATAGTTTCAATGGGAGTACTTTAAAGACCAAGCACCTCGCTAAGCCAGGGTGAAGTAATATGCTAGGGAAGAGGGAAAGGTTTTACATCAAAGTCATCACTCAGTCTGTGTTTTTCTCTAGAATATTAAGTTTCAAAAAATGCATAAACCTGGCTCTTCAGGAAATTTTCTCTAACCTCAAGGAGTACTGGCTATTCTAAGATCTCATTCATACTTTCTGGCTTCCATCTAAATTTACAAGTGACATTGCTGAGAAATGCATTATAAGCCATGGTTTCTCTAAGAAAAGCTCTTAGTTAGCTAAACTGTGGAATTCCTAGTTACTCAGAACTTCTGTTGGCAAGCGCATTTCTTTAAAGATGGAAGAATTAGTTTCAATAGAAATTGGCCAAGGTGGTTATTTTTTCAGTGAATAACGTAAAACAGATATCATCAACACCAATTTTAGACACACACATACACAATAGTCTTCTTCTACTAGCTGACAATGATGGGTTTCGAAATAATTGGGCATGCTGTACCGTATTTTATTTTTCACCATGTTTCAGGATATATTTAATTGTTTCCTCCACTGATGATGTTTAAAATGTAATTTGTTTATTTGAATAAGGCAGTTTGAAATCAGGCCACAAGTAACAGATTGCTTTGTTTAAACTTGTTTTACTTGCTTGGTCTTATCTTGTTTTAACTGTTCCGTATCATCTGCATGATACACAGCCGATGCCTTATTCTATATGCATTCAGAATGGCTGCTGTGGAGGGATTACCAGTCCAGCTCTTGCATAGAGCCCCCTTTAGAATTTGTTGACTAGAGCACTGTATCCCAAACCCACTGGCAATGACGAGGAAACACAAAACTGTTAAATCTTGATATAGGGCCTTATAGTTAGTTCAAAGGAAACTTTAGAAAGTTTTCACCAAATTTGCTCTTTCCTCCCCACTCCCCTCGCCCCAGATTTTCACCTAATTATTGCTTATTTTTATTGAACTGCATTCTATTGTTAAAAAATGTTATATTATTAAAATATTGTGAATTTTTTAAACTGTTTTTCTTACTTGAGCCTTATTTCCTTTTGTACTTGGCTTGATTAAAATCCATCTTTTCTAGTTGTAAGGTTCTTGCTGAATGCTGGTTCCTGTACCTGACATGAGAGGTCTCTTCCTGTGTGACAAACCTGAAAACTAAGAGCCAAACACACTTTTCCTGACTGCTCTTTCAGGCTCAAGTTCCCCTTTCAATGCCAGGAAAACTTCAGACATACTTGACAACAAATCTGTGTTTGCATCAGTGATCAGAATCTGATCTGTGGAATCAGAATCGAGAGAGCTCTGAACACAAGAAACAGAAATTATGTTCATGTGTTGGACATAAGATATGATCCCGCTACCTTTCCGATTTTTCCTTTTCTCTTCTGTGTGTTACATCAATTTCCTTGTTTCTTCACAAGCTGGTGAGTGTGATGAGCACGTGCTGTACTCACCAGCCCAGAGCTCCCATGATAGGGTTTCATGCTTCTGATCAAAGATTACGTTAAAGAGTTTATAATTTGGTTTGCTGCATTTTGAGACACCAAAAATAAACCTCCTGTCCCTTTGGAGACCCTTTTCATTTGCTCTTTCCTTTAATCTAGGATTTTCAGAGTTTGTTTATGACATATGAAAAAATGTGAGACTCGTGAAAAACATTGTCTTCTGGGATGCTCTGCAACAGTTTTTAATGAGTAAGATGCTTCTTTTAATCTCTCTAGTTTTTGGAACTTATGTCACTGTTTTATCTACCAACTGCAAGGACAAAAGAAATAGACAACAGAGAAAGAAATGGAAATGTGTGAATGGCCAGTAGGCGACTGATAGGACCTAAGAAGATTCTATCGAGCACAACTCTAGATTTTTTTGTCAGGTGATAAACAACTTCTTCAGATTTGAGTATAGGCAGTAACAGTATGTAACTCCCTAGATAGATAATGAAGTCATTTCAGTCTTATGAAAATTTTGCTGCATCCAGATTGGTAAAAGACATTTTTATTAAGTTTGTGTAGACTAATAGTGTTATGAGCACTACAGCTTGGAACAGCAGCTCTTAGCATCTGACAGCAAGTAGACGGCCAGATTTTATTTAAAAAAAAACAAAAAAAAAAAACCAAAAAAAACCCAAAAAAACCCCATTATAACCTCTTTTCTGTAAATTTATCTTACACGTTATATATGTTAAATGAAGTGGTACTTACTATCAGTAATACAAAAGAAAAGGAAAAAATTATCCTATGTCAGGCATATCCATGTTTTCTTTCTTTGTTTTTTCCCCATGGTAGGCTTAGGCAAAGTCTAATGGCTGCCAAAATCATCACAAAAAATTAATGTGTCAAGTACAGTGGATCAGCAAAAGTTTTAGATGGAGAGAAGCCAAAATATTTATCAAGGAAAATACTGGGTCTGAAGGTTTGGGGCGAGCTCATGAAGAACCATCCTCTGGCAGGCTAGGAGTCAATCTTATTTAAATACCTCCTGCTTTTAATGGCAATACTTGGCAAAATCCCATTAGTCAGATAAAGGCACCATGATTTCAAAACACCATAAACTATATATGTTACCTGATAGCATGCCTCATTAGACTTCCCTTTCCACACCCATTCCAAAAAGAATCACACAGCACTTTATGGAGAGAGAAGTTGGACTATTTTGGCAGTTCTTCAAAATATAAATTAAGTTCAAACAAAAAATACACGTAAGGAAACGGTTTGGTTATGGCTTCTTATTCCAGAATTACTCTACTTTGTTCTGTATTATTTAGTTTCTCTTGCCTCTGGGGAAGTATTTTCCATCCATGAAAAACTAATTTCTGGTGTTGTTCACGCACATAATCCTGTTGTTTTCCCATAACATTTAAAGGGTGCTGTTCACTTTACAGCTTATTGTGCATTTTACCTCGAGTTCTGCAGGTCCTCAAAGAACCAATATGGAACTTCTGTAGCCAGTTGCATTCCTGACAGTAAGGGCACCTTGCATAAAGGGCAGGCTATGCAGTTATGCATCCTAAATAAGGAATGAGAATGGCTTGAAAGAGAGGGCTTAGAGTAAATGACGCACTTTTTTTCCTGGATTGTGATCAAGAGAACTGCATCAGTTCTTTCTACCCAACAGCAGAACACACCTGAGTTTTTCTTTCTTGGTTTTGAAGCAAGTGATATTGTTCACCAAATTCAAAACATTACTTGAGTGAATATTTATAAGAATTCCGCAAAAGATTTTCATTGCCATAGAACAATTGTTAAATTATACAAAAGCCAAAATCTCTAATTTTACCAACAGGAGGATAAAAAGTACGGTCATCCAACAGTGCAATGTGCTGATGAATAGTAAATACCTGGGACACTGCCAGACTGATCTTAAAGAAGTATGTACCACATATGTGGTCAAGAAATAAATTGCATTTATCATCCACCTTTGCTTGCCTCATTCATCCATCTCTGCCTAGACTACCTTAAGCATTCCAAGCACTGAGTTACATCAAAGCCTCTGTCCGAAACAAAAAGAAAAGAAGGAGTAGCAAGAAAACAGTTGATTTTCCCCTTCCCCTTGACTGGTACAGCATTAATCTTTCCCTAAAAAATATTGACAACTGTTGCTGGTCAATTTTGAAATGTGCAGTGGCAAAGCATTATCGTAGTGTCTGGACAGACAATTCATAGAGCACTTGACCTAAAAAGATATCGACAAGTTCCCTGAATTTTTGCTTTTTAAACACATTTTTTTGTTTACCAGGTGAAGAAATCTGACAGAATAAACTAGATCTGGCAGGAGTTCGATGGGTTGTCTAATTCATCCCCCTTTATGGTTTTCTAAAATTTTCTCTTTAGTTTTCTAGCATTATTATTATTAATTATTGTTTTTATAGTACTGTCAGTCTTCATGGACTAAATATTTCTGAAAATGTTACATGGACTAGGATAGAAAGCTGCAGACCAACAGTAGTTCTGGAAAACTACAGATCACTGATTCTTAGCTTTATCTCCGTCTTTGCTCTTTGACACTGAGTTCAGTTTGTTATCAGGTATTTATTATGTTGGAAAAAATCTCCCATCCTTTGCCTTGCCTTGCCTCACCTCACCTTGCCTCACCTTCCCTTGATTTCCTTATTCCATTTTTTCATATCTGATTAATGATATAAAAGTGGCACAGGATTCATAAATTCCTCCCATCTTCTATCATCAGCCCAAAGTTTCAGTGATCCAGAACCTCTGGAGATGTGGAAGGTCTTAATCTGAGGTCCTATATTAAAAGTAAAAGATTTTGATCATTATGTGGCTTAGGTTAGAAGATGAATTGCACTGACAGAATCACCCCATCCAAGTTTTGAAGAGAGCCAAATCAAAAATCATAGCTAGAATGGGAGGAATGTGAAAATACAACAGGTCATTTCACCATGCCAGCATCACATCCTGCCATGTCTGTGAAACTAGGAGGAATACATAAGACAGCAGCTTATGGAGGAAACTGAGGAGCAGAAATAGTTTAATAGGGTAGTCAAGAAGAGTAGATGGAGATTTAAATTATTTGCTCAATTTACAACAACTGACATTTAAGAAGAGTGTAGATTTTGTGTAAACCTTCTTTAGAAGATGATAGATTAAATATCGAGTAGCCGTAGCACAAAGTATTATCTTTATAGAAGACACATTCCCTGCCAAGTCACTGCCTTTCTCACCTTCTCTTTCACTCCTTAGCTTGCTTCCAGTGTCCTCCTGACATGGTTACTTTTTGATATGCTTTCTTCTTGTCCTTCCAAGGCAGAAGTCACTTGGGATGGAGAGTGCAAGTGCCTTGTGCCCTCTCTGTGCTCCCAAGAAGTCGAGAACATGCATAGAGCCCAGCACGGAACCCCCAGCACTGAGGTCTTTGCTCTGATACTTCAAGATTAAAAATTAAGAGAAGAGTTCTGGACCTCACCAAGGAAGGGGAAACAGTTTAATTCCAAAACTAGGATAAAATATAACATTAGCTGAATCGTAAAATTTAGAGAACCCTTAAATTGTTAACCACTGCAGCTAAAATCCCAGGAAATGACAGATTTCAGCATTCTTCGGTAAAACAAATCTAGACTCCAACTCAGAATTGTTTGTTGAGACATTTTGCACAGGAAAGCAGGGTAGGGGCTCAACAATGGACAACAATGAATGTTGTTATCAAATTAGCATAACAATCGTATCACAAAACCTTAAATAGTGCTTTTGTGCAATCCAAACCAAGAAATAAATGGTGAATAGCTTAAAAAAAAACCCCATCAGTAGTTCATAGCCACCCCTTAAAACAGTTTAGAATAAAGCAGTGAGAATGCTTTTTTGGATAATCTGAAAATTTAAATTAGTCATCTCAGTAATGAATTTTCCCAGTTTTCAAATGCAAATCACCTATCCAAGACCACGGGAATTTTGCGCATGTAAGTCCTCAGTAAAGCTTGAGAAGACAGAGCCCATAATGGTGCTATTAGCATAAAATAGCCTTGGGATTTTTTACAAGCCAAACTCAGAATTTATAAAAAAAGTGGACTCCATGTGCTGTTATTTGTGGTACTGAAGACACAGCAGCGGGTTAATGGAGATGTTTCTAATAAAGCTCTGCCTCCAGCCTGCTATGGGGCTTTAACATTGCCTGCTACGAGGCTGGAGGATGTTCAGGCTGTATCCCACTGGGAACTTCCACGTGGACTTAGAGTCCCTCTGGGGAGACTTCTAATTTTGCCTGAAGTTAATTAGAATTCATGTTTTCTTAGCGAATTAGAGACAGTGATAGCTACTCACACTCTAATCACAGTTAAGCCTAATGGACAGCCTGGGATAGGTAGATACCCAAAGTATCTACCTAGCAAATATTTTGACATTTTTCTCTGTTTACCACTGAGCACTCAGCAGGTGCTCCCACTTTGGAAAGGAAGTGCTAATGCCTGAAATCGTCCTCCTATTCTGACTAGAATGCATCTAATTGATGTCTCACCTCTGGGAAAACAAAGGCAGCAAATTCAGGTTAATTCTCCTCGAGATTGGGAGGCATGGCTAAGTACATTAACCCAGCCAAGACCAAAACACTGACACCTACAATAATATGAGGAGAAATTACAAGATTCCTTAGAAATACCATCATACATCAAAAGCAGTCTGCAAATCGTGTCAGAAAGAAACTAAGAATAATGTTTGGAATTATTCTTCCCATGTTTAAAGGATATTTACTCATAAAATTAAAATGCAGTTTGTAGAAGAAGCCTGAGTAAAAAAATGGATGTTAAGGCCAGAGGATTAAGGCAAAGAAAAATTATTCTTTTTTTTCCTCCCTCTGCTTCCATTGAAGAGTTGCACTTTTTCAATGCTGATCTGAGGGTCGTGGGTTCTCAACACAAACTGAGAAATTCACATTTTCTACCTGTAGCTGGCCACATTTCAGGCCCTGGTGTAGATCTGGACTAGTCATTCTTGTCTCTTACCATCTGAAGAATGAAAAAGGATTTCACAGCAGGATTTATCAGCTTGTTTCAAGTACCGCCCCTGCAATGAAATGTTTCACAGTTTGGTTGTGGTTGTTTCTCTCTACTGATTATAAAAGTCTGGACAACTTTTTCAGTTGTGGTCTTTCACTTGCTATTTATTTCTCATTTATTATCGTGTTTCTTTAGGAAATCTGGTATGTAATTAATGATATGATGGTGTAGAGAGAACTGATACTCAAAACACAGCTGTAGACCTATCAGTTGTGGAAACATTGTTCACTGTAGTTACTATGGGCATTTATATTTACACCAGCTAGAAACAGTGTCAGGATGATGTACAGCACAACTCAGAGCCTCAAAAATGTGTGGGTCCCCATGAGAAAAATACATCAATACTTCTGTAAGGTAGAGGTCCATTATTCAGAAATAACTCTTTCATTTAGTAGCTTATTCCCTTACGATGGGTTTCAAGAGTTACTGATTCATTACACTCTAGAACCTAGAAGGAGCTGAAAAGTAAAAGGCATGAAACCATATTTATTAGCTATGCTGAATTACCTCTTTATAAAAAAAATTTACAGTTTTTCTAACGACAGATGTTCAACATCGCATTACTAAATTGTTCGGTTCTCAGAAAGATTTACTGATTTATGTGGTTCAGGGTTAAAGAAATCAGCAAGTAGTAATCAAGCATCCATAAAAAAAAAGTAATGGACTAAGCCTGACCTCTGTGCCATGTGTTAAAAACCAGCTCTGCCACATTTATATCCAGTAAGCCCACATGAAAGTAGTTTAGAAACATGCTTTTTTAATGTGTGAAAAAGGGAAGTGCAGGTAACCTCAAAAGAAGATAAACTTATCTGAAACTTCAGAGATATTCACTCTCCTTGCTTTTTCTCTCTTACTAAAGTCGGGTATAGTCCCTAATGAACAAACTTGGTTTTTGTGTCAATTCTAGACAAGATTATGACATATTGGGATATAATGTTCATGAACTGAATCTCAGTTGCTTTCAGTGTTTGAGAAGTGGACAATGAAATGGAAATAGTACTTCAGCTTGGGGAAGCAATGAAATTCTGTGATGTCACTGCTTTCCACAATCCCTCACTAAAAAAAGATGAAGATACTGTGAATGACAACTTTATTGTTCTACAGTCACAAAGTCATCTCTGTATTTCCAGTGCTTTGGCTAGAGAGGCATAATTACATCCTTCCAGGTGAGGTATGAAGAGGTTTTATGTTTTTTGGTTTTTTTTTGTTTTTTTTGTTTTTTGTTTGTTTGTTTTTGTTTGTTTGTTTGTTTTTTGTTTATTTTTTAAAAGGGTTTTTTTTTTTTTTTTTTGTGGGGGCGTGGGGTTTTTTTGTTTTTTTTTTCTCATTTTACAGATGTTATTGTTTAAACTGATTTGGATGAAAAAGATTTCACAAATATACCATAATATAATCCTTATTATTTGGACCTGCTGTAATATAGATTTATGAATAAAAGCTGCAATTTAAAGATAAGCAAGAAAAAAAATCCTGCCATGACCTCCGCATTTATGCTTTGACTACACTCAGTAAATACTCAATACAAGTTTGGGTTAAATCCAGCCTGGAGACCCAGGAAGTCTTTTTATCATCTTTGTCATGTAAAAGACTCAAAGATGTCTCTATGGAATTCAGAAAGAATAAAACACTGATTAAAGACAATCCATGAATAATCAACATTTCTCCTACATCACAGTTGGATAGCAATATAGAAAACTGGTTCATAGTCACTTTTTCAATTAGAATGCACATCAGCCTTTGGCCTTGTTTATGCAACAACTCGTGCACGAGTGTCCACACAAATGCAAAACAACATCATGTTTGCATACACACTGGGGTGTGTTACTCAGCCCACAGGGATGTAAACGTGATGATGAATTAATACTGATTGATGAATTTCAGTCTTGTTATGGCAGCTTACATGATTTCGTATGAGTTGGTATTTGACATTAAAATGGTGTTGAGCACTCTGGTACCAAGACAAATAAAATCAAAAAGTCAATCATGGGTAGAAATATAAGATACAAAGAAATGGCATCCTCCTCCTGTGTGGTGAATTAGTCAAAAAATTTAAGAGGAAAATGTTACTTTGGATAAAATGGAAAGAGACTTTTCCTTTTTTTTTGGACAAAGTTAACAAAAATGAAAAATGAAAAAAACCCCCAAACCTACTCCAAGCTCCCCATCTCCCTTCAAAAATTCCCAATTTTCAAAGGAAAAATGATATTTTGACTTAGAAACAATTTATTATATACCTTAAGAACTTTTTGAAATTCCAGAAAGAAATACTTGAGATAGTAGCAGTCTTCCACTTCCAAGTATTTCCCATCCCTGTTTTAGCCAGCTAGTCAGTTCCTGGATACATCCACGAACGCTCTGAGCTCCCCAGAAACTCAGCTTTCACAAGCAGCTTTCTTTTTATTGAAAAACCAAAGTCTGCTGTTGAATCCGGATCACATCTGAAGATCTCATCATAATCAATTTTATGCTGTAACCCTGTAAAAAGTCTTTTATCTTCATTCATTCCGTAAGAAGAGAAAGTTTGAACCAAAAACTATATGTCTTTCAGTTATAAAAAAATTGTCACATAGAGAAAATAGAATGATGATCTAGGTTTTTTGCATTTCATTCCTCTTGTTAGGAGTGGTATAACTATCTTATTGATAACATATTATTGGCTGTTTCTTCCAAATATAGCCTTGTATATCTTACAAGTCTGGCAATTTATCTATTATGTCAAATGGTTTACAGTACCTTGACAAGATGTTATTATACAAATTGATTTAGTAATAGATCATATAGTTCATTGACTACTTCAATGCATAAAGAAATCCCAAAATGTGGATTAGATCGACAAAGAACAGTGAATGGATGTGTAGAACACTAGTGTCTATGGGACCTGCTGTGTGCTCAGCTGAGAGTGTTGAGGTCTCAGTTTCCAGCTGATGGGACAGGAAAATTTAATTTGTGGAAATGTCTCTGAGGCTTTTTCCTACATCTTTCTCAAAACTGATACAGATTTTCTCACCCCTTTGTTGATGGCTTTGAGTACCGCCCTCTCCATTCCACCCAATTACTCTGCAAAGCATTACACTGCATTCTCTAGCTGTCTGAAGTGTGGAGAAATCTTTCACTGAATAAATCTATCCTAGTGCAAAGTGGTATGACCCTGAAAGTGAAATCCTGCTTGTACTGAAATCAGTGTAAAGTCTCACATGTCCTTCACAGAGGATGAATTTCCCCCTGCAGACAGCACCGAGACTAGTCGTTCCTCCCTTCGTCTGGGACAACACGATCTGTAGCTGCAGGCAAGTTAGTCTTCTCTTTCTTGCTTATCAGACAAATACAAGAGAGGCATATACTGTATGTGCATTAGACGTTCCTTTTCTTATAGTCAGTTTGCATGCACATTGACAACATAGTCTTAACTCATCATAGCATTTAAAGTACACGTTTAAACTAAAGCCAGAGTGAAGCCTTTTCTGAAACACTTTGCTGAACTAACATCTTTAAGCACATCATCATAGCTATTTTTTCTTTCCAGCTTGGCACACGTTGTTTTGGAGAGGGCCAAATTTCAACTGTACCATTACATTTCCCCCCTTTTAGAGCAAAATTATTTTCTCGAGGTCTTAATGTGCAGATGAACTAAGACTGCATTTCCAGAAAAAAGCGATTCAAATTTTAAGGTAAGCAGATTTTGCAGAATTTGGCTTGATATGAAAATCTAGACAGTCAGATAGGACAGTAATATTTAGGAGAATTTGTAGTCCAATTTTGTTTCTGCCATTCATCTAAACCCAGTAAAACGCAGGACTGGCAGTGGATTTGGGAAGGAAGTAAAAGGTTAATATTGCAACAGCATAATTGTTATCTGTCATTTCTTGTATAAACACTCTTTTTTATGTTCCTAGGTGTAGTTTAACTGAATCCATCCCAAAAGGGGGAATAACAAAATCTACTTACAGATGTCATCTGTTGTTGAACTGCTGTTGCAGAACAGCCATTCTAGTCTATTTTTTTCACATAAAAGACAGTCTCAGTTTTTAAATACTGGAATAAAAATGGTTTTGTTTCACATTTCCTTTGCTGGTTTCCTATTCTGTGCAGAGGGATGTTATCTATGTGAATCTACAACACTGAAATCTTCACTGCTTCAGAAAAGTTTGAGACTAGGAAATCTGTGTGTCTTTTATCCTCTGGATATGATTAATGACGCTTTGTGTTTTGCAAGACATTATTGAAAACAGAAGCCTATGACTTCATTGTCTCTGACAACGACTTTGAACGTGGGGTCAGCTATTCCACTTTTACATTTCTTTGCAAGATTAAAAGAAAGTAAAAACTATTGCATTGGGGGTGGGGGGGGGACTTTACACAGATGTAACAAAGCAGAATACACACACGTTTTCAATATGCTTCTTCCAATGAAAATTCACCTCATTCATATGATACTGCTGGTAAGCAAACACTAGTGACAGGCAAATCTAGCCATCAGGAAAACTTACTGGGTTCAGGATTATCTCAAGTACCACATGCTAGAATTGTTGAAAATGTTAAGGAAAGAGTTCAGAATTTGGCTGAGAAAATTACAAGTAACAGATGCAATTTTTTGTTTGCATTCCTGAACATTCAGTGATGAACAACAAAGTTATCAAGCAGGACTGAAACAAAGTGTGCAACAGCAAGAATTTATTTGAAAATATTAGTGAGCAATTATGTGTCAGCACTTTTATATTTTCACATAAAGTACACTACTTTCACAAGCTGAATGTGCTATACCTTTATAAAGTTTATATGCAGTATTGTTTAACGTGCTGGAAATGCTCTGTCTTCCTTTAATATCTAAACAGGAAATTATTCACTCTTTTTAAGCTATTCTGTTCATCTGTGATGCATTATTTTATCGAATTTCTGCAATGTAAGGGTTATTTTTTTTTTACTGATATCTTCACCTTTCATGAATGTCAACAACATTCCCACTGTACTAAAAGCCTAAAGAGGGAACTGAAAACCTCACAGAAATTAATGGTAAAATTCAAAATTATTTCAGCAACCTTGAGGTTTTGCTAAGTCAAGCTGGGAATACGGTTGCAATAAAACCACTATTGCTTTGACCATTGACAGAGGAATGAATGTCATCTAGCACTGGCAGTTTTCTGCCTTCAGAACACACATTTAGAGAAGTCACTAGAAAATTATGTTACTGTGTCAGCTGGTTATGTTTTTCACTGTCTTTAACCTTGTTGTAAAATTTTGTCTGTCGAATGAACCTCGCTGCACATAGCTAGAATAAATATGATACTCTATTACTCAGTATCATACTCAGTATTATAAATTTATCTTGCATATTATCAAGGTCTCTTTTTTGAGGTCTGCTCTGACCTTTTAGGGTTTCATTTGCCTTAAATGATATTGTAAACAAGCAGCAATGTAAAATGAATTTTATTCAAGATATGGTCAATGGAGGGGTGGAAAAATCAGTAAATATTGCATTGGAGATTCTTCTATTTGGATGTTCTCTGCCTTAACCAGAAGATTTTTCTGAACTGATTTAACAGAAATCGAAAATGTCAAATGTCTCCTGTAATATAATCTACTATTTCATTTTTTACCCATTTAAATATTTTAATATCATATCCTCCACCCTTGTTTGCTCAAGAATCTGATAGAAATCATTATTAAGCAGTTCATAGTAACACTGAAACACAAGACTCTTTTTCAGAGATAGGTCTTGAAAATGAATCAAAACTGTGCGGGGTAATAAGATCCTTTTTCTTTCTGTGCAGTAGAATAACAAAGAATTAAGAACTGACTACTATTTGGAAGGGTGATTTTACCAGCTGGACTTCTGGAAAATGGGAGTATGATTCTCACATTTGCAGAAATTTTGGCCGGCCTGATGCAAGGATGAAAAAAAAAAGAAAAAAAAAAAGAAAAACAAAAGAAAATTTCAATGCATTTCATTTCACACTGGAATGTGCATCATGAATCTTAATATTACTGCTGAGGGGTCCTCACCAGCCTGTAAGCATCCCTACAACCTAAGCTCAGAATTGCTCTATTGCACTGCAATAAAAATAGATAGAAGATAGATTTAGTAAATTCTGTTACATTTTTCTAAAAATGCAGAAAAGTCTGAAAAAAACCCTCACAAGAATATTTTGCCCTGACATATATGTATTTTCTAAAATAGGAGAGATGTAAATGTTTCCACATGGAACAAGGACAAGGAGGTGTTCTGTTTACCAAATAAAGGTAAAAAACAATGGCAGCTCTTTAAGTATTGCTCTACTAATTCTTTTACTCATGTAAATAACAAGTTTTCTACTATAAGCAATGATTTTATTATCTAGTCAGAAGTATGCAGCAGCCATTGTCATACTGGGATGCTCTGATACAAGAAGATATATCTTTTATACACACAACTTTTATATAATCTATAAAGTATGTGAAACACATACACATGAACATAAAAGATAATTTTCTTGAAAGTGTGACATGACTGTGTCATTGTTATCCACTGACGGATTCTGCATTTTCTTGTCAATAGTATAAATCTGAAGAGGTCCATTACTTCGTACAGTAATAGAGCTGATCTAGTTTTAGCTTAACCAAGAGCAGGCTCCTGCCCATTCTTCCTGGTTTCTCTTCATAATCAGTTTCAGAGTATTACTGTTCTAATGTTACATACACCTCACTGGTTACCAGGCCACAACTTGACCTTAAATTTGTATGAAAAATTAAGTGGAAGGCAGACGATTGAGCTGTGGTTTCTTTCAGTTTCATATCATTGCCCTTGCATCTGGCGGGGAGGAAAAAAAAAGGGCAAAAAAAAAAAGCAGCTGCCTGATACCATAATGTCACTTTTAAGTTTTACACTGAAAAAGCTCTAAGCAGGGCTTACTCAGAGTCATTTTTCAGCCAATTCTTCTTCCTGGAAATGTGATGATGTGAAGACAGACAGAGCTGAGGGAAGAAACAGTCGAAAAGCCATCTCCCTCACTCTATTATTATGAATCACCCCTGTTATAGAAGGAAAACTACACATACTCAGCATGCTTCAAAGAAGGAAAATGACGTGACAAAGCCATGAAGCTAAATTAAACAGATCTGATCTACACAACCAGTTTCATGGCTGCATGTTTTTCTGCTTAATTAAAAAATAGCTTGAGACAGTTCCTACAGTATGTGACATCAAGTTCATATAGTAAATCAGAATGTAATCAAATAGCACGTCTGTCCAGAAGAACTTCATATCTTGAGTTTGGCTGACCGAGTTAATTGAATTAAGAATTTTTTGCAGGGCTAAGGTAAAGCTAGCTTATGAATTCCAAGCACTTTGAGTTAAAGTTTGTACAATATTTCAAACCCATTGCCTTAAAACCCATTACTTTAGGATTTTAAAGCATTTGAGTACCAGCAAGAACATTTTAGGGTTGGATAGACACTCATACTGACATGTAGGTTCCAGAATTAGACAATAAGTGACTTTAAAATTGAGACTTTGCAATTCTCAGTTCGTATTTTTCTTTCTCTTCTGTAGTGAGCAAATTTTACACATCAGAAACGAATGCAGCAAACTAATTAAATAACGCATTTCCTTTAAGCCCTCAGTGAGGCAGATGATCTATCAAATAAGTCATGTGGTAGTTATAAAAATGTGGGCAATTAACAGAAGTGAATATTAAAATATTCACTGCTACACTGCTGATGAATCAAAAATTCCTCTGAAATTTATGGAGAAGCATGGTAGGAGACTACCTATTTCAGCCCAAAGCCACTTTCCAAGAGTAATAGAAATGTTCTCCTGTGAGCACTTAAAGAGAATTCCTAGCAAAACTACAACAAAGTTATAGAGATTTAGAATGTTGACGATACATACAGGAACATGATTTACCTAGAAAACTTACTCAAAAAAACAGGAATGGATTTTCCATTCCGTTATCAACTTTGACAGAAGGTGTCGTCATTGGTGTCTCTCTTGCTCCTTTCTTGGGCACAGACTGCAGACTAAAGAAGAAAAAGATACAAGAACGATTTCCTCACATACATAAAATCACAAAAAAATATTGTGGCCTCCTAGAAGAGAATGTGTTGTTGGCTGTGGACACTCAGTTGACTTCTATACCTGAGTTAATAAAATTAAGCACCACACTAATTAACAAACTAAAACCAGAACATGTAAGGCAGGGTTTGCCTGATCTGTTTGAGACTACACCTCTACTTTAACGGAATGAGTTTGGCCCCGCTTCTCCTGCCTGTCATTGCTGATTTGCATAGTGCAATAGATCTCAATCGGATGAAAAGTTCCTAGAGAAACAGCTTTATATAGCTTTTGAGGAGACAGTAGATGATTTCAGAAGCTCTTTTCATGTTGTTATTAACATATCTGCTCAAATTATAGTGTTACACTGGAAAATTTGAAGAAAAAATGCTTTTCCAAGGTTTATTCTCCATTGTTTTCTACCATTCCAATGAATCAACTTCAATGTGGTCACCTCCGTCCTCGGAGGGTGATAAAGCAATTAGGTCCATTTTTTTCTGCTGACTGCTCTCCAGCTTCTAAGGACTCTGGACAAAAGATATTTTTGTTAAAATGTCAGCACTCTTTCCTTTCAACTGTGATGCAAGAGCCCACAATACATTTTTCTGATCTTTTTTTTTGTCATCTCCCCAAGCAAAATTAGGATATATCTACCCAACAGTTGACTAGCTAGTTTTAAAAGAACTGGGTTGGGAAGCTAAGGTGTGATGTAACAGAGTTTTAAAGACACAACTGTTCACATACAGTTTCTGTACAGTACATAGAGCACTACTGTGACCCAAATCAATTGAAGGATTTATTGTCTCTGTGCTACAAGTCTCCAGGCCTTTCCTAGTAAAATTTTTACTTGGATTTTTTGCTTCTCCCCAGCTATTATCTAGTACATGGACTTCCAAAACACTGTTGACCTTCACACTTTCTCACATATCAGCTTGTATGACATTTGACTGATCTGACTGAAAACAATATTACTGCTGTGCTCTACAGATTTGTGGGCCAGAACTAGCAGTGACCTCAGTGGTCACTCACAGTCAGATCACACTGCAGAATCAGTGATTTGCCTCTTTTTGTTCTCTTGTTCACTTGGGGCAACCAACACTGTCCTATGACCTACTTTAGTTTGTAACACAAAAATAATTTACTCAAAGTGAAAACACGAAAGCAACAAAACTTCTTGTTTCAATAAACATCCACATTCCTTTCCAATGTATGTGTTAACTGAAATTTGAAGAATAGAAAAGTAGATAAAATGTGGCTTTGATTAAAGCCAATATTTGTTGTTTTTTTATAGGTTGGTTATGAAAAACCTACATAATCAATAAGTTCCAGAGAAATGGTTAGTTATTAAATTCATTCAGATGAAAAAAAAGCCCAGACTCTGAGAGTATTAATCTTGACTGGGCAAGAAATCCTATTTATTTGCTAGAAAACCAATTTTTAACATTATGGATTTGGTTTGTGGTAGTGTTCTTGTTAATGAGAGATTCAAATTAATTTCAGCTGATGCCAAGAAAAGAATATGTTCAGCATTGTTGGGTCATACATATGTGAGGAATACCATTGCTGTTTTATTAGACTGTGAAATTACTACTCACTCTTACAGAATAATAAAAAATATATTATGGAAAGGGTCTTTATGCAATTTCTAGCTATAAATGATAGATATGTTTTGTACTCTAGGCAATAATATTTTCTCTAAATGCATACCATATAGCACTTCAATTTGAAACAAGGGAATAGTCTATCCAAACTCAAAACCATATGCTATGGCTAATGCCCTGTGGAATTTGCAAGCAGACTTTTAGTATAATTATTCCTACTTAACAGCATTGTGGAGGAGAATGCAGCAACAGATGACAGGATTTGAAGTCCTGTAATCTAATTTAGATATAGAATTCTAATTATTGATTGTTTTCTGGTCTAATGAGAAAGCAAATGTTGTTCAGAGAAGAGATAGAGATTTTAATTACTTCTATTTATCTAAAAAATTCTCAGGGAAGAGTCACAATGTTGGCTCATTAAAAAAAAAAAAAAAAAAAAAAATTCAGCTTTACCTGGGGAAATAAACCTGTGGAAACACAATTTAAAGAAGATTTTATTATCCTCAGTAAAATCAATATCCTGTATTACAAAGAAAATTGAGTAAACTTTTGGTAATTATAAAGTGTTAAATTTTGTATTTCTGTTAGTGTAAAGGAATAAATTAAGTATTGTATAAATGTATTTTGGCATTCAGAACAGACAAATTGCTAAAATCATGATGTTATTTCTAAAATTTTACTGGGAAAATATGGAAAAATACAGAATAGTATTTTAACATCTTTTTAGTTTCAATGAAAATAAAATTTAATTAAACATTCATGCTTAATGAATGACCACTTGCATCTCAGAACCACTCATCAGCTTTATTACACTCAGAGACAGAATAGAAAAATTGCTCTAGCAAAATTTCTTAATTTATGCAAAGTGCTGTATCTTCAGAGCTCATAGAAAAGCTGGTTTAAAGTTTTTATAAAAAACATTTATACAATTTCTGCTTTAAATAAGATTCTATAGATTAAATGAAGAAAGCTCACAGAAATGTTCATGTCCTTCTGTTCTATTTATGAAAAATTTTACTTCAGGTCATTGCTTTCCTTCATTTAGTTAGTCATAGTGAGAACCCCCACTGCTGAAGTACAGAGGCATAGATGCTAAAAATGGTGAATGTCATAATGTCAAGCATCTACTTGTGTTTTGTATCACGTGGACCTGCTCTCTGAAAGGCTAGATGATGTCATATATATATATATATCTGCAAAAAAGCTGAAAAAATCCATCATAAGCCATTCTGTGTTCTTCTTTCTTTGACCTGAATTATATAAATGGTAAATTTTTGTGAACAGAAAGTTGTGTCAAGATATATTAAAAAAAAAAAAAAAGACAAGTGAAAGAACAAATGTTAATCTTGGTGGAAAGTGTCTTATTTTCAATTTGGTGACTAAACATGACAAATATAAATTAAGCATGTAGTTTTGAAGTTAATCTACTCTTTTTCTTCCCTAGCACTTACTAATCTATAGCATCTGAAACATTTTTATTTTTAAATTCAGTTCTTATTAGGGCTAATTTTGGTTTTTAATTTAGATTAAGCAACAGTTTCTTACTAAGAGTTCCAAGCTTTCCTTGAAAAACACAATCCACATTCAGACATCCTTTTAAAAGACCTTTGTAACAATCCAGAAAGATTGAGAGGAAACTCTAGATAATTCATACAATTCTTAAGATTAAACAACAAAAAAACCAAAAGATGTTTAGTGGATGAAGGAAAATGGATGTAAGAACATCCAATAACCAAAGCAGGTTACAATAAGGGCGAAAAGGGAACCGTGAAAGTTCAAGGTTCACTTTGAAAAGAATTTAATATACCTAATTTTTTTCCTGACCCTGTGGACATGCTGTCATCTTACGCGTAACACCTTTTCCCTACAATTTCATTAGGCAACAGGATTTGAGATCCATTCACATCATTAAATAGCCCACCTTTTTCTTTGGTTTTTTTTGGTGCTTTGTTTTTTTGGTTTTTTGGTGGTTTTTGTTTGTTTGTTTGTTTGTTTTTTTCTCTTTCTCCGGAGAAGCATAGGTTGAAAGGCTGCTCTCTCCTTCTGGATTTTTTCTGCAGACTTCTTCTTCCTGGAAAACCACTTCTGAAAGTTAAACCAAAACAAAAGTTGTGTGGGTGTCTGTAAATTATTAAAATTTGGTTACAAAAAATTTCAGTGATTTATTCAGACTGAAATTTGAGTCCTGGGTTAATGGACTGAAATGGTTCTTTAAAAAAACTTATTTAAAAGATTAATTAAAAAATCCTTCCTTCCCACCAGATTAAACCATATATCTGAATAGTCTGGATATCCTGTGGAGCTATTTGTGTACTAGTTAGCGGTGACTGACAGGACTACCTAGTGGGTCAATGTGTCTCTTGTTTTGGTTTAACAGATAACTGGTGAAATGTAACACTGATTGTGTCAAATTCCTATTTACAGTATTGTTGGATAAACAAAAGCTTCATAGGATTGTTTGGGACTTTTCACTCATTTAAATTCTTAATTTGTCCTTTCTGGTAATGTCCCTGTTTCTAATTAACAGGATTTAAGAGGGTCTGAGCTTCCTTTTTGCCTTTACCAAATAAACCATGTCCAGGTTTACATGCAAGAAGAGCTTTCTACCGTTATTATGATTTATACCACAGAAACACACAAATAAAAACATACAATGATATTTTTTTCCTTTCTTCCAAGCTTAGGCTGGCCACCTTGATAGAAATAATTTCTATATGAAAACAATTTTATACTGTGTAGAATGAAGTTTATATTGTGTGGTAAGATGTTTTGGTAACATAGAACAATTCACAGGCTTCCTCTCCGTAACTCAAATAGCTATACTGACTGAAAATTCCAGCATGTGTTGGGAATTCTCAGTTTTGACTCGACAAAACCAGGAGGGTTTATAAATTAGTCCATTTTACTAATGAAATTTGTTCACCTTACTTTAGATGAAAGCAAGACAAGTAACCCAAAGAAACCTGACCTTAGATTAGCTACTCTGGATATCCAGCCTTAGTAGATAGTTAGAAACATGAAGTACCAGAGAATTTCCATCTCAGAAATTTCTTTCCAAGCTCTTATTATTTAGGCAACAGCTTGTGACACGTTCTTCATTATTTATAATTTATGATGTCATTATTAAAATATCATATTTAGTATTGTGTATGTACAAGATAGTACTAAACTTGTATTTCTGTCAGAATAAGCAATTAATTTCCAAACTTACTCATACATAAAATTCTTTTTCAACAGATCATTAAAGTTTACAGAGGAGTAAGATTTGAGACTACTGAAATTTTCTGATGTTATCAGACTTCTGTCCTTTGTCATTTTGTCAGTTCTTCCATTTCCATCAATTATCCTGCACTAAAAATACAATGAAAAGCCTTAATTATTACAGAAATGGAATCTGACAGATATGCCTTCTACTATGAATTACTGAAAATTTACTTCCATGCAATCTAGATAGGATAAATAAATTGTTAACAATCTAATACTTCAAATTATATTTACCCAGCAATAATAAAATATCTAGAAGTTATAGAAAGGTGAAGTGCTTTCTTCTCAAATCAACAACCTGGTGACCTTTAAAAAAAATCCTACAACTTCCATTCATTTGCATTATCTTCTCCTGAAATCTGAGTCTGAATATAATCAAAGTACGACTCTAGAATGTAATGCAAAGTGACATGATATGAAAAGCAGTCCCTTTGTATTGTAAATACTGCAATGGTTAACATGCTGATGAAGGAAATAAATAAAAAGGACTACTGCTGACCTATTGCAGGCAGACAGGGTGGAGTTAGGGTTAGTTTTCTGAAGACACAGTTACATTTTTCTTACAAGTTAAGCCATTGATTGACATTCATCTGGAATTTCACATGTTCCAAAGTTGGGGTGAGATGTTCCCTCTCCTTTTGTGATGTAGGAGCAACAGCAATTATGCCTTTGTTAAAGTATGTAGAATCCTCACACTGAACCTCTTAGAGGACTCAGTTCAATACTTGAATAATACCTGGTACTACATGAATCTTTCATGACAGAGACTGTGCCCTTGACTGTGCCCTGCGCCCAGCTGATTGTGTTTCTTCACTTTGCAAGTTTACTAACTTTTGAAAAAACCTATTTCAGTAAAACAATAAAGGGAATCTATTAATATACTTGCAAGAACTATAAGCTTAAGCTAGATGCACTTATACCATTCATGAGTTATTTTATTTTTATTTTATTTGCATGACCATCTAATGTGAGTAACTGTTGTGGGTCATCACTGTTAGGCAGACAAGCTCCATGCAGCCATCACTTGCCCCACAGTGGAACGGAGCAGATAATTGGAAGGGCAGAAGGAGAAAATTCATCGGTTGAGATAAAGACAGTTAATAGATAAAGCAAAAGCTGCATCCGCAGGTAAAACAAAATACAGAATTCACCTTCCATGGTCATCAACAGGGAGATGTTCAGCCCCTTCCAGGAAAAGAAGGTTCCATCATGCCTAATGGTTTCTTGGGAAGGCAAATGCCATAATTCTTTCATTGCCTCCTCTTTCTCCCAGAATTTATTGCTAGGCAAAACATCGTATGAGATTGAATATCCCTATGGTCAGCTGTCCTGCCTATGTTCCCTCCCAACCCCTTGTGCACCCCCAGCCTCCTCACTGGTGTGCCAGTGTGAAGGGCAGAAAAGGCCTTGACGCTGCGTGAGCACTGCTCAGCAGTACCTGAAAGAATGGTGTGCTGTCAAATGTGCTTGCAAAAAATCCAGAACATAGCACTGTATGTGTTGCTGTGAAGAAAATTATTTCTCTCCCAGGCATAATTGGTACAATAACAAAAGTGGCATCACAGAAGATAGTTCTCTGGGCAAAAGAACTAAAAATTCTTGCAAAGTTAGGAGAAAAACCAGAAAAATTTCCAGAGGTCTGTGAAGAGTTCTCCACAATACTTCAAACTAAACTTTAATCTGCATCAGGCAGAGCCAGACCCAGTGTACTAAATAGTGACGACAACATAAATTAATATGCTCCTCATGCAACATAAATTATGGAACATAATCCAAAGATTAAAGTATTCTCTGCTGTCCTCTATTAAATTATATGAGCTTGAGAAGAAAAAGCAAATAAAGCATGACTTCAAAAGAGAAGTTGATGTCCAAGAGGGGAAGAAACAATTTTCTAAATATGTAGGAAGGAAATTTTGGGCACATTAAGTCAGCCATATCATTTACTCACCTACCAGCATATCCCTTCACATAGTACAGCTTTAATCTATTTTAGTTTTTCTCTAAAAACTGATTAGCTGAAGGATAAGAGGTACTCAAAAGTGTTGATAACTTTCTGAATTGCCTAAGGCAGAATGGGGGAGCAATTTTCAAAAGTGAAAATTGTGTCCACGTTATTAATGTAGTCAATATTTATGTGGATTAACTAAGCAGGGAGAAAGGAAAAATAAAAAATGTTCTCTTACAAATCAGAAAACACTGTAAAATTTCCATGAGACAATATGAGTGAAATTGAGTCACTCATGTTCTGGAAATGCTGAGCAGGCTGACATGGGCAATATCAGTGACGTAAGAACTTGGTAACTCAATTTTTTTTGTTTTCTGAAAACTCAAATTCCTGATTTGTGGATTTAGTTTCAAAATTTCATTTTCTAAGCTCTAACTCTTTGAGATTTCCTGTAATACCAAGTGAAATTATAAAACAAACAGCATGGAAAGGCTGTAAGAACTGTACTAAGTATCTCTATATAAGTTTGAAGTCACATCTGCAGTGTTGTTGTTTACCTTGTGATACTTTTGGTAAGAAAAATATTTTACACAAGTCTAGGAACCTGAGTGACTGTAAAGCCTGAAAACAGGACCAATTACTGGTGAGAGACTCTCTGTATCTTATATGTGTAAAACTAAACTGGTTTGCAGTGAAAAGCGTTACTTTGTGCTTTGCAAAAAACATAAGGTTTATAATCTAAAAGTAGTTTGCTTTTATATCCAAGAAAAAATATATGTACAACAGGAAATCGTGAATAGCAGCCAGTAGCAACTGTTTTCGTACCATTTCCTTCTCAAGCTGCCAATTAGCTTCAGTATATGACTTTCCATGCTCTAGGAGCTGTCTTTTTAATCCTCTCTGCACATCAATAACAACAGTTTAACTGTCAGAAAGTATAACCAATTTTACTCAGAAAAATTATAATCCTCCTGATTTTATCTAAGTTCTAACAAGCAACCAAGTTTCATATTAATTAACAACCTTAGAAGACAGAGTTTGGGGGTACTTTAGTTATTTAGGATGCTTAATACCACATCTTTGCTACGTATTCATGGAACAATAGCTGACATAAGGACCAGATGATCATTAGTGCTAATGTAAATTTTAATTAATCTGAGGATGCTTCTCAACTTGTAATCATGTGTTGTTTCATGTGGGTTCATGTCACATTAGTTCCAGGATTCCAAGACCTGAAGCAACGATGGTTACTTCGGGTTTACAGAGCAGCTAGACCTAAGAGAGATGAGATCCTGTTCTTTCAGAGAAGTTGCACAGGTTTGCCCACTGATTTTAGTGAGCAGAAGAGCAAGATCAGGCTTCAGGTTTCCTACCACTTTTAGCTGTTAATTTGCCATATCAAACATTTGCGTATACAGACATGAGACTTAGTAGCAGCAAACCCTTTGAAGCACACAAGATGATTGCTCATGGGTTAAAGGCTCCCCACTTCTGTCTTCTAGCCACTAAATCCTGCAATTACAAAAAGGGTCTTGATCTCTGGAAACCATGCCTTGTTAAATTTCCTTAGCAGACAAGATGGTACTGTGTAGCATTACATGTGGTTGCTGTTAGCCACGTCCTTGCTGTAAGTTACCGCCGTAACCAAGGTAATAAGATGTGACAAAGGGCAGCATGGCAAGTCATTCTGTGGCGCTTCCTTCGGGATATAAAACTGTCGGAGCAGAGGCTTATGCTGCTTTTCACTGTCCATTTGCTCACGGATGTAGTGAACAACGATTAGCTTGAATTCGAACTGCACTGACCTGCAAAGAAGAGGGGGAAGATCCCGGGGAGCTGAAAGCAACCTGTTAGGGACAAATGGCAAAGGAAGGCAGACTGAGATGCTGCAGGATGAATATACATCTTGGGCCATTTATCTGGATACAATTACTTCAGAAATAGACTTAAAACACCTTTTTCTTTTTTTAATGAATCCCTAATTTTTCTATTTAAGTTCAATAAATTCTAGGATACTGTGTGCCCATGAGGCAAGATTTTGCTGTTGGACATGTGTAAAGCCAACAGCAATAACATGATTCTACTGCTTTGCAGTTTTGACCTTCAAAAATAAGATTGCCAAAGTAGAAAATTTCAAATCTCCTACATTTTTTCCAGCACAGACACAGTGTGGGCTTTTTTGTTTTGATTTATTGGTGCTCTTAGATTTTATTAATTGTCTTCTAAATTGCTGTTCCTCCAAAGGGTTTTTGCATAAAAAGAGGAGGCTGGAGGGAATGATAATTTTCTTCTGTAAGAAAGGAAAATACACAGAACTTCTTAATGATAGAAAGTTTGAAACATTTCAAAAGGCCTTTCACAGCTATTTGGCTTCCCATAGATTATAGAACTACCAGAAATAGCTGCAGGCAAAAATGACTTCAGTGATTTTTGGGAGTGCGGACAAAATGTTAAAAACCACACACAATTCAGTTATATTCTGGTATTTAGATACAGCAATATAAAACAAGCAAAGTGGTAATTATTTGGGGAATGGTTTTTTTTAACCTTATTTTTAAAAGAAAAAAATGAAAACTTTTTGCTAAATTATTTTCAGACTTCTCCTGTATAAAGTAGGTTTGAATTTTATAAAAACATGTGATGGAAGAGATAAGAGATAGATATGAATTTTCATTGACGACCATAGTATTGAAATAGAATTTTTTAAAAACAGACTGATGTCAAACCAACAACTCCAGACAGAGGAGGTGACTGTTCCACCCTGTCCAACCACTTGCTAGGTTACTGACCCTGGCCATTCACTCATCTTCCTCTCTCCTCCCTCTTCCTACCAGGGCTGCCTTCATCTCATCCATTCTGTTAAGTCCCGGGCAGAAAAAAGATGCTAAAACCACTAACCTTGTTGACTGTGGAATTGAGACCAGGCTAAGGGCACAAACCATTGTACATGGTCCAGCGAGAACTAGAACAGCATCTCTGACTCTATCATGTTTGTACAAAATTGATGCATTATGTCCCACTTCATAATCCCTAGACATTCTGAGTCTGTTTCACCTATTGTCCTTACAGGTTAGAAAGATTTGCAGCCTATAGCTTGTCTTACATGTTCTCCTACCTATTTTTGGCTTTGCAGACACCTAAAAGCTATTGATTTTCTCAGTTGCTAACAGAACTCTGAACAGTAATAACCCCATGAAGGGTTCTCGTTTTCACTCTTCTCGAGACTTTCTGGTTGTGAACAATTTCCATCGGCTAGAGCATGTACAAGTCTTCAAAATGTGAACAAAATATCACCATAAAGAGCATGGTAGAATGATTGAGATGTGTATCTTTTGTGCTCATGGATTTGCTGTAGTCTGTGCATCCTGCACATTGAAGGGATTTGGAACTGCCTTACTGGAGATAGCCAGGAAATATTAAACCATTCATAGTTGCAAGAGGATCTAGGCAGAGGAATGTGCTTTTTTACAGCCCTTTTGCAAGGCAACAGATGGTAATTCAAAAATCTCTTTTTCTGTCTCCTGTTCTAAGAAGGAAAAGTTGTACTCCTATTGCGATGTTGAATTTATTAAACATTCTACAGTCATCCTGAATATCTGAGTAGAATCTGTGAAGAAAGTGGTTTTTCTTTGTTGAATTAGCTTAATTTTGGTAGACTAGATGGTCTATTTGGAATAAGAGATGAAGAACTCCAGACAACCTGGTTCTGCCTTATTCTTCTCTATTTTGATAGTTCCAAATATTAATTTCTGAAAATATTTTTTTTTCACAGAGACCGTTGCTGATAATCAAAAATTTACCTTCAAATATTTCATCAAGAAAATTATTACAACTTGTTCCACATGGGATTTTTAAAAACATTTTGGTTTAAATTTTTTAAATTTGGATTAAAATCACAGCTAATTTTATCCTGTGCTTAATTTAGTTTCATGAGAATTATTTTAAAATATCTCACCTAATTCATTTACCAATCTACATGCACCAGGTTAATCTCCATAAGGCATACATAATTACTAGTCGCTGTGCGCAAGAAATCAAACAAATGTAGAGGGAAAAAGAGGTGCATTTTAGTCAATAGTTAAATTGCTGTCATTTCATAAAACACATATATATGGCATTTTAGGTATCACATTGAAATGTACTTTCTAGACAGTTATTTCCAGTCTGAGTAACCATATGGAAGCAGAAAACTATTTAAAAAATGAAAATAAGATGGTTTATATCACCTGCATAACTTGTTTTGTTCTCTGCCTTCAGGCTTCAAAACCCACTTCCCATATTTTTTCCTTTCTTTAAAAATAATGTACATCAGCTTAATTTATCCCAGGTCCCAACAGAAGGATCATATTTTAAGCATTTAATGCTGTGGTTTCAAATCCAATTTTACAGTGTTCATCGTTTCAGAAGTGGCAGAATCCAAAGTGAGCTTTAAGAAGAAAAAAAAAAAAAAAAGAAAAAGAAGCAAAAAAGATCAAGCTGCTTAGGGCATGCACTTTTTTTTGAGGTAGAGTTTTACTATGAAGCTATAACCTGAAGAATGTTTCTAAAGGTGTTAGTTAAGAATATTTCTCATTTTAAGAACGGTTTCTTATTGAAAAGAAGCAAAGTTTTGAAGGACAGCTTTGTGCGCATGTGCAATTTTTTGTGTACTTCTTCTCATGTGCTCCACTGAAATTAGTGCATAGGATGACAGTACTTCAGATTTTAAGGAAAAAATCCAAATCCACTTCAATACATAATTATTTTTTTGCTGCTGAATGTAAGAATGCAGAAGCTAGTACATGATTCTTCATCCTCAAGGGATTGTCTGAGCAGTTTTGGCTTGACACTATTGTAGGATACAGGATCATCCCTTTTATCTGCTGCCTTTATGACATGTGCCTGGTAACAACCTCTGCCATTTGCAGACAAATTCCCTTTCTTGATGGTGAAATCTACCATTGTTAGGGGATTACTCTACATCTCCACCTACCGTAGGGTGCAAGCCCTATAGCAAAGATCCTAAGCAAGGTGAGGAATATCTTCAAGGACTCATTAGGTAAAAATTTGCAACTCTGCTTTCAGCAGATAATATTTGCTTTGTAAATCTTTCCATGCCCCTCAGTGAGTAGCAAGTGCTATTCACAGGTTCAGTTCTACTGGCTTCAGAAGTCGGTCTCTTGCTGAAAATCAGTGATTGTCCACAGGACAAACGGAACTGGAGTGAGTTTCGTGGGTTCTGTGTCCACACAGAACTTATAATTGATGGAGACCAGAAGGTAATTGTTTTGCTGAGGAAAACAAGTCCTGGTATAAGGCTTTCACAAGAGTAGTAAATGACTCCCAAATACATGACTGTGATCGCCAAATATCTGCATGACTAACAGAAAATATACGTTAGTGTCGGATTCCTTTCTTCCCTTCCCAGCAAATCCTGGTCTCCTGCCCTTGACATGTTTTCCTTCGTAGAAATTTGTTGCTGATTATAACCCAAATATAAACTTGATAAATGAGATGGGAATAGTGGATTTAAATTGGCAATATGGATTTTCTTAAAGCACAAAGTTGTCTGTTGAAGGAATTTTGGGTGCCATATCTTAGTTGGGTATAAATCAGCAGCAGTGGTACCACTGAGGCATCAGGCATAACAGTGAAGCAGCACCTTCCTAGGAACCGCTGTAAAATTGCATGAATTGACTTTCAGCTTCTCAGAGGCTGTGACAGAAGACTGCACGTATAATTGGATTTTGGTGTTGGAAAGAAGACAAAGATTTAATGGATATGGAAGGTGAAATACCTTCTTCCCCATGAACGGACTCCTACAGGTCAGGGTTCAGACACATTAATAAGGTAATATGACAAAGCTTATATTGATATTACTTCTAGAGATGCTTGGATGATGTTTGTCATCTGGATGTCATAGACAGCCTTAGACAGACTTTATTTTAAAGTGGGTGGAGAAACATTACATCATCCACTTTGACATAGCAATCCCTTCTAGAGCATTTAAGAACAAGAGGGAAAAAAGGATCTGTTTTTTTAATTGACTTGTAGCTTACTGTTTATGTGCAGCTTTCCTGTATTGCCTTTTCTTTGCAAGGTATGTGAAATCTTAAAATCCATTCCTTTTTTAACAAAGTGTAGCCAAAAATAGCCTGGACACATGATACTGAAGCTGCTCTTGTGCCACCCATTTAAGTTATGTATCAAGTCTAAATTTAATCAAGGCCACATTTTATTTATATATTTCATGCATTAAACTCATTTAAACTTTTAGTCAGATTTCATTAGGGGAAATACTACCGCACACATCATGCAGTAGTAAAGCTAATGTGCTTCAGGAATTTGAAAGGATTTAGAGATCAGAGGGTCTGATTTCAAAATTCCGTTTTCTCTTTCTGCTTAGTGCTTGGAGCAGGTCTGTATGCTGCATATAGTTTGCTTCCTAGGACACTAATACAGTCAGTATGGTCTGTACAAATGTGTAAACACAGACATTCGCTGTAATCAGTGCGTTTGGTGTCTAAAGGCAAGATCATGTTTTTTTAGGAAATGCAATTTATGTTCGAGATTAAATTTCTCTGTCAGACTGATAACGTCTTGAAGTTGAATGAGATCATAAGTTTTGTGTCCTGACTTCTTGTTCTCCATCTTAGATTTTCATTCCCTTTTTCAGTGGTTTAGAAAAGAGGAGCTGAAAGAAATGCATCTATAATGATTTACCTTCACAAAAATAGTCTGCAAGGATTGAAAAATGTGTTAATAAGTTTTTTAAAAAATCTAAAATTATGGGCAACTGCAATAAATACCTCTCCTAATCAACTTTCCTGATTCATTTTTATTTCATCCAAGATTAAAAAAAGTCCCAATCAACCACACAAAAAATCCCACACATAAGAAAACAATAACAGAGCCTTAACTGAATTTAACCGCTGTGGTTAATCAGGCCTCTTTTGGTCAGACTCTCCCTGATGCTTTGTCACCCCACTGTCTACAAAGTTGAGGAAACTTCATGTTGTATCTTTTATTATAACTTAGATAGGGATATGTACATATTTCTGGCTCACAAGACCACTTCATTTATCTTTCCTGGAAAAAAGAAACAGAAGAGAAAACAAGGAAAAAAATCAAAAAGGTAAATAACATATACACACACATGCATTTTTTCAGGCAAAGCAGTTGGACTTTGAGTGTGAGGTTTTTTCCCTCCTGGTACAATTTCTCTACAGTCCTCAAGAACGGAAATCTGTCATTCCTGTATGCATTGAATCTTACAGTGCTGAAAAGCCAGTACATGGCAAAGTTTTAGTGACCCAGGGCATATTTAACTTGTGATCTAGAGATGAAAGGCTTCATATGCAATTCCCAGTCCCATGACTCACCCAGTTCCCCAGCATAATTTTGGTTTGGGAAAGAAGTTTTTGAATTATGAGTGTGCAAAGAGCTTTCTGACAGAACTGCAATTTAAAAACAGAATGGCCTGATTTACAGACATGCTGAACCCTCAGGGTCCCACTGAGTTAAGACTATGCAACAGTAAGAAAACAGACCTTACTTAGCACCTGTCTTCAAAACACTTCACCAAAGGTAAATATATTGCTATAGGAACTAAGGATGGTGATCCCAGAACCAGATACGAGGCCTGGTTTGGAAAGGAATGAGCTCTGTAGCATCTTTCTTTCTCTTCTCAGCCTGCAAGGAAACCACTACAAAGGAGCTTTTGAAGACTCTGGACATGTGGTGTGTCCTGAAGGACTAACGAGACTAGGAGCTCTGCTTTCTGACACTAGGGACTACATCCTTGATGTCTAATCATACCCCTTTTCTTTTCCATGTCTTTCAAGGAAAAAAAATATTTATTTCCCCTTTAACTGAATCTCTTATGGTGGAAATATATTTTCCTCAAGATCAAGTACTTCATTTCAATGACAGAAAGTTTCTTTACAACATAGAATGAGATAATGAGAAGGTGTCTGTGTAAACTTAGTGCTGCACAAAATAAATTAAGCCTCCCCTCTTATGTGTGTTATACCTGTTCAGTTGTCAAGCCAAACATCTCAGCGTCCCCCATGTCATGCAAGCCAGCTCACCCTCAGAGCCAGCAGCTTCTCCAAGGGGATGGTTTCAGGCATTCATATTCATGCTTAGATCTGCTTCATATTATTTAATGTACTCAAATCCTGACTACCTTTGCAGTATGAAAACAGTTTGTGGGAGCTCTCTGCTGTAGTTAATGCAAAGCCTGTCCTCATGCACAGCCAACAAAGGCAATGTAATTGCTCTTGTAAGTCTCAGATAACCTCTTAGCAGTTGAATTCCCTTGTGACTACACAGTCATACCAACCATTATTCCTCACAGAAGAATTTTTGGAATGTTGTAGTTAAGTTAAAAATAATTTTCACAACAGTATTCAGGAGAGATGTTGCCAAGACAAAGAAAACATGAGATTAGAGTAGCAGCAAAATTACTTCTTTAAGGGATCTCTGCTAATCAGAATCCTTATCGGGTCCTCACCTTTTTGCATCTTAGGCACCTTAAGCACTGTTTATTGTGCTTCTATGTATCAAAAGTCTTCCCTGCTAAAATTAAAAATAAATTGCTTCTGGCTTGAGCTAAGTAAAATATGCTTCATTATAAACATAGATTAACGAGTAGAGGCATTGGAAATACTACAGCAAGCAGCAGTGGAAATTCTTTGCTGGTGTTACTGGGCTTGTTTTTTGAAAATGAATGTTTAATTAAACTCTAATGTAGCTTAAGAAAGATGTATAATTCAATCAATTAAAATTATAACCAGAAAATACAGCTATAAGAGTTACTAGCACTTTATGCAGTTGTGTCTCTCCCTCACTGCCACTGAATGACACAATAAGACGACATCGATTTCACTCAAATCATTGGTCTTGTTGAACAAAAGACAGCAAAGTTTCTCATAAAGAACTGGAAAATTCTCATTATAGGAATATGAAATTAGATAGCTACAATTTTTCAATAGAAGACTTACCTTGAAAATAGAAGATTTTGAAAATAAAAAGAAGGATTAGAAAAATTCTCTGGCTAATCTCATCTGAAGAGGGATTACATCTATTGTTCAAATTACCAGAGAAAGTAGGATGCAGGACTTTTTTACTTTTTTTCTTTTTTTTTTTTTTTTTTTCTTTTTCTTTTTCTTTTTGTGCCGGAGATTCAGATCTCTGCAGAGGTTTAGTTCAGCTAGCAATTCCAATTGCTGAAATTAGGTATACTTCTTTTTCAGGTAGAACCCAAAAATTTCTAGGTTTACAACAGTTTTAGACAAAACTATTACTCTTTCCCGTGGTCTTTGGAGGAGGAAGCAGCTAATTTTCAGTTTGTTCTGTGTTCAAATGCTATTACTATTAAAAGTGGAAACCATAAAATATCTTGGGGTTACACCGGTCATGTTTTTGTTTTCAATTCAAATCCCAAAGAATATAAGTTTCTTGAGAATATGTATTTTATATAAAGCAGTTTACACAACTTTAATGCACTTTGCATTTCAAAACCCAAGATATACGCACAATAAGTAATTTTAAAAGCTGGAGTGTTCCTTTCCTCCACTGGGTGTCACCATAAGGCAACAACACTGTGCTTGGAAATTTCAGTAAAAGGTTTGTTAGATCAGAGATTTTGCATTTATTCAAGAAAGATCCAATGGAATGATCATACTTGCTAATTAGCCACTGAAGAAAGCCCCACCTAGCCTTAAGGTCCTCAGAAAGATGCCTATATCCCAGTGAATATCAGAACAGACTTGAAGAGGCTTCCCAAAGAAAAAAAAAAAAAAAAAAA
>VZRR01001186.1:239732-293359 GCA_013398015.1 Oreocharis arfaki | reverse complement strand
TAAGAAAGGATGTAAGTGGATTATAGGATTCCTTACTGGTGGTCATGAAAGGAATTAAATGAAAGAACCTCTTTGAAAGACTGAAGTCTTCATAGAAGTATTTTATTTGGCAGCAGAGGGTGGGTTTCCATAATTGCTAGAACAGTTGCTAAAGGTAAGAGCATTTTACCTGACTACAGTCGTAATTAATCACAATTTCACCTTCCAATATAATTTCAACCTTTCCCTTAAAACATATACGCCCAAGGAGAGAGCCGTCTGTCATGGAGCAAAACCTTACGGGAGTCCTAGGTGATGCCTTTTCAGGCCATCTAAAAACCAGAAACTAGACAAGAGTAGGGGAATAAAGGTGGGTATTTATTTGAAGGGCCTTCAAAGGTACACCCTGGGGAGACAGAGGCTACTGCCAAGATGGATCCCAGGTCATGAGTTCTTCACACTTTTGTAAGTTTGGTCCATTTGCATATCAAGTCCAATACTCTAATTAAAGCTTCAGTTAATGATGTAATTTTCCCCAAGCTCACCCCCCTTCCCAAGATGTTGGTTTACATTTTGGGCCTAGGACAGGCTGGGTGTCCTTGGAGGACAGGCTTGGAGAGGGTTTGTTACGTCACCTGGCCTAAGAGAGCAGCAGCTAACAGACTACAAGAAACTTTAGAGTTATACTCTAGACAGTACAGGATTTTAAATTATAAAAGTTAAAACTTAAGGCATCATAGGTGACTCAGACAGAATTTGCAGCCTTACTACCTTCACCTGGAACAGTTACAGCTGGATCTGATCGTCACCTAAATGGCCTGTGACTATATCCCAGGAGAAGAAAAATATTTGAAAAGAAGGCAGCAAATAATCACGTATTTCATTTTTTAAAGACTGTATTTTTCACAAACTGTATACTTAAGAAAAAATTTAAAACCAATTCCTGCCTCTCCACCATTCCTGAAGTATTTACTTCATTTGTTTTTTATTCTTATTGATTTCTTCTCTTTTTGTTATTTTTTTTCTCCACACAATAATGTCTGATGTCATAATCAAAAGTCTAGACAGTAGTTGGTTCTATTAGTCAAATTTTTTGTTATTCTGGATGCCTATCAATAATTTCTCCAGTATATCATATGAAAAAAAAAATTGAGAATTTTGGAAAACATCCTCTACATTCAAATGCTGGCTAGGCTGTAATTACAAAACACAAAGAAAATTTTTGTGGTTTGATTCCTCACTGAGCAATTTTGGTTACATTAGGAAATTCAGAAAAAGAAAAAAAAATAATGGAAACACATGCCTGGGCCTTCCACCCCACGCTACCACTTTTCACTGTTTATATCAAAGGTGAATAAACTAAAAAATTAAGGCAATAAAACTAAAATGTATTTGAACACTCCCAATGTATTCACACAGACTAAAAGTAAAGTAGACAATATTTATTTGCTAGTTATCAACCTTTGAATGGAAATGTTACCCTTTCAGTGCAACTTCATACCTCCTTCAATCTATCGATCCTTTTTCTATGGGATCCAAGCAGCATGTGTTACTTCTGGGAACAGGAGTAAATATTTTGCGAAAGCTGTTGAATTCTCACCACGATGTGACCAAACCAGACTTGGAAAAGAGAAGGGGGGAAAAAAAGTAAAGAAAAGAAAAAGTAAAGAAAAGAAAGGGTTATACTGGAAATGCCAGTAACACCCAGTGGGTCGGGATGACCACCTGGAATATCTGAGACTGAATAACTGTTCTGAAATTGGTCCCTTTCCCCTCCAACCACCCAAAAGAAGACCACAGCCTGCTCTGTTGGTTACATTCTGAGGCTCTCTGGGCCTACATTCTGAGGCTTTCAGAAGCTGTTGTGAGTATCTGTTTTAGGGGATGGCCAAAGAGAACTGTCTTGAGCATCAGTAACATGGTGCAGAAAATATTCCACATTCCTGGTGAAATCTTCATCTTTGTGCTGAGAATTTTTTTCATTAGTCATTTGCTGGAATAAATATAATTTCTCTCATTCTAATTAAAACTAGAAATCAACTCTTTTTTTTTTCTCTACCGATGAAGAGCAAGTGTTGCCAGCTCGAGGTGACCCTCATAATGTCTTTGAAGGGATCCTAACCCTCTGCATGTACTTCACGAGTAGAAGGGTGTCAGATTACTCTGCTAACAGACTTTACAGTCAGGGTTGACCAAGCCAGGGTTGTGATTGAAACACAATCAGCACAAACTGTACTTGAACAATTCCTCTGGAAATAACCTAGCTTGGTTTTGGTTGGATTTGAGATCTGAATACTTTAGATTAAATGTCCTGTTAGGGGTATAATCAACCAGACTTTCAGCTTAGAAGGCAGATCACTGCTGGAAATTTGTAAGCATTAGGATTTACAGAGCTACAGGTCTGGTGTTTCAGTTATTTGAAAATCCAGTGACCTTAAAAATACCATGCGATCCATACTAATGACAAGGAAATGGGAACACAAAGCTACAAACAACCCTAGACTAAAAAGGGTTTATGAGAATTTTCTTTAGGTTACCATGATGCCTGAGCATGAATTTTATGAATATTATACTAGAAGTCAAAAAAAAAAGATAAAATTTAAGCTGCTACAAAGGAACACATTGCCATTACCAGGCTACTTGTTCGAAGAATAAAATAAACCATTTCATTTTTTCATTTTTCAAGTTGTTCTGATGCTTTTCCCTCCAATGAAAATATGTATACTGCTACTTGAAAGGAAATAAAAGACAAATAAGGGGTGCAAATCACATCTGAGTTTTTGTTTGACTTCAGTGAGAACTCACTCTTTAGACCAAGGGGATAGAAGTGTTAAAGAAACTTCCCAGTCTGAGCATCCATGAGACTCTCTGGCAGTCACTCCCAGTGCCAGAGAATTTCACTGCTGGGACTGAAGCCCCTTCAGAGGGGGCAGCTCCGGTGAGCCCACGGGTGCCTCGCTTGGCTCCCCGCACACCCCACTCACACACTCAGACCAGGTTTCCTGAACAGTTTAACCCCAGGTTTTCCATAGCAAAGTCTGAGATGTCTCATTCCATAAAGACATTTATTCACCATGCAGCACCACAGAAACAGCCTGAGCTTGTGCCTCTGAGGAGAGACCCCAAACAAAGGAACCCCTGGGCTTTTATACCCTCACAATCTCCCCAGGTGCAAGTCTCGCTTTTCCTCCTGAGGCCTCCCTTCCTGCTGTGTCTCCCAGTGTCCACGTGGCTGGCACCACCTTCTTTGTGCCATTTGTTAACCAAAAGGTTTACAATTCATGGCTTCTTGTCTCAGGCTCCCACCCCGAGCTCATCTGCATCTCAATCTGCGGCTTGCAAATAGATGCACCACTACCCTCACCAGATGTATTCCTCAAATGCCCCCCGCTTTGTTTTAATTGAGCATTCCTGCTAATATACTAAAAGGAAATAAACAAATGTTCAAGGCATTTATCCCCTGCCCTTATATATAATGCTTTTTACAAGTGACAAATGTACCGATTTAGGCTAACAAGTGTAATCCTCAACAGAAATCCCCATCAGGCCTCAGCTTCAGATAGACACCAATGTTTCCATGTGTTCTGTGCAAACTGCTTAGCATCAGTCTGGAATCTTTTCATCTTAATATCTCTGAGCAAAAGCTTAAAGCTGCTTTATGTAAGACTATTCAGAGTTCTGCTTTGAAAGCTTCTGCCAGTTCATAAGAAGAACAAATAAGACTAATAAGCATTCTTGGTACAACAGAAAATTCTAGCTTCAGTAGCCAGTTGTTGAAGAATTTAGGTTGTTTAATATACCATATATGAATTTGATTGAAAACAAATATCAAAAGATTTGCTGCTAGAGCTGTAACCTCTTAAGTTTCATAGTAAACAGTGAAGCTTAAGGTTTATTATTTCCTGCAAATTCCATGATGCCAAAATCAGAGGGCAGCATCACACATTGGAGTAATATGCTCTTTTTGGTAGTAACCAGATGCACTTATCAGTAATTACATTTGATGCCAGGAGGTGGACAGAATTTATAGGAAGATCAGACATTCTATGCTAGTATAGTCAATGGGAAGTTTTCCTTGGATTTATGTGAGGATATTTCGTGAGTTATCTGGCCTTCGTCCGAGTGCAGAATTGTTCCACAGGATTCTTGCCTTTGGCAAAGGCAACAGCTGTGCTCCTTCTCTTCAGGATGCATTTCTGAAAAAGAGAGAGGTGCAATTTCTTCTTCCTCATCTAGCTAATGAGAAAGTATGAATTTCAGGTAAAGACTTATGGCTCGCTGCCTTAGGTGGAAGAAATCTGGTTATATCTGTCTTCTGGTTTCTCATCCTATGGTCATCTGATGATAAGAGTCAAGGGAGTCCCCTCTGAAGATGGAAGTTCAGTGTTGCTAAACTTTTGTAACCCTAGCTCCCTGACTTTGGATAGTGATCTTTGTTTGACCATAGCTGGGTGGTATGATCTAGTCACAGAAAGTTTTCTTCCTGGTCAGGTAGCAGTGATAAGAGGATGTCCAGCCCCAGGTGAGCACGTGCCAGCTGTTTCACTGCTGTTTTTCACTTCCTTTTCTCTTCCTTGTAAGCCATAGTTCCTCGTGGTCACACAGATGCACATGTTATACAGTAATTTATTTGCTGAGCACCATTTGCAGCATTTTTGTTTCTACCCTCAGAAGTTTTCTCCTCTGTCTCGTGAAAGCAGTTGTTTCCACCTTGTCCTGACCATGTATGTCTTTCACCTTTTTCACCGTAACCTTTCACTGCTCTTCAAGGCTAACCATATTGCACAGAGAGTGAATATTCTGATCAATAATTCTTGAAGAAAGATGGCTGTAATGCTTTGGAGCCAACCAACCATAAGGTTTTGTCTTCAGTGAAACAGCTGCCAAAATTTAGATGGTGTGGATAGCTAAGGAAATTAGTATCAGGTGTCTGGGGCCTTCGGACAGAATAATGTAGATGGGACCTTCTTAGGCTTGCCAAACCACATATCTTGCCAGCAAGTTTGCTTCATGTGAACCATGTCAAAAATACTTTCCGATAGAAGATAATGTAAACAATTGACCGTGATATAAGAGATTCTGAGAGGTCATATCCCAAATATTTGTACTATGCTGTTAGGCTGAAAGCAGACTGGTCAAAGAGTTTTCAACCAGAATATGAAAATAGCTATAAATTTCTTAGTAGCTGTTTGCCGCATGATTGGAAAGAGATAAAAGCACACTCAATGAGGGGTGACAGAACACCTTGTTGAGCTGTTCAGTCACCCCTCTTTTTCTCTAATGTTTTTGACTTATCAAGACAGTTATGTCCATGGGTCAGTGTTTTGCTGAGCTGAAGCCTACACTTATGATGACAACACACTTCACAATTAAACATCCTGAAAAACAAAGCAGTTTCATGTACTATCTGGACTCTGGTTCTGAGGGTAGCTTCACAGTTTCTCATCAAGATCATTACTTAGAAACACATTTACAATAGCTGTCATCACAAGACCAGGAAGAAAATAATAAGTTTATATGCACAGGAGTGTAAAGTCAAAGTACTAAGAATCTAGGCAGCTTTTATAGCTAAATAAAAATTCAGAGCTGCTCTGATAAAACAGAAGGTTCCCCATGCTTGGAAAAATATCCAGATTACTTTAACACTGAGCTACTGTCCATAAAATGCATACTCCAATTTCAGGCCACTGTTTTTAAAATAAGAACATAAATGTTGACTCATAGGGGACCTGATCCTCCCCTAAGAGCAGAGCCTGCTGGCATGGCCCTGGCAGGCTATGCCCACCGGTGTGACCAGGTTTGTCACTGTGGGGCTGGGCTGTCCCGGGCTGGGCTCTGCTGGGCTGTGCTCGCCATCTAGTGAGACACTGAGAGCGGATCCACACTGACTGCGGTGTAAAAAAATTACAAATGTTTTAAACATATCCAAGTAAATCCTCCCCTTTCTGCAGAACTGTTTTATGGAAACTTAGCTCTTATTTTTATCTCTGCTGATAAAAAGCTCCTAATGTCTTAAAGTTACTAAATGTAATGATCAATTGACACAATTAAATTTCAACAAAGGCTTTGCAGACTGCTATTATACATTTTGACATAAATGTACTATAAAAATTAAAAGTACTTTTCAAAGACTAATTATGTCCTCTAAAGAGCTATCTTCCAAAGAGAGCAAGAAGAGTGGATTTTATTTTCAGAAAAGACATCACCGCTGTATCTGACCTGATCCAGTGATCTATTTACGTGAAAGTAACAAGGCAGATTGAAATAATGCCCTGTATGTTTAAGGTGGTCACTGCTCTCTTTCACTATGGCAACACAAGCTCCAATTTTCCTGTGTAATGTGCTTTTCTGTACTAGGAGCTATCTGCAACACGGTATCTAAATCCATCTCTGCACTTTTCCTCTCCCGTTATCTGTGTTGCTCTTACAACATTTCCCTTAGTAAGCTGTCTGAATCTTTCTCTTACTCTTGTATGTATGCAATCTTCCATGTCACTGTTATCACTCCTTGAAAATCTATACCAGTTAAAAAAATATCCCCTTGGGAACTTTCTCAACAAGGAATCAATTATTTGAAACAAAGCAATGCCAATCAGCCTTGAGACTGCCCAACTGCAATTACTGGTACAACTCAGTATTATCCCTCAAAAAGCATGTATTGCTTTCAAAAGTAGGCAGTCTTCTAAACATAAAAAGCCCCTCAAAACAAAATAAACCAACCAACTAACCAATCAAAAATAAGTAAATAATAATAATTTAAAAAAAACAAATGGGAAAATGTAGCCTCAAATTCTTTTTTTTTTTTTGTTTATTTTGTTTTTATTTGGGGTTTTGTTTGTTTATTTCATTTTTTGTAAGAGAAATTATTTAGGACAATCCCAAATCTTTTTTAAAACACACACTTGTGATGAGTCTTGTTGTTGACAGTGCTTCATTGGAGGCATTACAAATGAGATGGTTCTATCGACAACATTTCATGGTGTGAATCTAGAAGTACCTGGCAAACAAACATAGCCTGATTGTCACAGATAAAATATGCGCAGGTCTCTAATTTACATGACAGGATTCGGATGAGTGTTTCCAATATAAGTTTCAAGCTCCTCTATTAGTGCAAAAGATAAAACACAGTAGATTTTCTTAGTGGAGGTTTGAATTTAAAACAAATAAGCTTGACGAATCACGTCTGTACTGAAACCTTAGTTTCAGAATTTCCTGAGCTTTGGAGGTACTCTTTCTACCGAAAATAGTCTTTGCTCCTCTCTGGGATCCAGCTGTACCTTGACAGAGCCTCAGGTGGTCTGAGTGTCCAGGCACAAGAAGGAACCAAGCATTATGACAGCAGCTCAGCTCTTGACATTCATGTTCCTATTATAGGCAAACTCCCCACCATTTCTACACCTTTATAGGAAACAAATTATCCTGATGCACATGAGATGCAACAAACAACGCAGCCTTTTGCTAGGAAATTTTTCAAAATCATATTGTTGATAAAAAGACATTTCTAGTTTCTATGTATGCATATTTACCTCCAAACAATAAAATCATGTTCACCATGGAATATAATCTGTTTTGGGTAATATAGAATTATTATATGTCTGAATTTTCTGTAAATATGTTCTTGTACACCTGTAGAAATTTTTGGTTATTTGTCTTTTTCTCTGAAAATCTGAAGACATTTTTAGACCCCTGAACGTATCGGATTTGCATCAGCTGCGCTGTTTGATGGATGGGCCTATCTAGTTTTTCAGTCAGCTTTTAGTCACAAAAAATAGGAGCCCCAAAGCAAAAACCCTTTGTAAAATAGAAAAATTACTAATCTTGTAGGTTGTTAACCGCAAAAAAAAGTTTAGATATAATTTGGAGCATCTTATTTTTGTTAGCATTTCTTTTGTGTCCTTGAAAGTGGGCTAGTAAATGTAATGTAATCAGAGTTCTGTAAGGGTAATGGCTTCATAATACCAGGCCATATTGTTATAAGTAAAGGAAATTGGAGACTTGCTCTGTGAGACCTGGACAAACAAAGCATGGTTTGGCTGTACTTTGATCCCATTTAGCAGCTCTAACTCTCAGAGAATCACACAGAGAGAGCTAAGAAAAAGTGTTGTTGGACTTTTAATGTACTTTCACCAGACTTAAATGCATTCCCTCACACACGCTTTTCATGTGGCTAGGCATTGATTCACTGGTTCATTGATACCCATTCTCTTAAAACTGTGGGTCCTTAGAACTCTTATTTTTTTAAAATCTCTTCTGGTCATATTTTAAACTTATTAGGTCTGATCCCTATTGAAGCCTTAAGGGCTTCTGGATATTAGCATAGCAATACAAAAATGACATAGTATCCTCCTATTAAAGCCAGATACAAATCTAAGAGTGATAAAAAACCAGACAAGTTAATTAAGATATTCAGAACAGTTTTCCAAAATTTAGAGTCTGAGATTAGATCAGATTCTCAATCCTGATCACTGAAATCAATCTAAATCAACCAATACAAAACTAAAGATTGAAATGAACAGTCATTACAGTGTGTGGGACAATTTTAGTGTGGCTTGATTATTTTTTCCTTTAGTATTTCTTGTAGAGTCTGATGGGGTCAATAAAATGAAGTGAGATTATACTTCGCCCTTGATGAGATGTGTGGATTTTGCCATTGCAAAATCACCACGTGCCCTCTCATATGACATTAAATAGAAGTTGCTTATACGTAGGAAGGAATGCAGCACAGTAGGAGTGAGTCTGAGATGTATTTCAGGGGTATATATTTCAGATTAGCTCTAAATTAGCCCTAGACCAGCAGACTATAAGGTTAGTAATAATTGAAGCCTATTAGATGTGTTAAAGGGTATCTAATACAGAAGGAAACCACTGATCACATTGAGAACCCTTCAGGATGTGAGCCCAAGGCACATCAGGTAGCAAAATCTAGGATTCCCTATCACGACACAGCGGTCTTAGCAGGAATGCTATCATCCTCAGAAATATCCCAAGACATTGCAGTTAGTTCATATTACGAGTGTGTGAGGAATGTGTACTGATTTGATAACTACTTGCAATGGCAAATACTGATGATGTTATGCAGTATTAGCCTTTGCCTAAGTTCTTAATAGAAGATTCTTGATTTCCATGCTACAGTATGCAGAGGATGAAAATAACATTCACAAACAGATTTTGCTGAATGGGACCTGAACAACAGAATTGTAATCCAAATTAGGGAAGAAATAAAATTCCACAGCAAAGAGGGAATTCTGCAACTGCTACTCAAACATTAATTTATTTTTTAGGCATATTGCCTCTCTGTACTTTCCAAAAATACATTCTAGCTAGAAAAAAATTCATTACAACCCTTAATAAAATCTTCTATGTCAACCAGGTGCAGTGAACAGGACCTAAGAATCCTATTTGGAAGAATACTTTTTGAATCTACTCAATATTGTAAAAATTCTTGATTTTATTTAAATTTGTGCAGAGTTTTGCATAGGCAAAAAACCCTAGACCTCAATAAGATCTACATCTTATCATGTTCAGTTCCCAGATTTCATTTTTTGTTTTGAAGCATGTGAATGGTACTTTTCTTTTACCCTTTTCGAAGGTATTTTGGTGTCTTTTCTTTCAAACCCACACATGGCATCTCTACATTCTATATTACCACACATAAACCACTGCAGTTTAGAGTATCTGTATCAGATCAGCCTTTTTTATCAGAGGATTAAATTCTTTAAAGGAAATGCAGAAACAATCTATGCATTTTGCTTCCGTTATTCAATCGGCAAAATGTGTAAGGATGTTCCACCTGCTGCCTTGAAAACAGGCTGCTTTTCCTCAGGTGCACCCAGCAGTGAGTTGAGGAACTATCATGCTGAGAGAGCCTGAGGGGAGAAGTAAATGAGCATTACTCTCCATCTTTGGCAGCAGAGTGAGCAGCTATAATCTAATGGCATCTTGTGTGAGTTTACAAGATATCAGTTTTAGAGATCACTTTCCAGTCATAAAACACATATAATAAGCAAGAATTTTAGGGAAAAAACTTAGTTTTCCACATAACCCCTATGGTTCCTCTGAAAAAATAATTTTCCTTAGCTTTTCTCGTTTTGGAAACGTATTTAAAACTCATACCTGCCATAAGTAGTCTTTGCTAAAGGCACAGGACGGAAATACCTCCCCCATAAGTTCTTAGAATATAGCCACTTCCAAAATCCGTAAAATGGAAAAAAAACCTTTTCTGTTTATTTAATTTTTTTAAAATTTTCTCATTAGACAAACAACACCCATTACAATTAAAGATGAAAATTATAAAATACCCTGATACTAGAAAGTGTGTTAGTTCTAGTCATAGAGCACAAAACATTCTTTATCTGTGGTCATCTTCTTTTTCATGGTAATTTGGATAGAATGTGAACAGTGTGTTGCACAAATGTACTTGTTATAAGCTTTGTTAGTTTTTCAATAGCAAAGGGGTGAAAATTAATTTTAAAACTATTTACAGACATGAGAATTCCTATTGAAAATACTTTTTAAATATTGAAATTTGTACTGGTAACATTGATATATAGCTTTTCAAGATATGTGAGAGGATGTGGTAACACAGTAATTTGTGGATCCATGCCTTTACCTTGTCTTTGTCTAAGGCTGGGAATAGAAGTTACACTGATTCGTGAAATAATTCTGAGAGCTTTCACCCTGTTTTTGTTGCTAAGGTAACCATTTCCTTGGCATCAATGCCTCCAGCAGGCCTGTCTTACTTTCCTGTAAACCGTAACAGAGGCAGCATTGTGGAATGGCATGGGGGGGCAAAAAACCACAGAGATAAACAAGCAGGAAAAGATCAACAAAAGTAGCTGAAAGTTAATACAGCACTGAACTGAACTAAGTCTTGTTTCTGTGTGGGTCAGCTAGGGAGCTCTGTGTACAGGTAAGTATTTAAGGCTCCAACAAGACTACAGCTAAAAGCCAAAGAAGAATAGAAATCTCTGCATCAGANTTTTCCTTTTTTTAATAAACTGTATGAAGGTATTCTCTTTCCCCCTCACCCCCCCCCCCCAAAAAAAAAAAAAAAAGCAAACAAAAGGGAGAAAAAGAGGGAAAGATGAAACCATGTGGTCTGGAGACAACATCTGAAGGTAGAGATGTTGGGCTTCAACACTTCTATCAGTCTTAAAATAATAACTTTATTTTGAATAGAATAATTTCTTCTACTGGTCCCATCGCACAATTTACCCAATCCTATGTCAGATGGTGTATTCCATGAGCATGCAATGATTTATTATCATAAAAGTGTATTTAATATCATAAATCAACATTTTGATGGTGTTTATGTAGCTATAATTTAATTCTTATTTCACTTCTGCAATATACGTCACAAAACCAAGTAGGGAGAATGAGACAGGTAAGTGACTCTGCTATCCACTCTTCCTGGCTGAGTGTACAATGCCTCAGCTGTTTCCTTTTCCAGCACTTTTCCCTGAAAATAACTTAAACTCTGCTAAAAATGAAGTGAGTGATGAGCAGGATACACCAAACACCACATTTGGCAGAAAGCTGGGTGACACATGAAAACCTGTCAAATAAGTTATCTTAGCAAACTGAAGGAAACCCCAAGTGGCAAACTGGTTGACTGTGAAATACAGTAGTGGTATACAATCTCTTTTTTAAAAAAAAGGAAAAATCTCTAAGACAGTTATATGAATCTAGGCAAGAAAAATAGTAAAAAATTCATTATCACCTTACAAACTTACATTCAGCCAACCATGTCGGAAGGCTGATAATAGTCTCTGTATAGTTTCATGTTCAAAAGTCAGGCACAAACCCCTGCTATTGCAGCTTGGAGTATTTACAGTCTCAAACTGAAAGTTTCAAAATGATGTGAAAGTTTCAAAATGAAAGTGAAGCAAGGAGAGATATTCCCAATTCAGTCACCCAGTCTTTAACCTACTTCTGTACATAAAATATCCATATTTTTCTCTAAATTTAAAGGTTATTTCTCATGTTTATGAGCATGTTCTGGTAGACATGGACTCATTTCCTTGGGGACTGTTCAGAGCTGCAAGAGTGAGGCTGCTCCGGAGGGACACTGAGCTGGGAGCTAAGGGTGCCCCCAGAACAGCACGGCAGTAAGCCCCAGAGAGCACAGGGGAGCAGAGCAAGGCACTGGAGGCAACCAGTCCCACTGAGACCTCATCAGACAGAAGCAAGGTAAGCTCAGAGAAAGCTTCAAGATCAGTTCAGGAAAGACAAATGGAAATTTAACAGCACATGACAAGACTGGAACCAGTTACACCTTCAATACGCCCCAGGCCAGTCCAGCCCTGACTGTTGAGACACCTGGTGGACCGAAGAAAACGTGGAGTTCTGAGATCCATGCAGGGAGCTGAACATCTGGGTGCTTTTAGGGCCCTGACAGGGATTTACGGTAGAATGATTTAGAAAGTTGCTCTTTATTCTGCTAGCATGAGTGGATAAAAAACTGTGTCTTGGATATTACTGGAAAATACATCAGAGTTAATCATAATTTATGACTTCATTAGAAGAGTTTAATTATATATAATCATCCTAGTTTAGGCTCACAAAAAACTTTATGGTGTGCCTTCACAGATGGAGGATACAAAGTGACCTTGGGGATTTCTGTTCCCTACGCAAACCTAAGAGCAACAGAAAAGTCATCACTGTGACTCGAGGAGAGCAGAAGCCACAGAGACATTAAACAACCTCTCACAAACCTGTGTGCTCCAGAGTACCACACCATACAAGAAAGAAGTCCATCCCATTGCAAAGCAAGGATGGATAAGTAAGGCTGGGGAAAACAGTACAAGTCCTTCAAAAGTCATAGTAATATAATAATTTCTAGAAACAGAATAATATATCTTGAAATTTTATTACTGATTAAACTAGAACTTGGAGCACAAAATAATTAAACTTTTTAAAGAAATAGTAAATTGACCAAAACTAGGCACCTATTTAAATTGGCACCCCTCCTGGCACTATCGATGGAACAGAGTATGTTTTAATTGATAATGAGATCATAAACATTTAGTTTATCTCAGGCACCCCGATATCTACACTGAAATGCCTAAACCAAAATTCTCAGTTTCCAATTCAAGTAAATTTAAAAGTGACTGCCATATCTCAGTCTTCACATTCAGACTTATTTCTCCACATGTTTTGGCCCTTTTTTTGGATAAGTTAGTTTTTGTTTTCAGCAACAGAACACAAAACAGACACAAAATACAGTTTTAAACTTGCACCTTTGGCCAGATTTGGACTAAGGTTCAGTTTTGGCTCTTTATCTACAGCAATTTCCTATCTATAGCAACTTCCTGAAGAATGTGCATATTTCTCTTCTCTTTAACTTGTGCCTTGTCCAAAGCAAACTTACATCATCCCTTTATATTCTGGATTTGTGTGAATAAATAATGTGAAGATTTTCTCACACCTTTCATAAATTCATATATAGAGCAAAATTTTGGAGCTGCAGAATTTCTGATGTGTTACTGTCTTACTCCTAGGTAAGTAAAACACCTTAACCTGAGAAAAATAATCTGTATGAATGAAAGAAACTCCCTAGTCACACAGAAGATCTCTAATGCTCATTTTTTGGGGATTACAAAAAACTCAGAGAATGTATCAAAAATTAGAGGTTCCATTTACAAAGAAGATCTACTTTATTTCCTACTACAATGCTATAACAATTCAGATAGGATGGTTTTATAAAGTCTTCTGTTTATCGACAATCAGCTTATATTTCTGGTGTCTGATACAGTTATTAGTACCAGTGTGCTGTGCAGTTTTTAAGTCATAGATAGACAATGCAGCACTTATCTTCAGAACAGAAGTTTTTATATGAAAATTAAAAATGTGTAAGGCACTGATTTCTTTACCTGTCACATGAGAATGGGAATAGGCTTAATGAGAAACAAAAGGCTTGCTGTTGAAGACATTATAGGCCATTGCTTCCAACAAAAAAAGTCCTCGTATCTCTTTCATGCCACCAACTCTCAGTAATCTAAACAGGTTTCAAGAGGCTCAGAACAGAGATCTTCTTTCATATGGGTGGATTTACTCAGAAGATTTTGCTCTCTATTCCAAAGCACTTCTGTAATCTTGGAAAGTCTTCAAGGTTTAGCTGAGGGACTCAGTTGAAGAGCATGAATCTTAAATCACAGAAATAAATAAATAAAAACCTTCAAATAACTAAGCATTTGGTCTTTAGTCCATAGTTTTGTTCAGCTGCTTAAATATCACTGGAGTCATGTAGAATAGAATTGTGACGTTCTGAATGAAAAAGCAAAAATATCATCATCATTTGCATGTGCATTCCCACACCTTTCAAAACATAGGACAATCTGTCTTGACAAATATATGGTACCTCTGAAAATAAAAGGTTTCTGTTGCATTCCTTTCATACATATATTGAACAAGGTAATCTGCCTAGGATACAGTGACTGGTTAGGCACTTGTCCTAATTTTACAGAGAAAATGTCAGACACTGAAGTAAACAATATGACGATATTTTATGATCCCTGAAGCATTTTACAGTTTTTGAGTACTCTGATTTCTTCCTTTCCCTCATTCCTCTTTTAAAGTAGTTGAATAGAGGAGAGACAGACAAAGAAAATACAAATAAACCCCAAGTAATAGTCATAAGATGTCTACATTGTAAAGTTGTGAATAATAATTTAATTTATAAAATTCAGAGTCTTTTGCAGATAATTTTTATATAGGAAAAAGAATTTTAAAAATGACCTTCATACAAAATCCTGAGCTTTTGAAAACAAATAGAACATTTTGGCAGCTGGCAGCAGGAAACCTGAGAACTCAATTTTTTTAGCTAAAATATTGGAGGCATGAATCTTTTTGAAACTGCTATGTATTTCTGAACATTTATAACCCAAACTTCAATTTACTGCAAGGGAGTTTCACATCATGATGTGTTCCAAAACAAATCTTATAAAAAACCCCAAAACCATGCAATCCCTAGATGACTGTCTTCTCATTCCTTCCTGCTGCGCATTGCTGCCCTGAAGTGAAACAGGACGGTGAACTAGTTGTGATGGCCACAAACTGAATGAAAAGAAATCTATTTCTTTCTGTTTGAGTTACCTCCTGGATTCTGCTGGATGAAAACCAGAGACATCAGCCTCAGAGTAGAGCAGAGATGCTGCCATAATTCATAGGATTACTCAGGGTATTTCCAAAAACTGCAGTTCTTAAAGCTGGACATTAGACAGAACTTTGTTAATGGCTACAAAATGGCAGTTTGAGGGAGAATCTTACACTCTTTCTGAAATGCCAGTGCTGCAGAAGATGCTACATAGGCCATAGCCTTGAGGTATGTGACCCTCAGCTACAAACTTTTTTGCTCTCTCATCAGAAGATGTGTAGGGAAAGATGTCTCAAAAATATTGAAAACTAAATCCGTAGCTGCAGCTTTGTATGGAAAACAAAATCTTTGTGAAACCTTCCTTTGTTCGTCTTTGTTCATATGAGTATCTCCTTGGCAGATCTCTTACCCATGGAAAGAGAAAAACAAAAAGACAAAAACTCTACAACATGACTGGGTGAAAAAAGAATAATATGTCTTGAGTTGACTGTTTGTTAAGTTCTTATTTGTCTGTGTTTTTGTAGATTGCATCGAAGTGGCACTTTTCAAGGAGTAGTTATGGAGGCGGAAAGTTACTGCTCTCTTCTGACACGGATATATGTTGGGAAATTTTTCTTCGACGGGAGGAGTGTTCAGTGGTGATGGCTTGACCACAACTACAGGGAGCTCAAAACTGGAGAATGAGGGTGGGAAAAAAATAAAGAGAAGAAACCATCTAATTTAAAAAATGTTGTGTGGTAACCACATCACTGAGTTATAAAACAGACAATGTGTTGGGAAAACAAGTTTGAACATATAGCGAGTTGCCCTTTCGCAACAGGGTGATCCTAGTGGGATGAAAAGTTAGTGATCTAAACTATACCTTTCTACAAAAAAAGACTGAGGCTTCAAATAAGCTGTTGTCTTAGTCATCAATTAAGTAATAACCACTAAGCAAACTAGTTGACATCTTTGTCAAATAGGAGTTTAATTATAAAACTTTAATCTTGGCAATGGCACTTGAAAAGACACTTTAGGCTGTGATCAGAAGTGTGTATGTTCTTATCCTTCTCACTTACTAATAACACTTCTCTTAGTCAAGGAATTTCTTTTTCTCAAGTAATTTGCACATTTGACCTTTTATCCATTTTAGCATGCACTTAAGAGAAATATGTCCAAAGAAGTTTTAACATTTGTATGTTACTAAATCAGTATGAAGTCAAGTAAATTTCTAGAAGATTATTGGGTTTGTAACAGGAGAGAAAATAAAGAACAGTAATACTGTTTTAATTCTTTGTATCTTTCTATTTATATGTGGAAATTCTTAATTTTGGTAAAATTTCTATGAACCCTAAAGAAAATCCTCATAGAAAGATCTGTAGCATGTACAAAGTAATAGAAATATCACACCCTTGATTTTCATTATCTTTCTTCTCTACCACTTTTTTCTGTCATTTGTTATTTCTTTAAAATTTTGTTACAGTATATTAGACTATATTATGTATTTATTCAGTAAAATAACAGGCAACATACTGCTATAGATTGCAGTATATAAACAATATATAGATGTCTAACAATTAAAAATGTAATGTATTATTTAAATTTTAATATTATATAACATAAAATCTTTTAAATTTTTACTTTCATTTTTTATCGTTTTTAGTGCTAAATAAACAAATAAAATTATTAGAAAGGCAAAAATCCAAACTAATGGTGCTTTCTCTTGAAAGACATTCTGCCAAGGATAGTAAAGTTTGGCTGCGTCAGAATTCTGGTATTTCTATGACACTACAGTACTGTGTGATTTATTCATGTTTGTAGATCATCATCCAGATTGAAGAAAACATTTCTACCAGAGAAAGGCATCAATGCAGGAGCTGACTTCAAAGCAAATGCAGACTGCATCCATAGGAGAGATTCTCACCTTTCTGTCTTTCAGTCTTCTTACACAGACACAGTATTTCCACTCTCTAAAACAGAGGGAATTTCCTCACTTAAATAAGGGGGATGTAAGGAGGTGCAATTGCTAGCACTAAGAGGGTGCCACAGCCTCTGCTGTCAAAATTTCTGTCTGGGTTTAACCTATGTCTAAGGGACCTGTGCAGCAGAACATGGGCCTGAAGGCCAGGCTATATGTGCAGCACTGCAGGGCACAGCCCCGCTCTCCTTAGCTCTGCTCTGGATCCCTCACTCCTCTCCAGTCAGAAACCGCAGCAGGTCCCGTGGCACAGTGTGGCAATATCTCTGTTGGCTTTAGGTCAGGCCCAGAAATTGTGTAGGTTACTCAGCTTTGCAGAGCGTTGAAGCATGGATACCATTGTTCCCACAATATAAAGCAAATTCCAATTTTCCAGCAGGCATCGTGGCCAGAAATAATTTTACTTATTTGACTCCTCTGAAGTTTGTAATACCCTCTTAGACACTTCTGATTGAGGAGCTTGTGATTCAGAAAGAAGAGTTAGGAAAATAGCTTGAGGTAAAAATATTATGGAGATATTCAGTTCATTCTTGCCATTCAAAAACCCTTCTCCAACCCATTTGACTAAGCTCCATTGAACAGTTTTGGATAAAGATAGTAGTTCAAGAACTTCAGTTTTCTCTTTTTTTGAAAAAGCTTACACTTAAAATATTCACCCAGAATCCAAGAAACAATATTCTGTTCACTCTTCATTTTATGGAATAAGTCTGTATATTTCTTTCCTTGAGCAAACTCCTAAGTATCCACATTAAAAAAGTATTCTGGACTCTACTGTTAACTATGTCCCATTTAGTTTAAATACAGATTAAGGACTGGAATCTGTATGCTTCATGAAACTTGGTAAACGAGCAGTTTATTTTAAAATCCCCAGACATGAGAATTTTTACTACTTTTGTCCACAATTATTTCTTGGCTAAAGTGCATCCACTCTTGGGACAAGTCAGGATTGTTCTATTTCTATAGTCAGTATCTCAGAATAAGCTAAGGGTCTTTATATCACAAAAGATACCATTTGAAATTTCATCAAGCAGTGGAAGTGGCATTTCTCCAAAAGTTTTGTCTTTTTTACTTCCTCCCTTTCCTCCCTCCCCTCTTCTCCTCTTATGTCCAATTGTTAAGCAGAAACATTGAGCTCAATGGCAGAAAAAAATCAATCAATTGCAAAATCACTTTGCACATCTTTAGACCTCTTTTTCAAATTATGAAATCAAGATCAGAAATCTGTATTGATAAACATTACACAAACACAGAAATAAATACACTTTTTCCAAATGATGTTGTGTGTTGTCTGTTGAGCTGTGAAAGAAAGATTATGTAAGCAAGAGGAGATTTTCCCTACATGTCACTTTACTTGTATAAAATGGGAAATTAAACCATGGTTTTGGTTACTATACACATAATACACACTGTACGCAAGCATCTTTTCCCCACAATGGCTGGCTTATGAACACCAGAAAGGAAAAAGCAAAACCAGTGCAGTTTCCCCAAGATCCTCATCCTCAAAGCACAGACTCTCTGAGACTCAGAGAATGGAGATCTCAAAACATCTTTGATATTCTTGTGCCTTTGAAGGGTTGGACAGTGACTAGGAGGTCATTCCACATCAATGAGCAATGGCTCTGACCTGACTTAGATTCCAAATAGACAACTTTCTTCTTTTTCATAGTTTTCTGAAAACTTACACTTTTCGATGTTTAATGTATAATCTATAGCTTGAGATGCTGGAAGTCTGTCAAAGAATATTTCAGATCTGAATATTTTCTCTACTATAGTTCTCTTATGCAATAAGAGATAATTTCTTGTTTCTCTTTCAGTTTTATACCATGTCTTTTTATCACATTTTCTATTTGTGATCTGCACTGAAAATCTGATTTTGTGTCCACATTTACTTGGAATGCATTAAAGTCAAGATTTCTGAAGTTGTGCTCCCAGTTAAATATTTCACAAAGCTGTAGTTTTACCTGATATAAATACTGAGGACAAATCTTTTCTTCCACTTTAATTCCCAATACAACACAACTGATAACAGATTATGTCTGGTCTGAAACTGCTTTTTAGAATTTTGCTTTGAGGTTTTTGGGTTTTTTTCATAATCTCTTTCTTTTACTTCCTAACACTTAGTGCAATAAAGAGACTTCGCCAGTAAATGCAAGACATTCTTTTATAAACAACAATTATTTTGACTTTTTTCCCCTATCATTATAAAGAAAGTATTTTTCAGTTGCTTAATTGAAAGGGAAAAATAAGATAGACAATAGCTTTTGGAATTCTTTACAAAGTATAAGCACTTTAAATAGATGTTTTTGAATATTCTATCCTGTTTTAAAAATATTGTTTGTAGACGTTTTTTTAAAATCAATTTTTCAAACATTAATTGTCTTGGTGTGCTTTAAAATTAGTTCAATTTACCAGTGCAGAATTTCTATATAAAAATCTTGGAAATTTGAATTGGCTGATTTTAAAAGTGACACTTGCTATAACAAATGCAATGTGTAAAATATGTATATAGCATTTCGGAGTTACAGGAATATATTCAGGTACACTTTTTCTCCTTAATAAAATTATTACTAAAAGTAATTTTAAAAATAAGAAACTAATTTTTCTCACTGTTCTGTAATTAAATGATTTAGAGATGTTTACAAAAAGTAACATCCATAAGCAGTTTTCAGGTAGACAGACAAAGAACTGTTCTTCTGAACATTCCTTAAAAAAACTTTTTGACCAGCTCATGACCCGAAAAAGGAGAAGTAGATTTTTGCTTAGAGGCTACACAACTATATTAAAAGATTTTAAAAAATTTTCCCTGAAGAGAAAGAAATAACAGATGTTTTCAGAACCATCCCTAAGGACTCTGATGCAAAGGAAACTTCCTCTTCCAAATACATTAGCACACAGTTACATTCACATAACACATATTGACTCCATTGCTATTTCAATTTTGTTTATTTTCAATTCATTTTTGCTACCATAATTATGAGCAAAAATATGCTTACATTTTTAATAGAATATTGAAAAACAAGAAAGGAACATTAAGATCTATTGCGGTGATTGGATGATAAGTGACATAAAAACTATGGCAGAAACAAGGTGGAAAGGCAAACCTTAGAGAGATAAGGGACTTATTAAATCAGCCATTATATTTATATATATTTCATCAAAGATAAAGTAGACAGTTTAGCTGATTGAATTAGATAATGTGAAAAATATATTAATCTATCTAAAAAAAAAATCCTACTATCGTTGTCTGGGACCTAAGAGTAGGAAAATTAAATTCAGAAATGCATATATGTAAGTATGAACATCTATCATGAATATTGTTACCACTAAATATGTTAGGAAACGTAGAAGTGAATTCCATATTTCTTGGCACTTCACCTGAAAATCATAATTCTCTGGAAAGAAGTTAAAAACTACACATTCTCTCTGGCTGAAATCCTACCATTATAAAACCAGTAATCAACATACATGATTTAAAGTTCCTGATCAGCTGGTGAACGCTTCCGGTACACTTTCCCAGCTTTCAGTCTGGTCTTCCTTTAGAAAGGAAAAGTCATTCCTTTAGAGGTCTTTCACTGCAGGTTTTGAAATACTCATTTTCTTCCTCTAAGTGAACAAAATTTGCCACGATATTTTTACCTGTAATTTTTTTCTATATGCCAGTAAACTACTCAAGCATAAAAATATCACTGCCTACCTAATTAAAACCTAAGACACAGAACCATTTAGGCAGCAAAAAATCACTTAGACCACTGAATCCAGCCATGAACCTAGCCAGACTAACCACTAAATCATGTACCTAAACATCACATCTAAACATTTTTTAAACACTTCCAAGGGTGGTGACTCCACCATTTCCCTGGATAGTGTGTTCCAGAGCTTGACAGCCTTTTAGATGCAGAATTTTTTCCTAATAAGCGATATAAAATCTCCCCAGGCACAACTTCAGGCTACTTCCTCTTGTCCTGTCACTTTTTACCAGGGAGAAAACACCAATGCCCATCTGGTTATGACCTCCTTTCAGGTAATTGTAGAGAGTGATAAGGTGATGTATATATGTAAATTTATATGTATAATATGTGCACTTAAAATCTACTCATATGACTATGAATATAATGCATATATTTTTTATTATTTAATCAATAGTCTTTCCACAAAAAGTCAGCTCTTATTCTTCATTAGTTTTGGAATTCTATTGCATGAAAATTTTTAAGCACTGGAAAAAAATATGCCATGTTATTTAGCATGGATGTAATTTTATCATTTGTGCATTAAGAAGAGAAAGGCATATCTGTAAAAAAATTGTCATAATGAAGATGCTGTGATGATCCCATAGCAAATATTTAGTATTTCAGTACATAAACCATTGGTTGGCAGAATGAATTTTGAAAACAACCTAGAGTCTGAATTTTGTTGAGGCCAATGGACACATATATCCAGGTATTTGAGGAAATACCCCAGGACTGAATACTCTATTCATCTGCCAAGACTTATCTAATTAAGAAACTAACTAGCCACATAGATAAATTGCGTAGTGTTTTTCTAGTTATGAAAGATTATCTGTATATTTATTCTTTCTAGAATAAAATACCATTAGTTAAATTTACATTAAAATTTTCAGGCTAAGTTTCATGGGAACTTATAATTTGGGTTATATAATGACTTACAAACCTCTTAAAAAATATCAAACAAATAATTTCTGGAACAAATAACTTACAAATAAAATCTTAGTAGAAAGAAAATGAAAAGTTCTGGTTTATGGCACTCTTCCAAAGCTGTGAAAAGCTTCCTGATTGCAACTCAAGAAATTAGTTGGAGAAAAATGTTAGCTTTTAATATGCTATTTTTTCATGTGTTTTATTCTAAGACCTTTGAAAGTCTCTGAAAATCTGATGTTACCCTTACCGGGGAGGGTTGAAGCTTATATACTCTAAGGTAGGTGTGACATCCAAGATCATCTCAGGTTTGTAGAAGGTAATAAGACCATTTCTCATGGCTTGGTACTTTATGTTATGTCTGAGACCTCACATAAAACTTCTCTGTTCTTGTTTGCAAACCTGTCTGTAACTTACGTACATTTAGTTCCATCTCTAACCTGACAGTAATTTTTTTTGTTGGTTATTTTAAGATTATAGTCCCACATTTAAATTATTTACCCAACATTTTGAATTTCATTTGGTTACTCTCAGTCCCATTACTTTATGCTTTCGTATTGCTAATATTTCCTAGTCCCCTTTGTTGCTTCCTGTTCCCAGTTCTGCTCTGCATTCTCTTTAGTTTAACATTGTTCACAAACCTAATTAAAGTGTTCTTTATCTCTTCCCCCAGACAATTAAATCAAATGCTCAGTAAAAACATGGGGTTTGTTGCACTGTCCTTGCATACTTCATTGCAAATATCCGGTCTAGTAGTTCATAAAATGTAGGTACTGCAACTTTTCTCTTTGTTCCTCTTTGTGTAGTTTGGTTTTCAGGTGCATGCTTTTATACACGAGTGACTATGATTAATTATAATGGCAAAGGTTTTTCACAAACTGTCAAATATCCTGGTAAAATCTGGGGTGAGGAAACAAATTGTTCTACCATTAGTTAATTTACAAGTAGGCAAGGGAAGCAACTTATTCTACCATTACTTAATTTATAGGTAAACACTTTAATACAAATTACTGCTTGAAAAGAATAATATTTGGATTGCCATTGCTCAACTACATTAGATTTCCACCACTCAAGTTTCGTAAGTATGTTTTCTTTTGCAGACAACTACTGAACTATTGAACAGTCTTTGTTGGACATATAAGAGAAATTTCTTGCATTGTATATATTCCAAGTCCACAAACATTACTAAAAAAAAAATAACTATGATGGCTTAGGGAATTGATGATGAATATTTTCCTCTAGTGGATTATTCCACACAATCGTTTGTAGCAAGAACATCCGGAATCAGAGAATCTTAGAATTAAATGGAGACAAAATAAGCTATGATGCAAATTCAGCTCCTTCAAGGAGAATGTATATTTAAAATTGTTTTTGTATAACATCTAAGATGCCACATTCATCTGTTTGTTCAACTTTTTATTTTTTTCAGCAGGAGAAAATAAGTATTAATTATTTTGGTCATGAGAATTGTTTAACTCTACTTAGTGCAAGAAAAGATAGAGCTTTTAAATGGTGTCTGACTGTGGCACTAGATGGAGCTATCTCTTTGAAATGAGCCAATTGTGTTGGCAATTCAACTTCTCCTCCACGTATTGTACTGCAAATTATCATATCAGTGAGAAAGAAAAAAAAAAGGGAAAAAGAATAAAGAACAAAAAAGTCAAGAGATGAAGCTAAACAAAGAATATAATTATTTAAATCATTACGAAAATGAGTCCAGAATAATTTCAAATTAAAATAGTATTTTAACACACAGAAAATGTTTTTCATGGTGGTGATTTTTACTAAATACTACTGAGAACTTAAGGTCAGAAGAAGCTTTGTGGGGTCTTCAAGTAAAATGAGATTCACTAACAGCTAGTTGTTTTGTTACAACTGCTGCAGTTGCAATCCACAATACTGTTATCATTCCTCTGCTCACCATAGGGATAAATCAACTAGATCTTTTTAGTTCATATTTTGACCTGTGTGCTTCTATCCTGAGACTACTGCTCCTTGGAAGCTAACGACTCAGTATCTAACCTCTTCTCCACGCACTCAGTTGAAGGTATTTAGTTTTCAGAACATATGATATGTAAACACATAATCAAAATCTGGTTCCAGTTAGAACCAAAAACTGTGAGTATTTTTGGATGGAACTTTTTTTGCAAGAGATTACTAAAGTGTGTTAATCAAAAATAATTAAGAAGAATTCTTTGTAATAAGGTTCAAAACAAGTTCGGTGGATTATAGAGCCTTAGAAGGAATGACTTTTAGTGAGACTCATGCAAAATTTCAAAATTTTCCGTGAGATGTTTAAGTTTTAGAACATATTGTCAGAAGCATAAGAACAGAAATAAGAAAGCTGGCTAAGAAACAAAAAGTAAGTAAGTGTAGTAAGATTAGCTTTCCCATGGATTACATAACCCCTTTTTTTTTCTTTTTTGAGCTTCCAAAATAGGCTTTTCACAAGTGGTGCCAGAAGTCTTTCTCCAGTACCACATCACCACTTTTTGAATGCACTAAATAGGAAGACCATTCTCGGCTAACACTGAGTGCTACAGTCTTTTTCAAAACAAAGAGAAAAGATAAGGGAATCTGCAGCTCATTTCTTTACATTTTAGCCAAAAACAGATTTCCAAAGTACCCAGTGTGTGGCTAGACTGACAAACACTAAGGTGTACTATGTAGTGAAATGTCCTGATTTTCATGAAGAATGTTTTTTCCTTTTTGAAATGTCTAAATACATCTCCAGCGCATCTTCCCTATACTGTGCTATTTTCAAATAGGCACAAATTCCCCATCTCATTAATCCATTTTGCATTGGAAAACATTTTGTTATTTGACTCTGTATTTCATTTTCCATCTTTGTGGTTACTGCATAAGTAAAATGAAGTACTTGAAAGGACTTTTTCATCCAGCAGTAACCAGAAAAATTGCACATGAGCCAGCAATATAAAATTGCAACCCAAAAAGGCTATCACACCCCAGGCTGCATAAAAGGAAGTGTGGCCAGCAGGTGGAGGAAGATGATTCTTCTCTTCTCTGCTCTTGTGGGATCTCACCTGGACTACTGCATCCAGATCCAGTACAGGAAAGACATGGACCTGTTGGAGCTGGCCCAGAAGAGTGACACATAGATGATCAGGAGGACTGAGCACCTCTGCTGTGAAAAAAGGCTGAGAGAGCTTGGTTCCCCAGCCTGGAGAAGAGAAGGCTCTGACAACTTATCTGGCCTTTGAATACGTAAAAGGGGTTTATATGAGATGGAAAAAAACTTTTTACCAGGGTCTGTTGAAGCACGACAAGGGGAAAACACTTTCTTCTAAACAGAAAGAAGGTAAATCTAGGTTTGATATAAGGAAGAAATTCTTTACTGTGAGGGTGACGAGACCCTGAAACAAGTTGCCCAGAGAAGTTGGGGATGCCCCATTAGTGGAAATGTTCAGTGTCAGACTGGGTGACAGGGATGACAGGGTTGGACTAGATGATCTTCAAAGGTCCTTTCCTACCCAAACCATTCTATGATTCTGCTATTCTAAGTACCTACGTTTCTAATTTAGTTACGAAGGCAGTCCATCATGGGCACATGATGCATCTTGGTCCATGCAACAGGATTATCAGATGTTTAAACCAGTGCTGCTTGGAAAACAGGAGAGGTGAACCTGAATTGACGGGCTTGGTGAACATACATCAGAAGTCCATTTAATCCATATTCACTATACTAAAAAATAAATATTTTGTCTTTAATACAACTTTTATACAATTCTGACTTCTATAGATAGAAGAAAGTAAAAAATAATAGTAATAACAATAACAATGTCAACAATAGCAGATATTTGTGCCCTGCCTAATCAGTATCTAACAATTATATATATGCTCTAGGCTTTTGAAAAAGCTCAGAGGTGATAGGTTGTAAAATTTTCCATGTTGCCCTTCATAATGTGATGTTCTAGCCAATGATTAAGGATTCTAATTCCCCATGTTTCAGAGTAAAACAAAATATGCTAAAATATTTAAAAAAGAAAAAAGCTCCACAGAGTTTGATAGAGTTTGTTTTGAACATGCAAAGCCTTCACTGCGATGGAAATCATGCAGTTATTTCTAGAATGCACTATTGTCTCCTCTGGCATATGCTAGTATAAGACAGAGGAAGACTCTCCATCTTGCTTCCAAATAAATTATGGCTAGTCATATTACTTGGAAAAATCAGAACAAATTCCAAGTAAATGCTGAAATTCATTTACAATGCACAGAGAGAGGGAATTTTAATAACCCAAAGAACAAATCTAAATTTCACAAAAATTTACCACCTAAGCTCTGCGTTTTATATATAGTCTGTCCTATTAGAATGCTCATGAATAGAAATTATTAAACAACTTTTTAAACTTAGAGTAACATCAAAAAGTCTTCACATCTCTGACAGTTCTGTTGAAAGCATAATGCATGCTACTGACACAGTCCTGCATATATAAACTGATTGCATTTATTTGCATTTGTCTGGGTTATTAAAGATGATTTGAAACTACAATACAAATTGATTTTAGGGGCTGTTCTATGTGCTTCAGTTTCAGCAGAGATCTTGATTTTTGTTAACACTTGTTAGCAGATTCTTGGAAGGTAGCCTATTGCAAGTTGAAAGGGAAAAAAGAAAGACAGGCGGCTAGGGAAAACTTAGATTTACAGGAAACACACAAATGAAAGTAGTCTTCTGTTTTGCAAATACACAGTATTTTCTGATAGCAATGAACAGCTCTGAGAAAACGTTTGTGAGTGCAAAAAGGTTTATCTTTTTTTTTATTATTGCCATGACATTAACATAACAAGATTTAAACACGGGAAGTAGGTTAAGAGGATTAACATTTAGTTTTAGGTGATTAACAGCCTATTTGCAGAGCAGTCTTATTTCTGGTATGTGAGAAAAAATTAAAGTATAATGAAGTCATGCATGAAACTGTTTGTCCTTGAGGAACTGATTTTTCATTAACCATTTAAATAGTAAGTGATGATTAAAATACAGTGTAAGTCACTCAAAATTCCCATTTATTTGGCTCCATTAGATTTATATTCAGAAATTAAACTGGTTGCAGAGATCAGCATGGTTATCCCACTGTCTGGCACTAGATAAAAATCTGAGTACTGGTGAGATTTTATTGGTTCAAATTCAAAACTTAAATGAATGAGTGCTTCTTGCCAAAACTTTCTTACAAGAACCATAAATCAATCTTGTAGTTAAAGTCTGTTCGGAGTGCTTCCTAGGATTTTTGTGTAATCAGTGCAGATTTACTCATGTAAAATGTAACATCTTATGTGTAAGTAAAATACAAAATGGAAACACTAGATGAAGTAATGTAACTGGAATTAATTAACTGTAATAGAGAGGTACAACATATTGAAGGTAGAAAAGGAGAAAAAGCATGAAAATAATTAACACTATTTTAAAATAGGTGATTTTTTCCTTTGTACATTTCTACGGATTTCCTCCCCTGCAGTGCTTATGCCACTTATTTGCTTACAGATCTCTTACTATGCATACTGTAGCTATATGAAAGGATTCCCAGTGGCGCACTGAAAATGTTTGTTTTGTACTTTCCTTACCAACTTAAAAGAAAATGAATTTTAGTTTTTTTCCTCATCCAGTTCCTAAAAATGTAGGTTGTAAAATGCCACCATAATTGTTTCTAGATTATCTGTATCTTCTTTTGGGGTTTTTTTTGTAATAAACTTTTATCTACACTTGTTTTTTTTACAATTTAGTGTGAGATACGGTCCCCTTTATAAAAAAGAGTAAGGCTGCTAAGTAGGTCCCAAAAAATTATATCCCATTTTTTTCCAGGAACTGCATTATAATTTTCTTGGATATCTGTGAATGTCTGGAACTATGGATGAACAAAAGCCAGATACGAATGTCAGATACTCACTGTTCCAGCACTTTTCTAAAACTTGTTTTTGCTTTGCTTCCCAGACATTGTTTTAAAGAGCTATACTACTATAAATAGCAGCAATTAGTGGTCTTTTCATCCCAGAATTGAGGATATTGCTTAGTTTCCAGACACAAAACTAGCTTTAGAAATAGGAAAACAGAAGATTGAAGCTGATTGAAATAGTTGAAATAAGTGATTTGTCTCTGAAGCTGGTCAAACTTTTATTACATCCCTAAAATTTATGTAAATCCATGGTGCAGCAGGCAAAGTGCAGGTTAGGGACCTCCATAAATTGCATGTTTTCAAATAATGATCCAGATGGGTTCATTATAGGCTGCTTAGGGCAGTACCTGGAGCAAGTCTCAGGGCTGCCATTAGTTATTTCAGTGAATTTACAGAAAGTGTAATGTCCAGGAGATTAAAAAAAGGGAAGAAAGGATGGGATGAATGTGCCAAATTTTGGCAGCTCCCGTAAGTAGACAGATGTCATGCCAGACATGTCTGCACTGAGTGTGAGAAGAGATGATGTCATCTGTGTTTACTCTTTATGACAAAAAAGAAAAATTTGTAGACAGTAGGAAATATTTAGAAAGTCTAACCTCGTATTCCTTGTAGCAGTATATTACATAAATTTTTGATTTTTTCTTCTGGTTATGCCCAAGATGTCCTTATTTTTTTTCAGTATTACATTTATGTACCAACATGGAACATCCTGTATCTATCTTTTCTATCCCTTCATGTGTTCAAGGACATATCCCCTCAGCTGCCTAGGGAGTAGGTATGAGAACCCAGCTCCTTCCAATTTTCCTCATTAGATTTTCCTGACTTTAACTCATTCTCTGATCACACCATTATTCCTTGGTGCCTTGTATGAACTTAGGCTTTTTTATTGAACCATGACTTTCCTTAACTGTTGTATCCATAACTTTCTGTACTGCTCCAGAAGAGGCCTTTCCATCACTAACCAGAAGAAAAAGATTATGCCATGTGTCATAGTGACATCAATCAAGTTTAAGTGATCCACTGTGACATTTCTCTTTCTCACCATAGTATATGTACAAGTTCAAAACAGTTCTCATGCAATCCCCGCTCCAGGACACAACTGTTAACAGGACAACTTGATAACCATATTTTGAACAACATCTAAGTGTGTTTTGAACACTATTTTCCAGCAATTTCACATTTTTGCAGGCTCCTTATAGTAAGTTCATGTTTTCTTGATAGCTTCTGAATATTTGACATAGGGCAGAATCTAAATATTTACTGGAGTTTGAATATTTAAACCAATTGTCAAGGCCTATGAGCTTATCAAAGAAGGAAATCAGATTGGTTTTATATGATTTGTTTTTTAAGATCCATTTTGAGTATTACTTGTTTGATTACACTCTAGATATTTGTCCATAACATGTTTATTATTTGTTCTTATGTTGTTAGAAAAATATAGAGTTGGAATTCTAATGCTATTTACTGTCTTCAAAGGTGAGACATGTTAGGACAGATTGCAGTCTAAGTTGTACCTAAATAAAACATTGAATTTTGTTGTGTACCTTGAGAGGTACCCAACTTTCCTATTATTTGGCTTGGAGGTTTCAGTATCTAAATTTAGGCACCTTTACATGATCATAAATGCCTTCCTTGAGTCACATGTAATCTAAATTTCTTGTCAAAAACGACCTGACTGTTGAAAATGTCTGTTGCATTTGTTGCTGGAAAGCATTTTGTTTTCTTTTGAAGATTCACTGCTGCCATTAAATCTGTCCTAGAGCTTGCACTCAGATGTTATGAGAGTATGACAAGGCTTTCCATGTCTAGTTTTCTTCCATTTCCTCTTTTTTTTCTGACTTAGTTCTTCTTTTAAGAATGGGGCTCAGGCAAATCCTTTCAACCATACATGAACATTTCATCCAATTTGTCAGACATCAAAAACTGGTCAGGTGAAGAGTCCCTGCAAATAATTATCTTTTTAGTATCCATAAGAGTTTCCTATAATGACTCATTCATATGTAAATATCCACTCTGGAGATACCTTAGGTCAAATGTGATCAATAGCCCTCTTTCTTGCTGGAGAGAAATGCAGAGGTGGCTGTGAACAAGGAGGTTGCTGAATACAAACACTCCAGTTCCTCACGCTTAGAATGGCACTTGCTTTGTCTGCACAATTTTTTCATCCAATATTTTCTGGTTTGTTTGGTTTGTTTGTTTTTTTTTTTCTGTTGTTGTTGATGTTTTTTGTTGTTTTTTTTCTTTTAAAATTTATTTCTTAAAATGTATATGACAATGACAATAGGAAATCAGAAGGAATAAAAGAGCTAGTATCTGTTTCAGGAAAATATATTTTCTGGTTTATATATTATGAATATTTTATAAAATTCAAACAAATGCTTAAGTGGTCTGTGACCTTCATGGAACTTGCAAGAGCTTTATAGATCCTTGCTGCCTTAAGGATCTTGAACTCCAACATTTCATGGGTCCATGGGACCTGATGAGGTGCATCCTCAGGTGCTGAGGGAACTGACAGATGAAGTGGCTAAGCCACTACACATCACATTTCGGAAGTCATGTCAGCCTTGTAAAGTTCCTATTGACTGGAAAAAGGGAAACATAACACCCATTTTTACAAAGAATAAAAGAAAGACCCAGGGAACTCCAGGCCAGTTAGTCTCACCTTTGTGCTCAGCAAGATCATGGATCAGATCCTCTTGGAACCCGGGTGAAGGCACATAGAAAATAAGGAGGTTGTTGGTGACAGCCAAGAGGGCTCCCTTAAGGGGAAATCGTACCTGACAAAGCTGGTGACCTTTTGTAACAGGGTTACAGCATTGGTAGATAAGGGAAAAGCAACACATGCCATTTACCTGCACTTGTGCCAAGCATCTGACATCATGTCACATGGCATCCTTGTCTCTACGCTGTAAAGACGATTTTGATGGGTGAACCCCTTGGCAGATAAAAAACTGGCTGGGTGGTCACACTCATAGTTTCTGGATAGATGTCCAAGTGAAGACCAATGATGAGTGGTGTTCAGCACTAATCAAGGGACATTTACAAGAAAAAGTAAAATTTTGAAGAGAAAAATAGGAATTTACTTCCAGGAACTGGTCTTGCAGGAGACTGTGGTTTTGCAAATGTTAGAGACATGTAAACCCCAATACCTTCAAAGACAGGGAGAATAAATTCATGGAAGTAAAACTCATTGAGGACTACTGAGTTCATAGAGAGCTGCAGATGATCAGAAGCTCTGAACTGAAAATGGTCACAGATCACAGACAGAAGTATCACTCACCCATGCTCTGTGCTGATACTTTTTCTGAGCTATCTCCTTTGCAGTTGAAGACAAAGAACTTTGGCTAGCAGGATGGCTGTTCATCTCCATGGGACTTTCCTATTTCTCTTGGCTTTAATACTCCTTTGTTTTCAGCACTTATTTTTTGGTAGCTGTAGAAACTCTGTTAAACATGTTAGAACTCAATCTAAATGAGATCTGAGCCCAGGACTAGAATTAGATTTTCATTTTGGGGGCCAGGTAGCATTTTTTTCTCCATTGTATTTGAAGTATATCTTAATATATCTGACATATAACTGAATAGTATCATTTCAATAAAGACCTAAAAACAGGATGGGAGAAATAAGGTCATTATTAACAAAATAACTTCATTAAAGAAAGGGTTTCATTAATTTTCCAATTAACCTTATCTTTAAAACATTCACCATTTCAAACTTGAAGGAAGTAGAAACAATCTTGTTTATCTTAAAATCCAAACTTATGCTTGGAGAAATACTTCGAGGGGGAGCATATTTTCTCTAATAACTCTTCTTTTTTAGAATTGAAGAGGCAGATATTCAGTATTTCATTCAACTCCTTACTCTTTCCAGTTTAATGACTTTACCTAATGTACTACATGAAGCATAGCAGAAAAAATGTGAGTAGTGTGAGGAGTATTAAAGCTGCTATTCACCATTATCTATAATTTAGAGGCATTATCCGTTGATAGTTGAAAACTGACATGCTTGTTGTAGTGTGTCACTGTTTATAGACAAGATTTACAGCTGTGACTAGCATGCTATAGAAATCAGAACAAAATATAGCCACTGATTTCCCAGAGGTCACAGAACACGTTCATTAATGAATATTTTCAGGATGTAAGCTAAAGTATCGAAAAGAAGAAAATAAAATACATCCTTGCCTAAAGATAAAGCTTTGCACTTACAGTGAGCTCTGGATACAGCCCAAGCACTGTGTAAGTTGGCACGTCGTCTCTATAACATTGGGTTTGGACAGACTTCACTTTGTGCCTACCTCTGTGCTTGTGTTGAACTCCAAGCATGTCCATGTGGCTTTGCATCTGCATACAAACACCTTCTGGAACTCTTTTCTGCTTGTCATGGATTAAATCCAGATTTCTATTCCTTACACCTACTGTGGAAAACCTCCTTATTTTAACATGTGGCATATTCATTAAAAGCTCAAAAAGAAAATAACGTTAAATATTCTTCAATTCAAACCACATATCAAGTAGGGTCACTCAGTGCTGAAATGGTTTTTAAGAGCCCTGTCTTAAAGGAGATATTTCTTCTCAGTAACGTCCTGAGCCACTTGTAGCTACCGTAATAATTTTTTTTCTAGTAGATTGAGGATACACTATAACTAACATTGCAGCACTTTTCAGAAAAGTCTGTCAATAGGTATTGCAGTTAAACATGAGAAACAAGCATAGATGATTTAAGGAAAAGTTTAAATCCATCACTCTCAGTATGCGCATTAATTTAGAAGCCACCTTCATAGAGTACTGAGAATCTTGCTTGAGTAAAGTCCACAGGTTGCTAGTCATGTTAAAAAGCAAAAATTATTATTCAAATAAATAAGATCAAAAAATATTTGATTGCATGACTTTATGTTTGCTTTTGTGATTGCATTCTTCATATGCTAGCTATACACATGCAGAGTGTTTGGCAAATTCATGCTTTCTTTGAGTGCATTTACATTTCATAAAAACACAGTATCATAAAATAGTTTAAGTTTGAAGAAGTTTGAATAGTTTAAGTCTCAAGGTCAGCTAGTCCAACCCCCCTGCAATGCACAGGGACATCTTCAGCTAGATCAGGCTGCTTAGAGCCACATACAACCTTAACTTGGATGTTTTCTACCATCTCTCTGAGTAATCTGTTTATGTGCCTCACTATCTCCATTGCAAAAAAATTTTTCCTTATATCTTGTCCGAATTTACCCTCTTTCAACTTAAAACCGTTATTACTCGTCCTGTCACTATATGCCCTTGCAGAAAGCCTCTGTTCATGTTTTTTGTAGGCTCCCTTCATGTGTAAAGCCACAACTAGGTCACTACAAAATTTCTTTTTCAGGCTGAGCAATCCCAATTCTCCCAGCCTTTCCTCATAGGAGAGGTGCTCCATCCCTCTGAACGTCTTGGTGGCCTCCTCTGGACTTGCTCCAACAGGTCGATGTCCTTCCTGTCCTGAGGATGCCAGAGCTGGATGCAGCACTGCAGGTGGGGTCTCACCAGAGTGGAGCAGAGAGGCAGAATCCCCTCCCTTGCCCTGCTGCTTTGGATGCAGCCCAGTACACAACTGGACTTTTGAGCTGCAAGTGCACATGGCTGGGTCACGTCCAGCCTCTCCTCCACCAGCACCCCCAAGGCCTTCATGGTAGGACTGTTCTTGTCCCATTCATTCCCCAGCCTGTAGTGATACTGAGGGTTGCTCTGACCCAGGTGCAGCACATTATGCTTGGCCTTGTTAAATCCCATGAGGTTCCCATGGACCCACTTCCCGAGCTTGTCCAACTTCATCTGGATGGCATCCTGTTTCTCAGATGTGTCAGCTGCACCACTCAGCTTGGTGTAATGTGCAAACTTGCTGAAGGTACGATTGATCCCACTAGATGGGATTAATGAAGATATTGAACCACTGGTCCCAATACTGGCCCATGAGGAACACCACTTGTCACTAATCTCCATCTGGACTTTGAGCTGTTCAACACTACCCCTTGGATGTGACCATTCAAGCAACGGAACCACAAAATCTGACACAATTTCAAACTTTGACTATTAAGAGAATAGTAATAATTCCCTCCTTAAATAACTTATGCAAGCCTGAGCTCCTGCAAGAAATAATCATTTGCATACTTAATATTCGTGACATTTTTCTAAATCTTTTTTCTGCCCTCTTCCCTTGGTTGGCTTTAATAGCATTATTGAAATATGTAAGTAATATTCAGATATCTGAAACAGAGAACACTCTTGAAAAGCAAAAATATCCATGCTTTTCTATCGTACATCATAAATCTTACTTCATCTCTATCTTCTTTAGAAGGTGCATGAGAAGTTTAGAGAAGAAAATAAGTGGCTCTTGTAGAAGTATGATAAAGAAAGTTTCATTGAGTTAAACTTGAGTACAGGTACAGTTTATCTGGCTTGATAGTTTCTTCCAGGTGCACCTGAGATTTATAACGTGTTTTATTAAAAGAGCAGAAGTAGGTATTCCCTCCTCAGGAACGGCCTCTTACTATTTCTGTTAAATTTGCCACTGCTCAGGTCTTTTGATGCAACTGGAATACAAAAAGGAGAGAGCCATGAATATGGTTGTCGATTATTCCATCTTGAACACTGACGGATACTTGACTCATGGAGGATGTTAGCTGCAGATATACAGCAGTGTAAACTTATTTTCTAAATAGCAGCCTGGCTCAGTTTTACTGCTTATTGGAGATGATAGGCAAATATTGAAGCTGTCATTGTACCTAATTCCTAAAACAAAAAAATAAAAGCAGAAGTAAAGTGGCTTACATATACATTGACTGACACCTGACACCCCACTTCCAAATTCAATATTTTGGAGTAATTTTGTGGTTGTTAAGTCCAATATATGTGCTTCTTATTGACATTGATGGCTTTATTGCAACATTATAATTTTGTTCTCTATTTTATTTCTCAGTAGCTAGTAGTATTTCTCAGACAGGGATTATTTTTTATTTGAAGCCATTCATGACCTTCTCTTCTATTTAAACGTTTTCTCTCTGTGCTAACTGTAAAAGTGAGAGAAAAACTGAATACATCAAAGAAAGTAAGCACAGTAATTTGAAAGAAGGGTCTGAGATGAAGTGAGATGGTTCAATAAGCTCTCTCAATAATTTTCTGCTGATCAAGCAGGTGATAGCAGGATCCCAATCTTGGTTTGTGCTTAAACGTAGTACGGGAGCAGTAACAATAATAATATGACAATCATAGTAGCACTACTTGCCATGGCATTGTATTTGATAGTGTATGTGATTTAAGAATCACATATGGAAGAAAAGGAATTCAAATAATGTTATTCCCTTAACACCAACTGATAACCAACTGGCAAATTCAGTTGTGATTTGATTTTGTTGGAGACAAAATTCATAGAATGAAAATAAAGATGCTAGCATAGCGAGGATCTAGCCTGATCTCCTACATAATAAAGGCTACAGGGTTTTTCATCAATTCTTTTGAGCTGGAGCATACCTTCTGAAGAATAAGCTATTTCAAGTAAAATATTTGTAATATTGGAAAACTTATCTCAAACCATATTAAATTGTTTTAAAGCTAAATTATTCTCATATTCATTCCTTGGCTCATGTTTAAAATTATTTGGCTTTAGTTTTCTGTCATTAGATGCCATTAAATTGTTTGTTATTGAAGAGTGCAAAATTTCTAAAAGAGGGATTAGTAGAGAAAAATATACTTTTATGAGTTCACTTGCACGTCTATCCATGTAACATCACAATATCATTATTTTCTTCTGCATTTTCTTACTCCATAAAACATAAGCTAAATATCAAAAGAAAACTTATAGTTCTTCTTACAGATAATATACAGACTTCAGAAACAAGAATTCTTTTGTATACTTTTTTTATTTACTTCAAATTAAGATAAGTTTTCATCTAATCCTTAGGGTAATCTATCACAAAGCAATAAATCTTCCACAAATTGATTAGAATATAATGTCATTTCATAAGCATTTTAATTTGAGGCTTTATGCCAAGAGCGGAAACTACTGCATCAAATATATTTCAAGAACTCTTCTGTGAAGCTTCCGTATGCTGAATTTTCCTAAAGAAATCCCAAATGAAATCCCCATTCCTAACAACAATGGATTTTAGAGAAAGTTTGAATCAGAGCATGATGTGGTGACTTTGAGAATAGTGTTGACCTATTTCGTAGCTACTTTAGTTTTTATAAAATGTTCAAACAGATGAAGTATTTGTCAAGTACTTCATTTGAAATTTATTATGCTGAATATATGCAGTTGTACCAATGTGGTTATATTTAGGCACAGATAATTTGATTTAATACTATTTACTTGAGAAAATTTAGCATTCTTTTAGTTTCTTAAAACAATTCAATTTATACTATTTTCTATCAGTATTAAGTATTTTATGCCAGTTATTTAACAAAAAAAAAAAAAAAAACAAACAAAAAAAAACCAGCCATAAAAGAACATGTTAGCTTTCAGGGTAGAATTCACATGATTTTAGTAGTAATTATCAATAATGAATCACTACTCACAACTTTCAGAAAACCTGTATAACAAATTTAAAAAGAGAGTTCTGAGTATTAAGATCTCAGGAATTCAAGTATTAAATCAAACTCTTCAAAGACATCCTGAAAGCTTGTTCAGTTCTCAGAACACTGAAGTTAATTAGCGTTTTGACAGCAATTTTAATGGATGTAAGAGAAAACTCTATCTGTCAATTTATGACTCATCTTAAACAGTATTGGAACTGTATTTTAAACTTAAAAATATTAGTTGAACAAGAGAAACCACAAAACTATAGAAAGAGAAAAGATTAAAGTCGTTCTACTAACAGAATACACATGAACTCATATTACCCAAGAAGCAGACACTGCTACGTGCTACCAAAGGCAGTAAAAGCAGAACAGTCACCTCTAAAATTAATGAAAAAAAGAAAGATGAGATGGAGGAAATATTATGCCAAAACTCATAATCTAGTGATTGAATTGTGTGAGGAAAACTCACTAGCCAGGCAGCTGAGAGATTTCTCAATGTCACCAAAAACACCAGCTCTCCTAATCCAGTGTGTCTTCCTGAGCAGCAGGCAGTCTCCAATGGTTCAGAGGATGGTGGGAACAGGAGAAAACAGTATAGGCCCTGAGGCATGGAATTAATTACCAACAGAATAAACAAACCAAATTAAACAGTGGATGTTACCTTCTGGACCATCTGCTGCTTTCATTCTTAAACAGCAAATGAGTTCAAGAATGAAATACTTTGCAAAAAACAGCCCGTAGATGCAACAGTGAATATTGCTAGCATACCCATGTAATTGCTGCAGGACAGGATGTGTCACATACTGGTTTGTGTCTTATTTTATTTATGGCTTTTCCTTTTACTTAAAAAGCAAGCAAGAAAAAAATCAGCTGTAATTTTTCAGATATTAGGTGTCAACTTCTTAAAAAACATAGCAACATCACATTCCAGCTGCTTCACGTATTAAGAGATTAGCAACACACATGATCATGATGGATGTTTAAAGCTGGAGGCTTCCAGATATCAGCATAATGAAAATCTGCAGTTATAGGCAATAAATTATAACAATGATTTCATTTCCATATTATTTTTGAAGCATTGTAACTGATACCGAAACCTGAAAACAGTGAAGTGAAAATTGCCCACAGCTTTTGTCTTCTCTTAGTTTTGGATCATCTTCCAGTACTTAGGGTTGAGGTTCTGCCCAACTCCTGTCCTATGCTGAATTTTTCCAAAGATTTTTGTATCTACTCTCCTGATTTCTATAGAAACTCTAAAATACTACACAAATTTGCTGCAGAAGTCATTCTTCAAAGCACAATTAGAAACAAAGTAAAAACCCCTCAAATTTGCTTATTCTTGGCAAGAAAAAGAAAAAAAAAGAGTTGAAGCTGAATATTATTCAAAAAATCTCCAGTGAATATTACAGACCATTCTTTCAGATAACTGGTTTTAAAAAACTTTATATAACTCTCCTACCCACCACTCACTCCTCCCCCTCTTATTTCTGCAATTTGAAAAGGAAAATATCTAATTCATCACCATGACATTAGATTCATCATCACTTTTTTGATGAAATATTCACTCTTTTTTTGCTACATTGCGTGGATAATTGGAAAGTTATTGCTATACACCTAAATATGGAGTAAAATTGTTGAAATAACACAGCTCTACATTGATAACATCATGACAGAGTTTCATCAGTTCTAATAAATATTTAAGAATGATTAAAATTCTCCAAGTGGACCTCACTATAAACATAAGAAACATTTTGTCTAAACTGGAAAGAAACATCTTATCTTCTACTGTCCTCTTCCTGAAGGATTAAATTTTCATGTCCTTCAAGAGCCCATGCTGGCTCACATCTTCCATTACAAGACTGTGATTTATCACATTGTCATGATATTCTTTTTTATCATTATTTAGATAAAATAATAGTCTTGGTGTGATGCTTATTGTATTGTGAAAAAATATGAGCACCAATTAGATATGTGATAGATATTAAAATATTTTTTTAAGTAAGAACAATGAAGGGAAAAGTTCGTACTTCCCAGCCTCATTGCCCAAATTTTAGTTTTGTTATAGTGAACTGGATCTAATGGAGCAAGGAAAACAAGATGAGATCAAAAGGCATGATATGGAAATACTGTACTACTAATGGCTATAGCAAGTTCCAAAATAGGTATTGAACAGTGAAGAATTTAACACTGATCTTCTTTTGCATTCTACAACGGTGAATTGGTCATGTCACGAGTAATTTCTGTCACTGTAATGAGCTACCTCACCACTGCTTCTTACTTTCTAAGTGTTGCTACTTTTTAAAATGTCCTTGTAAAGATCTGAGAAAATATGAAGATACATGGTCTAAAAGAAAGAAAATCTTGTGAAATGGAAAAAAAAGTAAACTACTCTAGAGACTTTTTTACTTGTTTAGAAGTATGCACAATAAGTAAGGCACAAAGAAACACTGTGTGTATAGGCCATACTAATAAATACTTGATCATATACTGTCTCTGTTACTTGGAAATGTTTGTTACACCATGTAGGAGAGTGTTGAGACATCAAAGCATAACTTTCTAGTTAGATTTTTATCAAGATTCTTCAGCACCATAGTTTCTCCACTGAGACAGAATATTTTAGGATATTGGGGAAAGGCATGACCGTAAGTTGAGTTTTTATAGGGACAAGAAAACTAATATTTAAAAGGAGGAGTTTGGGACATCTTCCCTGCTCACCTTTTCCTCATTATGACATAGCCATTCTGACATTTAATGTAGTGCTTGTCCAAAGCAATTCAACTTCGACAGCATTACAGAAAATTACCAGTGTGAACTGGAAAATCATCTACTGTGAATAACTAGATACTTCAAATCGGCAACAAGTTGTCACTGACTTGTTTAAAAATATAATTTCCAATATACCCATTGACACTTGTTTTCACTCCCATTAGGTTTCACTGAAAATATGAAAATGCATTGAAAACATGAAAATAGCTTTCCAGCTTTGATGCTAGTTTCATTCCCACTGCTAACCTGATGAGCTGGCCTCATCTCATGTCTTGCTTTTCTTTATCAATAGTTAAAATTATCTTACAAATATCGATAGAAGGTACGTGTGTTGACATGAGTATGAATTTGTTCGTGATTCTGTTGGCAATAGGCCCTAGCAGACAAACAAGATTTTGACTCTGAAGTACTAAGTACACACTCTGTTTTTTAAGTAGCAGATGTTTTTTCCAGTGTATCAGACAGTGAACTGTCCCTTGATATAAATTTGATTGCGCTTTGCCAGGTCAGAGCCAAGAATTTTGAACGGAGACGATTTTATTACAAAGGCAGCTACTGTAGCGAGATTCCACTTGGCCAAGTTAGTCATTCTGGTTACACCTCTTAAATTTAGGTGGACATTTGACATTTTGTGGCAAATCAAGCTCTATAAGAAACAATGACTCAGTTGCTTTGAGAAAAAAATTAAATTGGGATATGACAGCAGTATTCATATTACAGTGTTAAGTAGTGTTTTATGTATTAATTTTAAATAACATTATAGCCTTTTAGTGGCATGAGTTTTATGGCAAATATCTCTTTCCCCAGATTTTTTCCATCTGATGTTTCTCCAAAGCATCTTGCAAATGAAGAACAAGGAAGTTCTGGGAAGAAGAAAACTAATCTACAATCTTTTTTCTTTTCTGCAAGTGCCCAAATATTGAATTTATTAAGGATTAATTCTTCGAAAAAGGAATCCTGTGCTTTTGCACCAACTGCTCTTGCTGTCTATAATCTTGCATTTGACCTCATTTCCTGATCTTTACATTCTGTGACCTTAACACTGTATGAATTTTTCTTTTCTCTGGAGGTAACAGAAAAGCAGATAGCGTTCCAGATTGTATTGTGTTTCTGTGTCAAGGGTGGGGTTTGGGGGAGAGCAGGCTGTGGGATGGCTTCTGTGAAAAGCTCCCCCCATGTCTGACAGAGACAGTGCCAGTTGACTCCAAGACAGAACCACCACTAGTCGAGGCCAAGCACATCAGTGATACCAGCAGCATCTCTGGAATAACATGTTTAAGAAGGGTGAAAAAATTACTGGGCAATAGCTGCTGGAAAGAGGAGCGAGGATATGTAAGAAACAGCCCTGCAGACACCAAGGTCAGGGAAGGAGGGGGAGGAGATGCTCCTGGTACCAGGACAGAAATTCCCCTACAGCCCGTGGGGAAGGTCATGGTGAGGCAGCTGTAACCCTGCAGCTCATGGAAGTCAATGATGCAGCAGAGATACACCTGCAGTCTACAGAGGACCCCACACCTGAGCAAGTGGATGCATCCAAAAAAGGCTGTGACCCTGTGGGAAGCCCACGCTGAAGCAGGTTCCTGCCAGGACCTGTAGACCCATGGAGAGTATAGCCCGTGCTGGAACAGATTGGCTGGTAGGACTTATGAACCCATGGGGGACCTATGCTGGAGCAGCCTCTGGAAAATGGTCTCCCAGAGGAGGGACTCCATGCTGGAGCAGGGGAAGTGTGAGGAGAAAGGTGCAGAAGACGATGTGTGATGAACGGATTGGGACTCTCATTCTCCATCTCCCTGCACCACTGGAGTGGAGGAGGTAGAGAAACTGAGAACGAAGTTGAGCCGGGGAAGAAGGGAGGGATGAGAGGAAGGTGATTGAAGATTTTGTTTTATTTCTTATTGCCCTGCTCAGATTTGATTGGTAATAGATGCAATTTATTTGCCCGAGCTCAGTCTGTTTTGCATATGGTGGTAATGGGTGAGTGATCTCCCTCTGTCTTTATCTCTACCCAGGAGCTTTTCATTGTATTTTATCTCCCCTTCCCTGCTTAGGAAGTGAGTGATATAACAGCTTTGGTGGACACCTGACATCCAGACAGGGTCAACCCACCACACAGATCAAATGCAGAAGTGGTTGGAAGAACACATACAAACATAAGAGGTGTTGAATGTTACCTCTTTATGCTAAGCTGAGTTAACGAACAGGAAAAAATTGAAATACCATTATGTTATTGCTGTCAGAGTAGGCCATTATTTTGTAGTCATTCTTTTAGAACATTTTCTTCTAAGCATAAAAATTCCATTTGAATTATTTACTTAAATGCATACTCAGATATTTATAAACAAGTGTCATTCTGTACTTAGATATATGCAAAAAGGAAAAATGCATTATAAAATCTATATCTCTTGGCCCCTCTCAATTATAGTTCTTTCACTTATATAAGCATACATATGTAGTGAATGTATTTAATTTTTATTACTACTGATTATTTAAAGCTTAATTACGGGCAAAATATTTCTAACACCTGCATTGCTTTCAGATATTTTAAGAGATGAAAGTTTTCTTATTTCAGCTGATTCTGTAATGTTACTAATGAGAAAAACATAAATTGCAAAATACATTGCAGACAAGTGTTGGATGAACCTGTGATGCCTCTTAGAACTGATATGTCCTGTTAAGAAACTATTGTATTTGAGCTGGTTAATTCCCCCAGATAAATCTACAGAAACAACGTGACTGAAAAGCATTCAATTTTTTAATCTATAATAATACTTTTGTGTCAAAGCAGTTTTTGTTTCAAATATCGGTGTACTGGTTGTGGTGTACTATTTATCCCTCAACAATTGTTATTTCACTCACACACATTTCTAAAGAACTAGAAAAATCTATTCTCATCATACCATAATTGTCTTCTAGTTATCGAACAGCTTTAACTCATTATGTTAACATTACATAATCATGAAATCTTTGCTCATAATATACAGAGAATGTTTAGATAAAAGAGAACAATTTATCATTAACTAAATAAAATTGGCAGATATGCACGTGTCTCTTTCCATGCACCTTTATGATTGCTGATGATCGGTGGCACGCGGATTTACTTACTATGTTTAATCTGTTAGATCTTGTGACTTAAGACTTGTGTTTTATCTTTGTTGTACTTGCTTTTTTTTTTATTTTTCAAAGATAATTTTATATACCTACATTTTTGCCTGCAGTTATTTATACTACAGTTTTGCAATCCAGGTAATTAAATATACTATAGCATGAAAATGCAGAGAAGTGAAAATGTGAGTTAATTCACAAAATTGCAAGAAAGGCCTCAGGAAGTAGAAATATTCAAAGAGGGAAGTATTGAAATTTCCATGTAGACATGTAGCCAGGGACAGAGTCAGAAAAGACAAACCTACTATAGTGTGATACCTATGAGATGAAACCAAAGTGAAAAATAGACATCTCTTTCATTGAAGTGAACTCCCAGCAAAGATTATAACCAAGATAAACTTCATTCCACCTAAAAGACCAACACAATGTATGTTTTCAATGAGCTCTTTCCCCTTTATAGAAATAGAACTGTTAAGATTCCACAGAAAATTATGCTTTTACAGACTAACTGTATACTTGGGAACCATGCATTAACAGCCTCTACAGAAGATGACAAATGTATGCAAATGAATAGGAGAAAAACTAGGCATGGCTCTATATTTATTTGGAATGTTAAATCTACTGTCAACAAATGTATTTCAACATTATCACTGGAAAAGTATTGTCACTGAGAAAACAAACACTCTTCAGAGTTCAGTTATATGCTATTTTTAGCAGCCAGTTCATATTTTTATAAGGACTCATCAAGTACTCACTTGCCAGTAAGTCATGTAACACTTCAGGACTGAATGCACAGCGGTGTTGCAACACACAAGCAAGCCTCCATCTCCAAACCCTTGTTTTAATACCCTTCTGAGATCGCCTTACCTGCCTTGTTTTTGATCCTCAGAGTACAGACTGTAGCGATCCTGACTGGCAGAACCCTGTGCCTGGAGGAGTGAGTGATCCACAGCACAGACAACTTGGGCCAGAGCAGGCAGTGCCGCGCTGCATGGGTAGTGTGCAGCACTGTGCCGTGGGATAAGCCCAACTAGCTCACCAAAATAGGGGAGCCCTCAGGCAGCCTCTGCTCAACACTGGTGATTACACCTCCTGCGCGGCCTTGCCTTTATCTAACAGTGCATCAAGAAGTTCTTGAAGGGACATCTTTTATATTTGACTGTATAGAGTTGTTTTCTCATAAGAAAATAGTTTGAAAGACCAAAATGAGAGAATATCTGGTATGAAGACGGTCTGCATGGCTTGCTGATCCTGGGTCAGAGTCCTATTTGATGCTACACTGCTTGGGACCCCCAGATGCTAAGGGGAAATAAGATTATCCATGCTATTCTCTTCTTCCAGCATTAACTTTAATGAAAGGCCTTTTAAATAAGATTTTAGACGGTGTAAGTACCTTTTTTTTTACAGGAATCGTAGCGGATCAGCATGCCCCAGGGCAAAACAGGCCCACCTAGACTTTTTTCCTTATAGTGTTGCAAAATGTGAATGCCTGTAGGCTTTCTTCTGAATGTCCTTTGTCTTTTCCTGCAAAATTTTGAAAGACCTGGGTCAATTTTTCTGATTCAGAGTCCAGGTGAGCAATCTTGGGCTTATTTGGTTTAGAATGATGTCCTGGCAAAGCAGAGCTATTTTTCTGCCAGCAATAAAGATGATTTTTTTAATTAAAATTTCCAACTAATTTTTTTTTTTCTCTTTATAAAACCTTTTCAAAGTCAAAGCTGAATCTGTGCTTGGCATGGATTACATTCACAAAACAGATAACTTGATATATTACCTCACATTTGTTGAGTAACCCCTGTTCCAGGCCTATTTAAAACTCATAGCCACCTGTTACAAAGTGCTTGTTCAAACTGATAAACAAACCACAATGGCCAGGTTTCATCCCACCAAAATCCTGGAATCCAACTGATACAGCTTGTTTAAAAATTTTGCCACTTTCACTCCCTTTGTAGCCAGTGGAGAGAGAAGTGAGAGAAAAAGACATCTCTTCAGAGGAAAAGACACAGCTTAGGTGGAACAAAACAAAGCTCGTAAGGACTTACATTCACACCAAGGATGTAGTTATGGTACTATGAACAGGCAGCTTTCCCAAGAGGACCACAAATGCTGATGCAACCGGGTACCTACAGGATTCAGAACTAAAATCAGTAGGAGCATTTCTGGGGTCTATTTGGAAAACCAGTGTTTAAAGAACTCTGAAGAAGTGAGGAGGCCAAAGATGTCTTTATTAAAGAATTCAGTCCCACATCTCCACTATTCTGGATAGTGCCTTAACTATCAGCTGTCAGATGTATGAGGATTGTATATTTGACCCTGATTTAGAGAGTAGTTTCGTTATATATTACTTTCCTTGTTTCACATACAAAAGGAGAATGGAAAAGAAGGAGAGAAACATGTAGGTGGTGGTAGGCGGAATATTTTGATGAAGAAAGGACTGCATTTTAGAACCTGCACTAAAAAATAGGCTATAAAGAATTGGTGAGCCTGAAATCCTCTCCTTAGTGATATTCTCCTGATAAATGAGGGTTCAGGTATTCCTAGGCAGCACCAAAAGTTGTTTCCAGGACCTTTGGTGGTTAATTTAAGTTTCAGCTTGTCTATCTGAAGGTAAAACTAGTCCTTCATGTGGAACCAAAGTTACTCCTTAAGGACTTTTTAGAGGTTGAGTGACATATGTTTACTCAACTAAGGTTTTGGAAACCATGGAACTTTTGGATGACTAGGAGATGCTGCATAAACTGTTTGAAGTCAAACAAGAAATCCAAGCAAAACATGAAATTGGTCCCATTTATTCTCAAGTGTATTAACCTACATAAACTAACTCATAGCTTCTAGAATAGCTAATGTTAAATATCAAGGGATAGAACCACGCTTGCTACTTGGTAGTTTCATCCTAAAGTTTTTAGTTTACACGCACGTCACTATTCTATATAGAACAGACTTTCTTTGGATGGAATTTCCTATTCTCAGAAGGATTTGAAAACTATTTTCTTCCCAGCTGAGTGAACACCGTGCCTCAGCTGCTAGCATCTGCAGGGAACAAGAGCTTAATAACCATGTATGCTGCACGTTGCATTGCACACCAATGGTTTTAGTCATGTCTTTACATTTAATGTTCTCTTTCCATACACATAAGTTATATTTAGATTTTTCAAATTAAATATGTACCATATTGTATTTTTTTCTTTTTAACTGTGAAAATTTTAGCAAATGGAAATTTTTGCTACAAACCGTTATCCAGGTATTTCTCACCAGAAAAAAAAAAAAAAAATCTGTTTTTTGTTCCCACTGACCCATCTTCTCTCCCAGACCATAATTATTAGGAAGCTAGCACAACATATGTGACAAGTGTGACTGACTCGTCCATCCCTAAGATGGAATTTGTCTGCACAATGGTGTGGTAAGTGCTCCTGAATTAGACACACATGCAGAAACTGGTGGTGCTCAAGCCATTCATGAACAGGAAAAGGGTAATCATTTTAACTGAAATATTCCTACAGCTGAAGATGTAATTTAATTTTCAGGTTGCTATTTAATTACTGTAACAAACAATTAAGGAAATTCGTCTGAAGGATACCATGTGCAAGTCTATTACAGTTGATGAAAAGCATTGCATATATAGCTGACTTTTCAAAGGTATCAGGAACCTGAAATTTCACTAGTGAGGGTAGACCCCGAATTAATGCATTTTCAGTCTGTGTAAACAGTTTTCCCACTGCTAGATGGATCTATGTTGAGGTGACAAACCTTTTTTGTTTTCCAGATAAATTTCATCTTTGTTCAGGCTCCAGTCACATTCGACTTTTAATATGACTTCAGAAATTTCCAAGGGAAAAACAGCAGTGTTTTTTTTATACTTAATAAAGTACCTTTATTTCTTTGGAAGTGGAAGGAATTTTATGGGAAATGAGTCTGAGATGGCTAAGCAAAAACATTAACTGCATCAATTGCACCCTTTCTCCCCATATGTCGTTATTAATGTGTTTGTTTAGCAGATAATAGAGCAAGAATTTTTAATACTGATACCTAGAGATGATCCCTGCTCCATGATATGTCCAATATTTTGCTGGACTTTCATACAGTGGCTTTGATAATAGGACAAGAATTCTCAGACAACAGCACAATATACTTAATCCATACAGTTTACCTAGTCCTATCAATTCCAAATTATTTTTATGGAAGGCACACCTGGATTTTAATGTAAGCAATTTTTCAGAGACTGTATAAAGAAAAGATTTGAAGTACATGAAAAGGGAGGAAAATATTTGCCTTGAGAATTTACTTCCAGAAATGATAACCCGTCAGGAAGTTTTGTCTCCTGTCAGAGGCTTTGCCATAATTATTTTTTAAGGGAATATCTAGATATTCCTGACAGCACTAAACCCCAGAATTGTTTTCTATGAACCTCAAAAGATAAGAGAGATACATCCCAGCAGAAAAGCAGAGTTGCATCTGAGGCTATTGACATTTTGACAGACAGTGCTAGTGAGGGACTTAGTACAGATGCTGAAATACCTGATGGCTGAAATATCTGCAGATCTGAGTGCTGCAGTGCATTCTGGGTTATTTTATATGACATCATCATATAAATGTAACAAATTATTCCTAAAAATGCAGCATTCTCTTTTTCTTACCCTTTTTTTTTTTCCAAATGTTTTCCTTGCTTGCCGTGCATCCTGGGAGATCTAGGTTTATATGTTAGGTCACTGTAGCATTTCTGTCAATAGCCAAAGATGGTTAAATTCAAATTGTTCTGGACTTCGGCCTTTACAAGCTCACTCTTTATCTATGCCTGCTAGAAATTGCTTTTAACTGTTCTGCTGAGCCATTCCTCTTACCAAGTAAACACCTGAAAGAGTATACTTTAAATAGTCAATAAAAGCAATTGACCTTTTTGCCTTTCTTTAAATGTAATCCTTACCTCTTTTTTTGAAAAGACATAGCTTTGATTACTTTACTTTTTGAATTATATTTGCTATCAAGGGAGACTTAAGTCGTTTATTTCCTCTCACAATCCGTTATTTATCATGCGAAAAAACAAAGGAAAACGAATTTCTGGTCTTTATATAGAAGAGATCTCAATTAAGATTGTCTATCCAATTGTAGTTACCCAACTCTAAAGTCTGTAAATTAATAAATAAATAAGCATGGTGAGTAGACATTAATAGACATGCCAAATATCTGTATGGCATACCAAATCTTGAAGTGCTTTACTCACTGGATTAGGACTTGAAAATCAGACCATTTTGAATTCGAATACCCTAGTCACTTACAAAAAGTTAGTGTCCTATCTCTTAAGAAGGAAGCAGATTTACATTGGGGAGAAGTCCTCGTTGAGATAAATTGAATTTTTCAGATACATTTTTTTATTCATACCTGCTTTTAGTAAAAAAAAAAGTATTTTGATTTTAATAGAAAAAAACCCTATAAGGCAAGAAAACCTCTAAAGCACCCAGATTCCCTTGTGGCACCCTAGCCACTAGTAAGTGACTACCGCATGCTTTCTGGTATTTTACTACTGGATAGTCAATCATCCAGCAGCTGGATACAGACCTCTAGAATCATTCCGATGTTTTAATATTACAGCAATCCAGAAATTAACATAAGCTGAACCTTAGTTAATGTCTAGATAAATAACTTGATCAGATCAGAAAATTGAGTGAATATGACAGCATAATTCCAGTGATCTGATACTATACACTCAAGTCTAAGTCTTTATCAGCTTCAAAAACATTTCAGATACTTCAGATCTAACCATAGAAGAGGAGGCACGGCATCCTATTGAAGACAATTTTCTGTGACTCTACTGACCCACCAAGGGAACAGGGGGATTGACAAGCATGGAGTCGTTAGACCCTGATTCGGTTTCTTTCTGAAATTCAATTTCTAAAGAAACTTGAACAGCCCTTACACTGGAATGACAAGGAAAGTTTAGGCCTCTGCCTCCTTGCTGAGTACCTTCTCCCTGGGTCTTTTCTGGCACAGTCCTAGACACCTGCTCACAGCTTGCCTCTGAGGAAGTGTCTTGTTCCATTAAAGGCACTTTTGCAAAGCAGAATCTGATGGAAGAACACTTGAGCTGCAACATAAAAGCTACAAATGGCTATTTCAGGAGTTTGGAACTAACTCTCAAACCTTACTCAGTTCCACCAGTAGGAAAGAAATAATTTGTTTGAAAGGTGGCTTTTCGTTCAGATGTGGGAATGATATAGCAACCTATACCATTTTCCTACCTGCCAGCTCTTTAAAATTCCATTTAGAAGCATAATTAGATGAGAAAATGGTTCTATTTTCCTTACAATTAACTACGATGAGAGGTCAAAAAAAGTGTGAGTGAACTAGTCATAGACTGCAGATTTCTACGTGAGTTACTTCAAAACCTTCAAGTCTGGTATACATTGACACATAGATTGTAAACTATTGAATTGGATTTAGAATAAATCAATATTGGATTCCTTATCTTTGTAAGTATATAAAAATCCTCAAATTAGCAATTTAAATTGCTAAATGTGTAGGAAACATTTGATACAAATAATGATGTAGAAAATTGTTCAGATCTGATAATTCTGAAATAATGATTAACAAAAATTGATAGTCAAAAGTAACCAGAACAGAAGAGAAGGTTTGTTTAAGGCAAGAGAGATCATTGCAGCTTAAGTCACTCTACAATCGAGAACCCACATAATACAAAAATCTAAATTTCATTAATGTTATTTAGCTCCTTAATCAAGTTTTAATTAAGATATAACACTTACATAACTCAAACCAACCAAAATTTAGGCATCTTTAAGTTATTATGGTACCTTACCAAAAGAAGCAATTTAATCTCAAACTAAAAAGTACTTTTAAGATATATACTTGCTATTCTGCTTCATTCAAATGATTTGGTTTATAGTATTATTACCCCACAGAACAGTTGCAAAGATGCATGCTGCACTGAAGATTATAATGGCCAGACAGATAAACAAGTTTTGCCAGTGGAAAAAACACCTGTAATATTACATCCCTAGATTCTGAAGGCTACAAAGCAGTGTCCATCTGAGTTCTCACTAATCTGCATGCTATCTACACACTTTTCAGTTCTTCAATACTGTACAGATGTCACACAATCAGAGAATCAAAGAATCATCTAGGATGGAAAAGACCTCGAAAACCATTGATTCCAAACTTTCACCGAACACCACCGTAACAACTGGACCATAGCATAAAGGGTCACGTCCAGCCATTTCTTGAACACCTCCAAGGATGTTGATTCCACCACCTCCCTGGGCACTCCATTCCAATATTTAACAGTTCTTTCCCAGAAGAATTCCCCTTGATGTCCAATATGAACCTCTCCTGGTGCAGTTTGACACCGTTTCCTCTTGTCCTGTTGCTCGTTGCCTGGGAGAAGAGACAGACCCCCACCTTGCTACAACCCCTTTTTGGGTACTTGTAGAGAGTGATAATGTCACCCTGCATCTCCTTTTCTCCAGGATAAACAAGCCCAGCTCCCTCAGCNAGAAGAGGAGGCACGGCATCCTATTGAAGACAATTTTCTGTGACTCTACTGACCCACCAAGGGAACAGGGGGATTGACAAGCATGGAGTCGTTAGACCCTGATTCGGTTTCTTTCTGAAATTCAATTTCTAAAGAAACTTGAACAGCCCTTACACTGGAATGACAAGGAAAGTTTAGGCCTCTGCCTCCTTGCTGAGTACCTTCTCCCTGGGTCTTTTCTGGCACAGTCCTAGACACCTGCTCACAGCTTGCCTCTGAGGAAGTGTCTTGTTCCATTAAAGGCACTTTTGCAAAGCAGAATCTGATGGAAGAACACTTGAGCTGCAACATAAAAGCTACAAATGGCTATTTCAGGAGTTTGGAACTAACTCTCAAACCTTACTCAGTTCCACCAGTAGGAAAGAAATAATTTGTTTGAAAGGTGGCTTTTCGTTCAGATGTGGGAATGATATAGCAACCTATACCATTTTCCTACCTGCCAGCTCTTTAAAATTCCATTTAGAAGCATAATTAGATGAGAAAATGGTTCTATTTTCCTTACAATTAACTACGATGAGAGGTCAAAAAAAGTGTGAGTGAACTAGTCATAGACTGCAGATTTCTACGTGAGTTACTTCAAAACCTTCAAGTCTGGTATACATTGACACATAGATTGTAAACTATTGAATTGGATTTAGAATAAATCAATATTGGATTCCTTATCTTTGTAAGTATATAAAAATCCTCAAATTAGCAATTTAAATTGCTAAATGTGTAGGAAACATTTGATACAAATAATGATGTAGAAAATTGTTCAGATCTGATAATTCTGAAATAATGATTAACAAAAATTGATAGTCAAAAGTAACCAGAACAGAAGAGAAGGTTTGTTTAAGGCAAGAGAGATCATTGCAGCTTAAGTCACTCTACAATCGAGAACCCACATAATACAAAAATCTAAATTTCATTAATGTTATTTAGCTCCTTAATCAAGTTTTAATTAAGATATAACACTTACATAACTCAAACCAACCAAAATTTAGGCATCTTTAAGTTATTATGGTACCTTACCAAAAGAAGCAATTTAATCTCAAACTAAAAAGTACTTTTAAGATATATACTTGCTATTCTGCTTCATTCAAATGATTTGGTTTATAGTATTATTACCCCACAGAACAGTTGCAAAGATGCATGCTGCACTGAAGATTATAATGGCCAGACAGATAAACAAGTTTTGCCAGTGGAAAAAACACCTGTAATATTACATCCCTAGATTCTGAAGGCTACAAAGCAGTGTCCATCTGAGTTCTCACTAATCTGCATGCTATCTACACACTTTTCAGTTCTTCAATACTGTACAGATGTCACACAATCAGAGAATCAAAGAATCATCTAGGATGGAAAAGACCTCGAAAACCATTGATTCCAAACTTTCACCGAACACCACCGTAACAACTGGACCATAGCATAAAGGGTCACGTCCAGCCATTTCTTGAACACCTCCAAGGATGTTGATTCCACCACCTCCCTGGGCACTCCATTCCAATATTTAACAGTTCTTTCCCAGAAGAATTCCCCTTGATGTCCAATATGAACCTCTCCTGGTGCAGTTTGACACCGTTTCCTCTTGTCCTGTTGCTCGTTGCCTGGGAGAAGAGACAGACCCCCACCTTGCTACAACCCCTTTTTGGGTACTTGTAGAGAGTGATAATGTCACCCTGCATCTCCTTTTCTCCAGGATAAACAAGCCCAGCTCCCTCAGCTGCTCCTCATAGGACTCATTCTCCAGAGCCTTCACCAGCTCAATTGTGCTTCTCCGGACATGCTCCAGCACCTCAATGTCTTTCTGTAACGAGGGGCTCAGAACTGGACATAGAACTTAAGTTATGGCATCCCTTGTGCTGAGTACAGGGGGACAATTACCCCCCTGGTCCCGCTAGCCACACTATTGGTGATACAGGCCAGGATGCCATTGGCCTTCTTGGCTGCCTGGGCATACGTTGGCTCATGTTCATTCGGCCGTTTACCAGCACTTCCATGTCCTTTCCTCCTAAGCCACTTTCTACCCACTCTTCCCCCAGGGCTGCAGGGGGTTGTTGTGACCACTGAGTAGGACTCAACGTTTGGCCTTATTGAACCTCATAATACTGGCCTTGGCCCATGGATCCAGCCTGTCCAGGTCCCTCTGCAGAGCCCTCCTGCCCTCCAGCAGGTAAACCCTTCCAGCCAATTTAGTGTCATCTGCAAACTTACTGAGGGCACAATTGATCCTCATCTAGATCATTAACAAAGATATCAAACAGAACTGGGCCCAACACCAAGCTCTGGGAAACACTAGTGACTGGCCACCAACTGGATGTGTGACCATTCACCATCAGTCTCTAGGTCCTGCCTGTCCAGCTAGTTTTTAACATGGCAAAGAGTGCACCTGTCCAAGCCACGGACTGCCAGCTTTTCTAGGAAAATGGAATCTGGGTGTTGTTGTTTCAGAACATGATTTATAAAGCAATTTTAACCAGGATGCTACTGCAATTTTGTATGAACTTATAATTTATATTTTTTCCCTTTTGTGGTCTTTGTGAGTGGGATAAGATTCTCTAAGTAAATGCAGTGGGGTAGCTGTTGAAATGCTGCATTTTAGCACCTTAATTAATATTCATTTGTAACAAGATATCATAACCTTGAATTTTAAGAGATATCATTAAGGGATGTCATAACGTGAAGGCTACAGAGAAAGAAAACTAAAAGCTGTAAAATTACATGTAAAAATAGAGAATGTTAATGGTTTAAGGTCAAATTCTCATTGCCTAAGAATAGAAGACGTTAAAGTCATTTGTGCACTTTAATCATATTCACTTGCTCACTGATGTTATAGCAAAGTTTGCACTGATAACAGGCTAATACTGAACAGATTTTTGTTATCAAAAATTTTTATTTTTCCTCATAAGGATTAAATATAATATTTAATATTTTATGTTTATTTCCCTTCTAAAGTAGATATGAATAAAACAATTTATCCAAAAACTTCTGTTACCCTCAATGAGGAAGACTCCCCACTCTAAAGCTGTCTCCTTTTTATGTGATAGGACGTTAACTTCTTGTCAGTGACTAAGACATGTCTGCTGAACATATATCAGAGATTTTTCAGAGAACCTTCATGGTCATGTAAAGATTTGGCCACATCTCACTCCTATCACAGGGCTGTGTGCTAGCTTTCAGGGTGACCACCAAAACTCAGAATGTAAAACTATGAAACATTTCTCAAGTACTCAACTTTTTTTAACATCATACTAACATTCTTATTTCTTCTCTCTCTATTTAAAATTTATTTCTTAGATGCAAATAACTGCTGCTGCTGAAAATTCTTGCATACATACAAGTCCAGATAAATTTAGCAAATCTTTAGAAAAATAAAAATAGGGTCTTAAAATAATAAATATATGTCAACTTATTCTTTTAGTGTCCTTTCCAGTATCACCTACAGTAATGTAAAGGCAAAGTGTGGGCTGTCTAGTGAGCTTTCCTCTTAGTCTCATTTTATTTTTTGATTCTTCTATAAAATCTCGTATTATGAAGTAGACAAACACTACTACTTGCTAGGCTCAAAATTTCCTTTAAATCTGGAGATTGGCACATTCATGCTACTTAGATAATTGTGCAGTTTTGACAAGTAGTTTAAAATGCATGTCAATCAAACAACAAGACTGTTTTTTTCTCAGCTACTTCCACTGTGGACATATGGCATGGGAAAAAAAAAAAAAAATGGGGTACTTGTCATAAGGCTGCACCTACTGGTGTTATCTCCTAAGTAACAGAGCCATAGAACATAACTTTCAAAATACTGTGAACTTTCCTTGTTTCCTTTTTTGGACTTGATGATCATTCAGCTGTCAAGCTGTATATTTTACTCAGATTAATTTATACCTAAAAATTTGGATAATAATGTACTAAAGAGAAGGCCCTGACTTCATTAAAAAGAAAGAAGCTTTGCCTGTAGCTTCAGTAGTCTACCTCAGCACTTTATGTGTAATGTTTTTGTGAATAGCAGTTATGTACGAGAACACAATCATGTGCTGTACCTCCACTAAGACTACAGTAATAAAAGACTTTCCTGAAAAGCTTACAATCTAAAGCTGTCCATTACA